>CP141140.1:59566580-59944080 GCA_035235625.1 Saururus chinensis
TTGGCAGTGCGAGGAAGGAGGAGCTGGTCAAGTATATGTAGTGGGAGAGGGCAACGGCCTATTTTTAGTGAGAGGTTGAGGCTGGTTTCGGAGCCTTGAAGAGACAGGCCTGCGTTTGAAAACATGGTGGACATGCTTAGGCTGTTTTATGTTTTGCAGGTACAAAAATGTGCTGGAACCCGGAGATGGTTGGGAACTAAAGCACTGAATCTCCTCCTCTTCTCTACAAATTCATCCATTGCAACAGTTTTTCCTTTTGGATAAACACCCATTAAGCTTGAAATGAAGCGGTCATCAATTCCAACAGGCTCTCTTTTTGGTAAAGATTTGTTTGCAATTGAATTGTAAGAATACTGATGGGTCAAAGGGGTGGATGCCGAGGTGTAAATGCGGCATCAGGGTTGTCTGTTGTCGTTCTTCTGGAGATGAATTAGAACTTGGAATTCATGAACAAAGGCTCATGTTGGCAAATGGTAGCCACGGCCATATGGCTAGCTCTTACAGGTAGCTATGGACGGCCTATCTGCCTCTTTTCCTGAAAAAGCAGTCCCCAGGGAAGCAAAGTACTGAAATTTATCTAGGAAATGGAATCAAGAATTTGTGAAGATGCTGCATGCATGCATGGGTCCAAACTTGCTTCACTACAAATATTGGATGTGACCACAAGTATCCCTTCCCTTACCATGACTTGCAAACATAGGACAAGAAGAGAGCTTAAACCACAGCAAGGAATCAAAACCAGCACAAACACCCAAGTTCCGACTAAATGACATTTTTGTTGCTGTTGCAAAGACTACAAGAAATTCTTAGCCATACGGATCATCATCAATGACAGCGTTATGTTCGTAGAAAAAAAGGATTTTCACTAGCCTACTCCACTATGCTATTCTTACACTTGTAACCATCAGATCATGAGGTCTTTTTTGCATTCATCTGAAAGGGGGCAAATTCAGCCAATGGCTGGCATTACCTGAATCAGATGAGTGGCATAATGGGTGTAAAAGCATTTTCCCTGCAAATTAATGTGGTCCAACGAGAAGCACGCCTATTTTTAGCACATTACATGATTTTGTACATAAACATCCAAAACCCCCGAATTCCAAAAAGATGATGTCTAGGAGGTTCTTATTAAAAGTTAGTAATGCTGCCTGCAGCACTTGATTTACTCTGCTTCGCTTCACCACCTACCACTTGCTGATCATCTGCTCTCCATTTGAGAGAGATAGAAGATGCGGAACGAATGATAGTTAATGAGCAACGTGAAGGCAGATAGTGCAATAAAAACTTTGATTAAAAATAGATATAAACCATATAAAAGTGCAACTAGGTAACAGTGTAATTACTAAAAAATTGTAATTAGAGCTTGCTTGCTTGATTCACCTTCTCTCCTTGTCTGAATATCTTCTGGAGAGTGGAATTGGAAATGAATTTGATGCAATTGAACGTAACCAAAACAATCTCTCCAACTCAAGTATGGCTATAAATCGGTGTCAACAAAGCCCTTCATCCCATCTTTGATAGGGGTAGTAATCACAGTGGCCCCTTACCTAAAACCTCTTGCTCTGGGAGTACAACGTTTGAAGGAACCAGCTTGAACCACTGGTTCTGCGGATTCTAGTCACAGAGACACTCCTTCCCGGCACAGACACTCCCGAGCAAAGAGCCTTGTCGAGTTGGAAGCCCCGTATCTCAAGGCAGTGCATCGTCCCCTGCGCATCAGTTGCAGCTGAGTTAGACTTAGACCCTGAAAACGACCTCCATTGGCTTCCCCCATCCGAGCACTTTCTGGTCAGAGCCACCCGCCGTCCGTCTCTCCCTGCCAGCCTCCAGACAGAGAGTTCGTCTCCATCAGCACTTGATGGGCGTTCCATCACCTTGGTAGGTCCATCTGCTTCGGCTTCCGGGCAATCCTCAAGGACAACCCTCCCACTGCCTTTGTTTGCTTGGACGCATTGCCCACTAAGAGGGTGTGGTAGAGTATTAGGTGCAAAGGAAGACGCATTAGTGAGCTGGGTCTGCAACGCAGTGGAACATGCTGAATCTGTTAGGACTGAATCAAAAATTTCAATCGATTTTTGTAGTAACTGAAAGATACTTTTATATACTTAATTTTCTATATAAGATTATAGACTTTCAAAACCTTCTTATTTGCATTATTAAACCTATGTTAAGAGAAACTAAACTATTGCTGTGCACAGGTATAGAAGAAGCCATATGTGTCCATGCCTTGTAGCATCTCATGAAGAAGCCAGAAACCTTTGCCTGAACTCTGAACTCCGTGGCCCGTCCCACCCTGCATCCAGAACCCCATAAGTCTCCTCAAACCCGGCCATGCCATTCTCATGTAGTAGCTCCCCTGCAGAGTCCCACATTGCCCAATCCAAATCCCTCTCCACAGCATAAGACAAAAAAACATGGCAAGAATCTGTTATCTGCCCTGTTCATGCCCCTCTGGTCCACCCCAAACTCACTCCCACAAACAATGGTTTTGGTGCATCAGCAGCACTTGCCACAAACCCCACCTTGGTCTCAAACCTCCTGATTGAACCGGCGCCAGAGCCGGCTAAGGGAGGCTTCTGCTCCCATTCCTGTTTCTTGCCTTCGCTGAAGGCGTACCAGTGTGCCTCATAGACCAGCTTGTTCTCTGGCTTGAGGCCGAGGGGCGTGGTCTGCAGGAAGCTTAGGTCAGTACCATAGTTGAGGCCGGAGATGATGATCAGTACGTTGGAATTAGCCTGGTGAACCCTCCTGGCCCCTCTCTTCACGTTCCTGTACGCAGCCTGCTTCGCTCTGTTGTGGGCCTCGCTTGGCTCCGTTCCTCAGAAGCTCCATGCCCACCACCTGACAATCCAGCAGTGTTTGTTTCTCATTTCTACATGCATATCCAGTGATTAACATCTATCATTTACAAGGGGCTAATATCTTGATACATGGTTCTTTCAAGAGAAAAGAAATAAAATCTGGAGATAAAGATGAGAAGAGGAACACCAATATGGTTTTGCAAACACTTTACACAAAGAATAAAAGTAAAAAACGCTACTATTTAGTTTTTTGCTTAAATGATGTTTTACATTATCAAATTATACAGATGATCTTTGCCCTCTTTGCAATTTTACAAGTTGTTATGACAAGACGCTTAGCAAGAAAACAAATGTCAAATTGGTTGGAAGCTTCATATTCACGGAGCTTTTTATGTAACAAATTGGGACCCAACTGGTACTAAATCAAATATGTGCCTTGCTAACATATCAGTATATGTAATACTATGTTCTAAATCAAGTATTTAATCAGCTACTAGCCAATTAGCCAAAATCGAATGATTTTTTTTCACAAATTAATCATTAAATATCAGTCTTAGCCTTGTTACTCGTGGCAACTTCAGATTGTAAACTTTGTAACTTTATACAATACTGCCTATATACTGAGGCCAACGCACCTGAGATTTTGCTCTGAAGAACCTCTGTGCAACCATGGCCCAGTCCCTGCAGCCACTCCTCTGTGTCCAAAATACGCATCTCCAAAGAACCCATTTCCATCACTATCGCCGCAGCACCATTGAGGAGCCGGCTCACATGTAGTTGTCAAGCACCACCATGAGCCCAACTGCACCAAGGGCGTCCACCACCGCATCATAAGCCTCATGCAGAGTCAGATTGGCCACAGAGGGTTGTGCTCTGCCACTCCGGCCGCCACGCCTCACGCCAGCCCGGAGTGAACCGGAGAGACTGAACAACTGTGATGTTCGCATAGTGGGGCTTGGTGAACATGTGGGTAGCCCCAGAGTGAGGCGAACACAGTTGAAGCCCAGTGAAGCTATGGTAGAAGCGATGTAGTCCAGTGGCTTGAGGTGGAGGCCACTCCACCAGCATGGAGCTCCATATGGCCCACCCAGTTGACGCAGTGCAGCTTCACTCTCTGGCCGGTGACCTCGTCCACCACCCATCTCAGACTGGCTGAGAGAGGCAAGGGAGTTGGCAAGGAAGGGGGCATTGAACAGGAGAGGAGCTGTGATAATTGCAAGGATGATGAGGAGATGCAAGGCCTTTTCTTGGCATTTGGTTGGGCTGGAGTGGGACTTTTTGTCTGGTCATGCATATATGGACCAGAGTTCTGGCTTTGAGAGCTGGCTTTGGTGAGGTCGGCCTTTGGAGCTACCTAATGCCATTCCATGGATGTGGTACTAGCTAGTGTTTTTGATGCACCTAATCCTGTAGCTGTGCTATTTTAGTGAGAAAGAGGATGTCAACTGTCATGCCACTGCATTTAGCTCGCTCTTATGGTTCTGATGGGTTTGTTGGGACATAAGTTTGCTCTATCACCATTAAAATATGAACTTTCTCTTGTGCTTTTAGATTTGAAATAGTGAGGAGGATTGAAGGGGAGACCTACGTGCAGATAGGTAAAATATCAGAGCGAGAGAGAGAGAGAGAGAGAGGTGCTTCCAACAATGGGGGCTCAGAAAGAAAGAAAGGCAGTTCTCTCGCGGAGCCTGTGCAAATTTCTATATTATTATTTTTTTATATGAATTTTTACATTATTAGAAAGAACCCGTTTATCTCCCCCAATATATGATCAGGACCCCCACTTTCTTTACACCCCAATAAAAAACAAAGTATTACTCATGCGTACCCCCACCCCACCCCCACCCACACCCACACCCACACCCACACCCAATTTACCAAATTATCTTTCCTTTCTCTCTATACGTAGATGTTGCCATCTTCTATGTTAACAATTATCCTCAATGCAAGTAATCAACACCTACCCGTGGAAGAGTCTTCTTCTTTTTGTTTAGGGAAAGGAAAGAAAAAATGAGAAACCTTTAGTGCAAGTGTCGTCCTATCACCTATGACCTCTCTATACATTCATGTCGTCAAATTGAGGCTCAGTAACTATGAGCATTGTAATTAATGTCAATCTCAAAAGCGTAATCTTAGAGGTGTTGTTGTGCTAGTAAACTTATTATAATCATTATGATTGTTGAAATGGATGAATTCTATGTCCCGTTTTCATACGCACGGTCCATTAATCTTGCAAATGATCATTCTGTTCTTGTCATCTTCTTTCATTTGGAATTTAATCGGTCCTATGAGAGCATGGGTTAGCAGGTTTGATTGACATTGGACCTGCTCTTTGGATGCAGATCGACTAGGGAAAATTTAGTGTATGTCTGTAGTTTATGGCGAGGATAGCGGAGAAGAGATCCAATCGGCCAAAGAAAATTTGGGTTTGTATCTGAAGTTGAAATATGGAAGAGATGAAAAATAGCCGGTGTTGGCAACCAGACGCTCCACTAGCATTAGAGAAGAAGAAAGAATGAGGTGCTGGGATAGGCAGTAAGTAAAATATTGGGGGCTCTAGGGTGTGCTTAGCAGTTAAAAAAATACTAATGTTTTTTACTTTTGGGGGGTATTGACATTAATTGGGGGGGAAATAGACGCATTCTATAGGAAAAACATATTGTGTGAAGTAAATATTGTAAGGTCCCTATTTTTTTTATAATTTTTTACTTTTATTATTATTATTATTATTTTTAACAGGATAATGTGATGCTTCGGTGTATTTATTTTCATATATTTTACCCCGCTATTTATACATATAGAGTCAGATATAAGGACTAGTCATGACAATGAGATTTGACGTATTGTAAAAGTATACAACATGAGTGAAATCCCACGTGTCACAAAAGTGAGCGACGCATGAGAGAAAAATGAAAAAAAGAGCTTAAGGATCAACAAGCCCAATCTAGAAGCATCTGGATAGGCTCCCCCTTCCTCATTTGGCTGAGCCGAAGGTGGTACCGCCTACTGGCCATCGGCCAGCCTTGGCCTAGTGATAGAGAGGTCGCCTCCCCCGGCGCTATCTCAGCATGGCTCGACGACCACCATCCCGATTAGCCTCCTTGCTCTTCTGTTTTGGGTTTTGCCATTGCCGGCGCTAGCCAGAAATGGCTGAATGGCCACTGCGGGTTCCGCGCCTACCTAGCAATGGCCAGGGACAGCCCCACTCGACTTCACTACACTTGCTCCAGCTCCCCCCACTAAATTCCCTTCATTTGCTTTGTTTTTTGTTTGATTCTATGTGTTTGGCCGCCGCTGGAGCTCCCGGTTGTTGTTGGAGCTCGCCTTGGCCGACGACGATTAGGGCAGTGCCACCGGGCCTGATTTGGCCTCCCCTCCGGCCACTCCTCTCCTCTACCTAGCTACTCTAGTCATTAGAAAAATTGAGCTGTCAGTTGTCACCCTACTATATTTTGATTCTCTACCTCGTAATCCATGATGTTTGATGATCGTGGCACAACCAATACCGCATAACCGTGCCCCCGACCATCAAACATCATAGATTACGAGGTAGAGGAGCTTTTGAACTCGTATTTTTTATAATAATATGGTTTAAATGTGTAGCAACATGCTAGGATTGTATGATTTAATGCTTTTGGCTACTATGTGATTATCCAATTACATGATGTAAGAGTGAAATATGATAAATGAGGACATGTTTGAAAATGCTTATGGCATGCGTGTGAGCTAAAAAGTATGTTTGATTTATGTGGACCGTGTGTATGTTAGTGATGACTAGCGAGTATGTTGGTAAGTTATATATGGAATTATGTGTATGTTATTCGTATGTGTGATGGACATACATATGTATAATAGTTATCCATATGTATGGTGTGGAGGTTGTATGTGTGATGTATGGTAAGAGGCGATAGAGGGCTTGGTATGGATTTTGTATGGATTTATAACCGTATGATGAAGATGAAGGATATAAGTTTGACAAGCGATGATTGAGATGAGTTTGGTTTGGATTGAAGTGTATGTTAGGGGTTCAGCAAGTAAACAGATTTAAGGTTTCGAGTCTTATGAGGGAATGTAATACAGTAAGAGTGCTACATAATTGTACAAGCATAATGTACATACTATGAAGTGGAAAATAAGTATAATAAGTGAGGTATAAGTAGGAGGGTGATAATTAAGGTAGGCTCCGAAGAGCTTAGTTTGATAATTTTTGAGTAAGATGATTTGGCCATAAGGTACATGACTAAAGTTGTATGAATATGTAAGGATTTGTTGTATGGTGGGTTATGATTACAAGTTTGACGGATCAAGTGAAGTCTACTGCCTTGACAAAGTAGGGTTTTGGAATGGGCTCAACTTCGATTGATTAGTGGAAGACTGTAAGATTGAAAGTTAATGTGACATAATTATACCACATAAGTGACTTGAGTTAAACTTAAGAATTATAAGCAAAGCTAATAGGATAACATTATGAGTTTGAGATCTGAGGGTTTCGACAGATTAAGTTCTGTGTTTGAGCTAGCTAATAATTAGTCAGCTAAGCATTTTTATGTTTTTCCATGGTGTTTATCTTGCAAGATTTTGTATGTGTGTTGTATTTAGCCCATACATTTAATGCTCTATTAGGAGTGTTGTATATTTCTACCCTTAGTCAGCACAGTATGATTCTACTCAAAAATGACACTGTAATATTATGGCCCAAGAGTGGTACTATAAGATTTTGGCCCAAAAGTGGCACTATATGACTTCCGTCTTTAGTTGTCACTATATGGCCCTTAGTTGGCACTGTATGACCCTTAGTTTGTGGGTGTTTGTGCGTAGGTAGGTAGTATTATGAGACTACTCTTACTTGTTCGATCATGTGCCCCATGAGCATAAGTGTGCCTTGCCTTCAGAAAAGTCAATGACATCTAGTTACTCCCCGGAGGTTAAGTTGATGCCTTAGTGGCATTCATTTCCATTTTGATCCCGGAGATTATTAATTGTAATGAACTTCAATAGTCGATAGTATGTGTACGAATGTATGGGTATGTATGTTTAGAGTAAGTTTGTAGGATTTTGAGAAAGATTGTAAGTGTATGATTTCGAGTAAGATTGTAAGAGTATGTTCTGAGCAAGATTATAAGAATATGTTCGAGCAAGATTGTAAGCGTATGTTTCTTAGCAAAACTCTAAAAGTAAGAATTTGAGTAATATGGTACGAGTAAGACTGTAAGAATGTTTTGAATAAGATTGTAAGTGTAAGGATTGTATGAGTATAATTGTAAGTGTAAGAGTAAGTGTAAGGATATTTGGCATGATCGTAAGTATTTGTGCATGATCGTTATATTATGCAACTCTATTGTGTTGTATATTTTTATATGTTTTGAGTTGCATTAATGCATCTATGTAAGAATTTATAGAGTTTACTATTTAGAATTCCCCTAGTGAGTATTTTCCTACTGAGTATAAAAATATTCATTTTCTATTTTTTTAGCCCCGATGTTTAGGGGGCTTTTACAAGTTTGTGACTGAGAGCTCCTAGAAATAAACACTTATTTCCGTGGGTGGATTGAATTCTATTGGCTCAAATATACTCTTTAATCACTGAGTCTTTATTTTTGCCATGATTTGATGTATTAGGTGAGATGATAATTAAAATATTTATATTTTATGAACATATTTTGGATTAGACTATGGACTGTTTATGAGACTTGTACTCAAGAATGCTTAAGAAATATTTGTATTTAAAATCCATAATTATAGTAATTTTTTTTCATACATTTATTTTTTAGTAGCACCTAAGAATGTTTGGTTTGGTCATAAGATGTTTAATTAAAAAAAATTATATGAGAAAAATTGATGTGTGATGTTTTAAATTGTAAAATTACTTTCACAAGATTCATATTTTATCATTTTTTTCAATTTACAATCGTTATGTTATAAAAAGAAATTGTGAATTTTTAAGAAAAATGTTGAAAAATCTAAGGTGTTAGAAGTATAACTAATACTACATAATTAGCTAATCATATTAATCAATTAAGATTGACTCCCATTGCAATCTGATCACTTCACTTGAGGTAAATATCATTAAATTCTCTTTAGTTTGATTGGTTTATTATCTGCATGTGGTAATTATCAAATCAAACCTCCTTCATATCCTATTTGGTTTAACAAAATGAACTAGGATACTTAATAAGAGACAAAGGAAGTATATGGTTGATCTCATTTAGAAAAGGCGTATTGCAACCAAACCTTACAATGGATTGAAACCCTAAATTCATTATTGTAAGCAAACTGTCCATATATGGTTCATCTTATTTGGACAAGGCTGGAATTTCATGATGTTCAATTTGACACCTATTTTAACTAGGAAAATATTCTCTTGGTTGCATTTCTTGACCAAAAACTATGACTATGCTACTAAGAACCCTAGTATTAAATCTATGCTAGGATTCTTATGTAACATGATCACATTTTTTTGTTGTGGACACATCCTTTCAGCAGATGAACCTTTATTAAACTTTCTTAAGCAAACAAAAACACAAAGACATGACTTCTACATGTCCAAAGACAAAATTGTGGACATACTAATACATAAAATATTTTCTTGATTGGGCTCTATGGCCAGAGTCCATGACCATGGTACTTATGGGTTCTATAGCAATCACTATACGTATAATTTTGACTAGCATGCTCTTTGGAATTCTCTATTCAATTATATTATTTGGAATAGTATCTCTATGACTTCTAATTTGATCCACTATTGTAGCTACTCTAGAATTGAATTCTTAAATGCTTTCACAATCTTTCATTGTTAGATTATCAAACTCTCTCCACAAAGTTTGAAGCTTTGTACTTACTTTGTACATTCCTTGAAATCCATTATTTAAGATCTCCTATGCCTCCTTAGACCTTATGACAGCTATAATTCTTGGGAAGATCAGCTTGCTCACAACTTATTGTATATGTAGAAGAAGGCTTTGGCATTAGTTTTCTTGTTTTATATATATATATATATATATATATATATATATATATATATATATATATATATATATATATATATATATATATATATATATATATATATTCATTCTGTGTGTTTAAGACTTCTTAATTTTTTATTCTTCATAGCCTTTTCAACACACTCCCACATAGATCTTTTGGAGATGATGAGGGTTTTCATTTGTATGCTTTAAAAGTTATAACTTTCCTTCATGAACAATAATAACGAAAGCTTATCTGATGGTTCACTTGTGCTTGCAATCATGGAAGTTTAGGGAACCCAATGTGATTGATTCAATGGCTCTGGTACTAAATTAATTTGTTGGTGCAAAGTGGGTGAAGGTGAAGAAAAATGCAAGAAAATGATAGAAGAAGATAGGCATTTTATTAGAAAATAAAGGGGAAGATGTTAATTTTTTTTCTAGGAACATGCACAAAAGGGGTTCAAGAGGATGGTTTTACTTAGCTTCAAAAGCTCTCCTTCATACCAGTCTTCCCTTGAAGAAAGAAAGGAATGTGAATAGCCACATTTGGAAGAATCTATACTACCTACATAATGCCCATAATGTTGCAGGATATAACAATATATGCTACTTCTTTTTAACAGAGATTGCATAAACTCAAACCCCATCAACCATAAGGCCACATAACAACGTCTTCTACGATAATGATTTAATGCATGTTGTAAGAGGGAAATTTAATAAAAATATGCTATCATTAATCGTGCATATGATGCATTTATAAAGCATAAGTATGTGTTATGTATGTAGAATATGTGTGTGATAGTGATGGCTAGTGAGTATGTGGGTAAGCCATGTATGAAATTATGTGTATGTTTATACATATATGTGATAAATATATGTATGTATGATGATTATACGCTAATGTGATGGATATGTATATGTGAGCAGGGAAGATAGATGGGCAATGGATGGTAAGAGGTGACAGAGGGTTTGAGTATGGATTTGTTTGTGGATGTGCAACCATGTGATAAAAGATGGGGGATGTAAGTTTGATAGCGAGGATTAGAATGGATTGGTTTGATTTGGTTTGGAACATATATTGAGGGTTCATTAAATAAGTGGACTTGGTGTTGAGTGCCTTATGGGAGATTGTCAGATAGTAAGAGTGCACAACATAATTGTACAAACATAACATACATATTATGAAGTGGAAAGTAAGAAAAATAAGTAAGGTATATGTAAAAGGGTGATAACTAGGGTTGGCTATGAGGATCTTAGTTTGATGACTTCAAAGTAAGATATTTTGGCCATCAAGTGGATGACGAAAAATATAAGAATACATAAGGATTTGTTGTATGGTGGGTTTTGGCTATGAGATAGATTGGTTAAGTGAAGTATGTTGCCCTAATGAACTAGGGTTTTGGAACAGGCTTAACTTCAGAGTGGTCAAAGACTGTAAAACTGAAGAATTTTATGGTATAATTGTACCACATGAATTACTTAATTCAAACTTGAATTGTAAGCAAATCTAATATGATACATTGTGAATTTGAGACCTGAATGTTTCAACATATTAAATTCCGTGTTTGAGCTAGCCGATAATGAATCGGTTGAGCATTTCTCATGTCTTATTATGATGTTTATCCTATTCGATGTTGTTTTTGTGTTGTATCTAAGCCCAAACGTCTGATGCTCTGTTGAGAGTAATGTATATTTTATATTTTATTTTAGTATTGTATTAAGCCTAGACATTTGATGCTTTATTGAGAGTGCTGTATGTTTCTGCCCTTAGTCAGTATTGTATGATTTTGCCCAAGAATGGCATTGTATGAGTTTTTTCCTTAGTTGGCACTCTATATCCCCTAGAGTGTAGGCATTTGTGTGCTTAGGTAAATAATATAATGAGACTGTTCTTACCTGTTTGATCATGTGCCTCATGAGTATAGGTGTTTATTACCTTTGGAAAAGTTCATAGCATCTAGTTACTCCTTAGAGGTTAAGATGATGCCCCAATGATATTACTTTCTATTTTGACACTAAAGTTTCTTAATTGTAATAGGCTTCAATGGTCGATAGTATGTGTATGTCTATATGAGTAAGTAAGTTTTGAGTATTTGTAAGATTCTAAGGAAGATTGTAAGTGTAAGATTTTGAGTAAGACTATAAGAGTAAGTTTCTGAGCAAGATTGTTAGAGCAAGTCTTTGAGTAAGATTGTAAGTGTAAGTAAGATTGTAAGAGCAAGAATCTGAGTAAAATGGTAGAAGTATGATTGTAAGGATGTTTTGAGTAAGATTGTTAAGTGTAAAAATGGTAAAAGTAAGTGTAAGATTGGTAAGATGATATATGTATGTGCATGATTATTATAATATGCGACTTTGTGATGTTTGTGTATTTTTATGCTTAATATTTTGAGTTACATGAATGTATCTATGTATGGACTTACAGAGTTCAATGTTTAGAATTCTCCTAGTGAGTATTTTCTATTAAGTATGAAAATACTCATTTTCTCTATTTTCTTAACTCCAATGTTCGGGAGGCTTTTTAGGTTTGTGATAAAGAGCTCATGGAGATGGACGTTTATTTTTGTGGGTGGATTGAATTTTCTTAGCTCATGTATACTATTTAACTCATTGCGAGTCTTTATTTTTGCCATAATGTAATGTATTGGTGAGATAAAAATTAAGGTATTTATACTTTCTGGATTTGTAATTTGGATTAGATTATGGACTATTTATGAGACTTGTGCTTAGGGATGTTTATAATAGATTTGTATTTAAAGCCCATGATCATAATAATTTATTTTGTACGTTTGTTTTTAAGTAGCGTTGGAGAATATTTGGTTCAACTATATAATGTTTAATTGGAAAAAAAATTTGTATCGAAAAAATTGATGTATGATATTTTAAATTATAAAATTGCTTTCACATGTTTTATATTTCGTAATTTTTCTTGATTTACAGTTGTTATATTGCAAAAAAATTCCTTATATTTTTTTAAAAATATGTTAAAAATTCTCCAACATTACAACATGATTTGTTGCCTGTTTTATGCAATGTTGCACATTTCTATTGTACAAGGTTACGTGCATCTCTCGCATGCATTATATACTACTCTTTTATACATTATGGCCAACTCTTATAACTATTACATGCCTATGCTACCTATAGGAAGTCGATATTCTTACTTCACTTCCTTTATACCATTAGCTTTATATTACTCATGATTAGATATAAATAAATAAATCTCATATTCTATATTGTAAAGTGTAAATACCTTCCCCATCTAACCAAAAGTAGTATAAAACCTATAATATAAACAAATAGAATATAAATATTATTTTGTCTACCTACGTTACGTACCTCTACACTTGCTACAATGCTACCCCATAAAGTACTTAAATCTAAAAAGCGCTTTACTCCTATGCGGCTATGCCTTTTGTATGCATTTGTTTTTTTTTGGTTGCTTAAGCTAAGTAAGCCCTCGAATTGTCAAAAACATGGCTTTGAAAGGAGAGGGTCGGATGACAGGTAGCGCGGACAGCAGACGACCCGAAGGTTCGGCCATAAACCCCAAAGCCCCGACCCGGATCACCGGGTCCGAAATCCGACCGAATTTGCTCCGCCTGCCAGTCTGCCACGACAATGGTAGTGGGATGCCACCACTCGGCCCGCGCCTGCCAGAGCCTCGATTCCTCCAACCCCACCCCCTTCCCTCCCCTCCCCTCCCCTCCGCTCCCGCTCTGCTTTTTCACCCTCTCTCTCTCTCCGACTTTAGCGGACGCTGTTTAGGGTTTTCCCATATCACACCGCCCCCCCGTGCACGGCAGTGTTAGCAATGGCGGAGCACAAAGAAGAATCGCTGATGGAGAAGATCGCCGACAAGCTCCATCACGACTCCTCCTCTTCCTCCTCCTCCGACGCCGACTCCGACCACGAGAAGCCCTCCCCCCCCTCCCACTTCACCTCTGCCTCCGACTCCGTCAAATCCGCTGTCAATCGCCTCTTCGGCCGCCAGAAGCCCGTCCACTCTGTCCTCGGCGGCGGCAAGCGTACGATCACTTCCTTCTTTCTGCTCCCCCCTTTCCCATTTCTCCATGTGATCCTTTGGGTTAGTGTTTTTCGAGGGTTTTTTTTCTAAAGGACCTTCCTTTTTTATATTATTCTTATAATGGTTGATAAAATCGTTGAAGATGGTACCTTGTCGGCGAGATCAGATCGTGGTTGTCGCGGTTCTGGATATCTGGATCCGTTGCCCTCTCTCTAGGTTTTGGATCATGAGATGTTGGGACTGTGAAGTTCATCGACGTGATTGCCTGGTCTGCCGCCCAAGTTTGGAGTGTTTGTTGTGTACATATCATTTCATTGCTCCTGCGACCATCTTGCGTTGGCTTGAGGCCCTGATTTTTTAGGTTTTCTCGTGGATTCAATCTCTTCCATGTAATGTGTGGTGTGTTTATCCATATTGCGCAATCGTATGTTTCTGGGGATTCATCTCTTTGAACATATATTTGCAGGCGTTGTTGTTGACTAATTTTTCTTTACAGCGGCTGATGTCTTCCTCTGGAGGAATAAGAAAATCTCCGCCGGTGTGCTTGGTGTGGCGACTGCTATCTGGGTCCTCTTCGAATTGATTGAATATCATCTGCTTACTCTGGCTTGCCACTCCCTCATCCTAACCTTAGCTATTTTGTTCCTGTGGTCCAATGCCACCACCTTCATCAACAAGTAAGCATTGGTGTTTGATTTGTCGTCTTCGTTATACTTGATTACCTTGCTATTAAATTTGGTCCTTGATGCGAGTCCGCCCCTTTCAGATCCCCGCCACGCATCCCTGAGGTTGTCATTCCGGAGGATGTCGTTGTGAATACTGCTCTGGGCATGAGGTTTGAGATCAACCGGGCATTTCATCTTCTGAGGGAGGTTGCATCAGGCCGTGATCTGAAGAAGTTTCTAGCGGTAAGTTATTGGTCATGATTTTTGCCCTGATTGTTTCCATTATGCCTGACCATGATCTTCTTTATATATTTAACAAAAGGTGATTGCTGGATTGTGGGTCCTATCCATTGTGGGAAGTTGGTGCAACTTTTTGACTTTGTTCTACATTGGTAAGCAACAATACGATCTTATTTACATTGTGTGGGTGTGCCCTGTATTTATCACACTTGTATCTGATCCTACCGCATGTCTTTGGTAATTAGCGTTTGTCCTGCTGCACACTGTACCGGTCTTGTATGAAAAGTATGAGGACCAGGTAGATTCATTCGGGGAGAAGGCGATTGCTGAACTTAAGAAGCAGTATGCTGCATTTGATGCTAAGGTTCTCAGTAAGATTCCAAGAGGGCCCTTGAAAGATAAGAAAAAAGCCTAGTATGAATACTAGTATTTTGGAAATGTTTGCTGTGTCTAGGGCCAATGTTGTGACTATCACTCTATGTCCATTAAAGTTACGGAACCTTTTCCGTTTGTCACAAATTGTCTAATCTCACTGCTTCGGCGGATCTGGTGTTTTGTAGGAACGAGTCCGATACATTGTAAGTGAATTGCCCTTATGTTTGTTTGTTGTACGTGTATTGAGCTTTTCTGCATTTGCTGTTGCATTTGGTTGCATCATTTTTACACATGTAGTGCGAATTTGGCGTTCATTTGGTTCTATTTTCTATTGTTTGATTATTGGTGATACGTAAGGATAGGATACAAGGATAATTTTTTTCCAACTAAAACGGGCCTTATATGTTAGCTTTTCAAATATCTAATATCTTATGTTTAGCGTTCATCATGTAGCGACCTTCATAGGCATTTATTGCCGTGCGAGTGCCTCTTAACATTGAAACAGCAGGTAGATTGCACACGATGAACTTACTGGGTAACTCTTAAACTTCAATTGAAGTCAGCAGTCTGCATGCTATTTTATAAGATTGGCATAGTTAGAAAGCCCGTATTTACATTAGCAGACCCGTTTGTGCCTAAACACCAGCGGACGACTTGGGTTTCTAACTTGAATTTCATAATCAAGAACATCAACATCATGAAATCTTTTTTGTTTAATTGACATAATGAATTCCCAATCACTACTTGAGGCGACGTATGACGACCACAATTAGTTGGCCCAGTGCTCAGTGCCTGATGTGTTGTTGATACAGGTGCATGCATGGTAAAAAGATGCCTGGTATCTGTTTTGTGCTTTTCCCATTAAAATTGAGATGCATTGTGGGCCTACTGATGGAGGCGAGTCGTAGCCTCGTGGGTGGTGGCTTTGTTTAACTAGGGCTGGCTGCCCCCATCAGGATTGGGACGTAATTTCCAAATATTTATTTAACGAGCTTTTCTAATTGCAGTAACCTAGACAGAAGGCTGAACAGCGGATGCCCGTAGTTGGTCTACGAACATGAGACCAAAATTTGTATGCCGATTCTTATTTGTTTCAGTTCTTTCTGCAAGTAGTGGTTTGAAAAAGTATAGAGCCCATTTTCGTACGGAAATATATATGTTGGTATGTGATTTGATCTTCCGATGAAAAGGGTAGTCTCATCTTTAGGAATAGTATAGAATTTATTGGTTGAAGACGGTGGGTTTCTTTCACTACATAGCATATAGCATGTGATTTATATAATGTCACTGGTGCGCATATGATTTAGTCTCCCCATGTGGGTAGCCTCATTTACTGGGAGTCGAATTTATTGGTTGCAGGGAGTGGGTGTCTTACACTACATAACATATCACATGTGACTAATATAATGTCACAAGCACACGCATGCCGAGATTTTTTCCGATTATGTCCATCTTTTGTGTAGACACTCGACAGTTGTCTGGGATTTAGTTTTGTGAGGACAGAAATATGCTTTTTATGGCGCGTTTAATTTCCAAACGTATTCATCGAATGTGCTGCTTGTTGCGATTCCTAATATTCAACGCGTAAGTGCTAGATCCTATGACTTGTATGCAAAAGGAAATGGCCTCAGGCCCCAAACAAGGAAAACGCAAGAAGTTTGCTCATGTGAGCGATTCTTTCTAAAAGGAATTGCGAGCTGGGGGGGGACCACTAGTCTAAACGAGCCTTATCAGAAAGAAAGGGGCCATTAAATTTGTGTTCAACTTGAAGTGTGGAATTTGTTCGATTTACGAGAGGCATGCTAATGCTAATCCAGATATGTCTGTTATCTTGGACTTTTGCAGCTAATTAGTTTTGTTAGTACAAGTTAGGTGTCACTGGGTAGTAAAGTGGACTACTTGTAACATGTGTGGGGTATATTATACATATGTAAAAATATTCTATGTTAAGTGTATATGCATTATTGGAATTAGTATTATTGGGTTATGAAGTGGACTACTCGTGATATTTTACAACACTATATGCAACTGCAATGCATACACACATAGTATATAATATTTTTACACGTGTCTGTACCCTAACACGTGTCATAGGTAGTCTACTTCGCTACCCTATAACATAAGGCTCACAAGCAATTGCATGAGCTAAACATTGCGGGCCTATGAAATTTGATCCGAGTGGGCCTTCATATTTTGATATGATAATATTGTATTTAGTGAAGTTCGGCTTGAGCTTGGCTCGAAGTTTGAACAAGCTTAAGTTTAGCTCAAATTAGAAATCCAAAGTTTAGCTCAAGTTTGAGCTCGAGCTTGAACTACATTAAGTGAATAATAAGCCTATGCTCGAAAAAATAAAAATAATATATATAAAAATCTAATGTAAATGAAGTATCACATATATTAATATCTTTTTAGTATTAAATATTACTAAATATATTTTAACAAGTATTATAATTGTACCTTGAACATTTGCTTATAGTCACTAGGAAAGAAGAAAAATGTGATAAATAAGTTTTAATTATAGATGCTCAAAAAATGCAACATTACTTAGGCAACATTATTATCTACTTATTCGTATCTTTTTTTCTTTATATGCTTATAAATCACTCATAAAAGAACTATTCTTTAATCTTATTATACCTTTAAAAAATGTTAAAGTACATGTAAAAATGAAAATATTATATAAGCTGAGGACGGTCCCTGTGTCATGCTTCAACTTTTAAAAGAATATCTAATTATCCTTTTGTAAACTATGGTTGATAACCTTAATGTCATGTTTCTTTAAATGAATTTTTGGGTGTAAATTTGATGGCCCATAGAGCCCGGGCTCACGTAGATTTATATGAGCTCGGGCTCATATAAACTTTTTTCATATATATAGCTCCATTTGGTTTTTTAATTGAAACAATTTTAGTTTATCTTAAAAAATAAATGAGGCTATTAATTTAGGACAGAAGGAGTATATTAGTGTTTGTTTGTCTAATATTTTTATTTTTAATATATATATATATATATATATATATATATATATATATATATATATATATATATATATATATATATATATATATATATATATATATATATATATATATATATATATAGCTCCATTTGGCTTTTTAATTGAAATAATTTTAGTTTATCTTAAAAAATAAATGAGGCTATTAATTTAGGACAAAAGGAGTATATTAGTGTTTGTTTCTCTAATATTTTTATTTTTAAAAAATATATATCATATATAAAAATTATATATATATAAGGAGATTTTTTTATATGAGTTTGGGTTCAGCACATTAGCATGAGCCAAAGCATCATGAGTTATTAGATTGAGATCCGAGGGCACAAGAAGACATAAATCAATTTTCCTTTTGAGTTATGTGTGGTGTTGAATCAAAATTTAACTCATATAAACGGGTCTCATATATCAGGGCTCATGCAATTATGAGTGAGCCTTAACTCATATAAACGGGTCTCATATATCATATATGATACATAATATTGATACATATGTGTGATTATTGATCGTTTTATATACTCTATTTGTCCTATATTAATAAATCCATTTGAGTTTTTAAAATAAACTAATCAAATGGAGCTATTAATATAGGATGGAGGGAGAATGATATAAATATATATTTAAATTAATAATTATATTTATGTAATATATATGTATTGTTTATATATAATTTAAATTTTATGTTCGAATTCAAGCTCGAGCCACGTAGAGTTGAGTTTGAGTTTTACTCGAGTTAAGCCTAGTCCAATAGGGGTATGTTTAAATTTGGCTCAAGCCTATTTGATTATAATTCGAGTCGAGCCTAGTTCGAGCCAAGCCAATCCTGTTCGACAAACCAGATCAGCTCATTAATATTCCTACTCAAGGGCTTGATAGACTTTGAGAATTTGAGGATTCAACTAATGTAGTTGTATTTGAGCTTTATATATAAATTTTACTCTATTTGTTTCATATTAATGTCTAGATTAAGAAAAAAATGTCATATATAAATTGTTTAATTTTATATCACCCTTTTTTAATTAGTGGATGCGGTAAAAAAAATAGTAGATGGAGCGAAAAGGTAAAAAAATTTACTTTCATAAACATTATATATTTTTCTCAAATAGTATAAGACAGAGGGATTATTAATTAAAAAATGCTACACAAGCTTGTGCCTCGGTTCGCCCGTTGTGTAGCCTTGTTCACGTGTGTTGACTGTGAATGTGTCCACTCATGTGTCTGGACATAGGTATGTAGCATTTCTAGTTAATTAGGGGCTGTTTGGGTACTGAATCGTGAGAAGATTTAGTCGATTCAGCACTGAATTTTTAGAATCATGTTTGTGTATAGAAGCTGCCCTGAATTAAAAATTCAGTACTGTAGTTAGATTCAGGCCATTTCAAGCTTGAATTGGCCTGAATCATTGAATCACCTCATGAGGTAATTTAGTTGATTCAGTCTCCTAATCATCATTTTAAAAATTATAGATTCTATATTTTTCAATAGTTATTGTTCATATCGATTTGTGCCTCAATAAACGTGTAATATAGGTAGGGCCCACTTTAAAAATTCAAAATTACCTGCCCTTGTGGGATCTTGTTTGATAGAGCTTGAATTTAGAAGCATAATGACATGAAGAACATGCATATCCGAGTTCGAGAGAGAAAGTTATATTAGTTTAAAGTTTTAAAATTGGGTTTGACGCGACATCTAAATTTATTCTAACAAATTCTCTTCCTAAACGTAATTCAGTTTCAGTGGTGAATTTTTTGAATTAATTTACTACTAAATTAATTCAGTACCTAAACGACCCCTTAATCATGTCTCATTGTACTAGTTTTTTTTAAAATGTATTTTGGTAAATCATTGTTGTAGTTGAAGGCATGAAGCAACAGGTTACCAACTTTTTCTGGAAAAAAAAAGACGATTTACCTATTTCACTCATCCACCTGACCCATAAAAAAAGATATGATAATTTTGAATTCGTGAGTGAGATATACTAGGTTGCAAATTTGCGGTTTCTAGCTTTAGGAGAGGTTAAAGGGATTTCTTTTGCCAATGAAAATGAAAGAGATCATTTTGAATATGTAAACTGCTAGATTGCAAATTTGCCCTAACTTTAGGAGTGGTTGGTGATTTTGGAAGGGTTTGTAATTGGTAAGGTTGTATTTATAATTTTTAAATATGACAAAAGTGTAATGGGTAAATAGGTATGAAATTTTTTTTCTATTACCTTCCATTTAGATAATAGTAAAAAAATTATCCTCTAATTTACATTGTCAAATAAATTTAACCATACTATTTAATTTCTTAGCAATATGGTATAGACGGTAGAACGATAGAATGAGTATTGTTGGCAGCCTATCCCCAACCTTTCTTCAGTCCACTCCTCTTGTACCTTATTATCCATCATCCTTTTTTTCTCCTATTCCCTCTTTGCAACTCATCCATGAATTTATGATTTTAACATTCCATATCAATTATGTGGGGATATGAATGTCTTTAAAAGAATATATCAACCATCATTTGAACTTTCTTCCCTCTATTCTCTACCTCTCTCTACCTTCCATTGTTGCAACTTGCCTCTTTGATGCCACGCCAACTACTCTCCTCCCAAAAAACACCACTGCCCAACCCATTTCCACTCTTAAAATCCGTTACTTATGTTTGACTCAACATCTGATTCAGGTCCACATTGTTGAACTTTGATGCTAAGAAGATATCAATCTTTTGAAAAATCACACATATGCATGTAAAAGACCTCACCCATGTGGCATAAAATAATCTATCTTTATCATATTCATCTTCTAGTCTTAACTTCAGTAATTCACTTAAATACCACGACACAATATGATTGGTGAAATATGGCAAAAAATTACAATAATTTTTTTTTTATGTATATTAATATTAATATATTTAATAAATTATTTGTTTATTGTCAATTAACAAATTATTCATATAATACATAATTTAAAAAATTTGAACATTTTTATTTTTGAATTGGTAGATAAGTTTTTTTCATAACATTTTGTGGATGAGTAGAGAATATATTATGAATTGTAGACACTTGAAAATTTAGTGGGGCATCAATATCAAATTTTTCTCAATTATTTCTTAGACATGCTCACAAGAAATGACGATGAAACATGAACATATGAGTGATACATGTATATGCTAAATTGAATTGTGATTAATATTTTTTTTGTAGACATTTATTACTTCCTCTATCCTATATTAATAGCTTCATTTGGAAAAAAAATTGGCTCCTATTAATAGCTCTATTTGGAATAATTTAAGTGGTTGAGTAACTTAAAAGAACTTCGAAGCTTATTTTCCATTATCTTCATTGTGGGTCTCAGCATCCAATTAAAATATCTTTTTCTCCAAATGGAGCTATTAATATGAGATGAAGAGAGTATTATATAAAAATATTTAAAACAATAAAAAAAGGCATTGATGAAGAAAATTTATATTAAGCAAAACAAATCATAAAATTTTAAAAATAAAAAATAAAACAATATAACTAAGTGGGTTGACAAATTGTCTTTGTAGATAGAGAGTGAGCAATGAAAGAATCCTCGGCTTTGAGAATTGAAAGAAATGAGAGTATCACATGTTGTATGGGATGTGAGGAGATGAGTGAGTAAGACGTAAGCTTTGAAAAGTTGGGGCTTGGCTATAATAGATTCTAATGGTAAATTGAAAACCCATATGGTAAGTGTTGTTTGTAATTTTAGTCATGCTATATTATATAAGCGAAATAAGTATTGAGTGAGTGGTAATTAAGATAAACATATGATGGTGTTGGTTTTCTAAGAAAATTCAAAATTAAGATAAGCATTTTTCTTCTAATTTGAATAAAAAGAAGCGTGTATGGGTAGGGGTAATTTATATTAGAAGAAATGTTCACAAAACAATGGTTCGTTGAAAAACTATAATTAATGGATCACTCTTTAGGCCTATGGCTAGACATGAATGATGACATATGGGAAAATACATTTGGATTTTTGTCTCAATGTCATCAAATAAAATTTGTGTATTATTTACTCTCATGTAGACTAGATGTGATGGCTTTTATTGTGTTTGTATCTCTTTATACAAAAAAATCCATATACGGGGCCTTCTTTATTTGGGGCCCTAAGTTGTCTAAGGCTCCAATTGGATATGTTAACCATCTATGCCTAACTTTCTCCTCAGCCTCTCAGCCCCATTCCTCCTACTTCACCTCTACCTCATGTGACACCCTAAGTTTTTGAGGTATTTTATGTGTTTAAAAAAATAGGTTTAATTATTTTTAAATAATTAATCTTCTATGTCATTGATGTTGATACTGACACATCGGTGGTCATCTCAATAAAGTAAAAATGCATTTGTGGGCAATTATTCAACAAAACTTACAACCTATTGTGCATGAAATGATGTGTGAGTAGGGATATCAGTAGTTATGCTGAAAACATCGGTATAGCCACTGACACGTTAGTGAACAGTGACATTTGTAACAAGGGATTGAAACTATCTCAAAAAATTAGTTACACGTAGTTACGCGCGGTTATGCAATAGAATTCAGTCACTTATCTCCCATATAAGTACCCTTTAACGCCCTATGACCATAATCTTTTTGGATTTTAACTTTGAGTGAAAGAGAGACTTAGAGAACATCAAATATTTGTGAAAGTGGTGAAGAATTGAAACTCTAGAAACCTTGTACATATTGTTGGGAGTAAAAGGTCGAATTGCTAACTTATAACTATTTAATGGTTTAGAAGGGTGTTTTTTATTATACCATATTTCATTTGATGTGTTCTAATACATGTTGTAGCGGTTTGATGAAAAATTATGCTATGTTTAGAACAAATGATAATATTTTTTATTAATGAAGGTTAAATGACTAAAATCGTGGTTTTTCATGATAGATTTATAGTGCAAGTGTTGTAGGAATCATATTTAGGATGAGAAAGTGTTTGGTGTTCCATTTAGGTTTCTATTTGTCTTCTTTCCGATCATTGAAGTGATCATTGACATGTCGGTGGTTAGAAGAAGATGAACAATACTAATACCGACACACAATATTGCGTTAGTATTATATTGGTTTGTGAGTGTGACCGACCTATCGGTGGTGGTGTTGATAAGATGGATTGTTATAGCCTATTCACTGTTAGTAAGGGCTTGATGCATTGATGAGGACATTGGTGCTTAGCCAACACATCAATAAGGTCACCACCGATGGTGACTCAATTTTTATTTTCCATCATGCATTCTATCATATTATATGATATTTATGAGAAATATAATAACATGGTTTTTATGTACGATGAATTTGTAAACATGATATTATATATATGTATGATATTTAGGTAAGAAAACCTTGTGTACATATAAATCCTTGTAATGGATAGATACCCCTGACCAACGAATTTGACACTTAAAAGATAATAGATCTTCGTATCTAATTTACTCCAAAAGTGAGTCATTTTATCCATGTAGAGAAGGGTCATAGTATAAAAAAAGATCATAGGTTTATAGAGTTGATCTCTTAGCCTAGGAGTTTAATTCAAATGGATCATAGCATTAAAAATTAAATAGTCTAGGTGATGCAAGGCTAGGATTGATGGGACTATCGCTCAATGAATCTGGCTATATGCACATAAAATAGAGGGCAAGTAATGGAGAAAGAAGTTCTCTCTTCTTCTTCTTCTTCTTCAATATCACATAAAAATCTTAGAACAATGGTGTCAATGAAAGAGCCAAGTTTTATTATAAATAAAAGAAGTCTAACTATAACTAACTAGCACTAGCCAATCAAAAATAGAGAAAATAAGCTAAAAATCTTAAATAAATAAAAGAACATAGAATTGAGACTCCTAGGAGCGAAAAAGACTCAAAAGAAAGTAATTCCGACCAAAAATCAAAATCCAAAATAGAATTGATCCTTATCCTAAAAACAAGCCAATTGGTTGCCTGATACGTGGATTGATTGCACTTGGTCTCAGCCTGCATGATTCAACAAATCAATTCACAAGATCTATCAATTAAAAGCAACAGTTTGATCACTCACTCAATATGAGTTATTCATTTTCCTCTTTTTGTCTTATTTCTCCATATAGCTCAAAGCTAGCTGATTTACATCAATTTGCAATGTAATAAAGGAGGTTTGAATGATTATGAAAGTAAAAAATCTGAACCACTTAGATTCATGAGCCCTTGTGGGCCATCGTTTTATGATATGGATGACGTTGGGCAATAGCTTCAGCAAAAGTCTAAAGGTGAACAATGTAGTAGATTATATACTAGTGAGACGTGGTTGTATTCCTATATGTGGCTATTGAATCTTAGAGACTTGTATGGTATACATCTTAATGAGGCATGATTGGACTCTTGAGTATTTCCATGATGTGATAGTATATTTTTTATTTTAACTTATTTATGTTAATGAATTGTGTGTATGATACTTGTACCTTTATTACTCTTATCATTGTATGTGATTTTTGTTTAGCCATCCCCGTGGATATACTCATATACTCAACATCCTTGTAATGCATATACTCCAGAAGAGTAAGCGGATAGAAGGCTTTGGAGTGAAGACAATAACGATAACCAAACTTATTAGCTAGTAATATATTATGATTTCATACATGTAAGATTTTTAATTTTCTCTTGTTGATTATTTAGATTGCTTGAATGACTTTGGGCATGTGAGTACCAAATTATTATTGTTGGTACATATATTCTATTTCCTGGACATGTACTTGGGAAATGGCTAGTTCTTTTATGTATGGTTGATGATAAATATTATGCACCTTGTTTAATATCCGTAATTTTAAAAAATAAGGAACTCACCCCTAAGTTATTCTTTGTATGATATTTAAATTATGATGTAATTATTCATCTTTCTGTTATAAGTTTTATGAAAAGTGAATTTAAACATATTGGGGTGTGACTAGTTAGCATTAGAGAGAAGGCTAATCTATCTACATGTCTAGAATCATAATATATTACTAATATGATTGATTAGATGCAGTAAAATTAGTGACATAGTGTATAACTATGAATTGCAAATCGTGATGATACCTAATACTTCAAACCAAGTGAGACAAGCTGCAACTAAGCAAAATGGGGCAAGGGATGCTTCTACTACTGTTATTGTCACTGCTAGTGTTATTGCCACCACCGTTTCAACCTCTATGTAAGCAAGAGGTGTACAATATCTTTAGGAAACAATTTGGATGCATCATTATCTGAAGTTGCTGAGAATTCCTTGACTCTAGTATAGGTGATGAACATGTTTCATAACATAGCTAAGGCTATGCAAGCTCAAATGTAGGCAATTCAAAGGGGGGAGAATAAGAACGTGAGCTTAACAACCTTGGAGAGGTTTAAGAAGATGAGTTTGGTATTTAACAGGGAAGGGAAACCAAAAAAGGCTAAAACATGGATTGAAGACGTAGAAAAGACCTTCAAGGCTATGTCCATTAAACCTCATCACAAAGTAAGTATGTCCATTTTCATCATGTTGAAGAAGCTTACATTTTTGTGGAAGATAGTATGAAATTTCATTTTTAAGGACAAGGAAAATATTTTTTGGACAAAGTTCCTGGATGCTTTCAATAAGCAATACTTTCCCCCATATATCCAGAGGTGAAAAAAAGATGAAATTCCTAAACCTCTAGCAAAAGGAGATGATTGTGATTCAATATAAAAATAAGTTTGTCCAACTTTAAATGTTTGCTCAATATGTAGTACCAACTGAAAAGAAGGTGGAACAATTCATTTGGGGATTAGAAAATAGACTTTAGTCTAAGGTGCTAGCTTTAAGACTTACATTTTTTGCCAATGTAGCTTTAAGACTTTAGTCTATGGAAGAAGACTTTATTAAGTCAAGGGTGCCCCGAAGAATCTTGATCATGCTAAAAACTTTGAAAAGTGCAAATAACAAAAGAGCAAGGAAAAATAATGTAGGAAATGATAAAGCTTTCAAACAAATGAAAAACTCTAACCATCCAGCCATGAGAAAAATACGGATTTCCAAATTAGTGGAAGCTGCCAAAGGGAGTGCCTTTTGAAAAATAAGAAAGTATATGGGAAATAGTTGTGTGGGTAGTATCCCCCAGGTAAGACTTGTGGAGGAAAGGTCTGCATATGTTATTCATAGAAATAGCCATGACATATTGCTCATTATTATCTACAAAAATATCAAGGGAATCTAAATGAAGACAATAGGAAAAGGACAAGTGCACAAGCTTTTGGTTTAATTGATGAAGATGTAAGAGACGGCTTTGTGGTGGAAGGTATACTTCCTATTCTCAACCAAGTAGTAAGAATGGTTCTTGATCCTGGTGCTTTATATTCATTTATTTAAAAAGTTTTTGCTTGGGGTATGGAATATTCCGAGAGTCAATTAGAAGCAACATATGTTGTTTACTCTGCTATTGGTAAAACAACTCTAGTGAATAAGTATTTAAGAGGAATACCCATAGATTTTGGGGGTTGATCTTTTGATTTTTAATTTTGTAGACTATGACATAATCCTAGGAATGGATCAGTTAGCATCTTATAATGCATTGTAAGCTGAAAAAAATAAATTTACACTTAACCAGAAGAACATAATTAAGATTTAAGGAATCATAGGAAGAAAAAGTTCTCACATTAATTCTGCTACTAAGGCATAATAGCTTATATTAGGAGGTTGCACTGCCTTCTCAGCAAGTATAGTGGAAGTAAAAAAGAAGAAATTGAAGTTAGATGATATAAATTACAATATATACAAAAATAAATAAATTGGCAGTCATGTCCCTACACTCATCCTTACAAGTCTAAGTGACAACATAAAGTTAAAATGAAATCCTTGCCTAAACCATATGCCTTTGTCACATATATCAAATCCTCCTAGAAGATTACTCCTTCTAAGTACATACATTATTAGGATATTACATATACTGTATACCCAATAAGATGGCTAAATAAGAAAAATAATAAGATATTACATAATTGATCAAACTAATAAAGATACCAAGTTTAACCTTTAACATAAAGAAAAGAGGTCCCCTAAAGTCGTAACAACATCAAAGAAATCTCCATGACTCCCAAAATGTGTACAACTCTATAAAGCAGCTTCAAACTTTTATTGAAGACTATAATCCACTCTATTAAGCCGATAAGGCTCACAAAGGCTCATGGACCTAAGTAGTCGAGATTCTCAACTTCCCATGCTTACATAAAATTCATTCATTGTGTTATGTTAGAGTCATGTTTCTTTTAAAGTTATAACTTATTTGAACCAACTCCCAAACCTTGGGGAGAGGATTTAAAAATAATAAACTTCCATGACTCTAGGTGTAGGAAACATGTAGTTCTTTTTCATATTATGAATCTCCTTTACATGGCTTAAAAAACACATGTTCTTGGAACCCAAACTGATACTAGGTACCCATGTCCTTAAATGTCATACATAATATTTTAATTATCTCTACCTTTTTTAGTATGCTAAAACCTACGATTCATTTACTTGTTAGTCACACACATCTTTCATCTTATGTTCTGATATTTACTTGTATATATTATTCAAATAATCGATGACCATTAACACCAACATCGACGTGTCACTACCCTACCGATAGCGAGTAAAAGAAGATAAGTTAGATTCACTAATGTTCTTGCCCATACGTCGGTCCTATTGCTGATGTTTAGTATAACACCAACTAACTATTCGTTTTCTCCTAACCATTGACACCCTTATCAACATGTTAGTGAACGTATTGATAACCAGAGCAAAAGAATAAATACTTCTACACTTGTGCTATAACAATTCCCTTTAAAATGAACATTTAAATAAAACTTATACATATATAGAACTTTAATTTCATAATACACATTTAATACATGACAATCTAGAATTATAATTCTTATCTAACTGTTTCATAGCTATGATCATAATACTATTCCAAACACAAATCCTTCACAAAATCGTGGATTTCAAAGAATTTAAGTGAATTGTAATCCGCAAATGATGTCCTTTTTTTCATGACCAAATATTATATAAGGTTTAAGGTTAACAATTTGACATTTCTCCATTTAATTTTTTAAAATAAACAAAATTTCCTTCATTTTAAAAATTAAATTAAATAAATTTAATTAGAAAAGATGTTTTTCAAAATAAACTAAAATTACTTCATTTTAAACAACCAAATAGACCTATTAATATGGGTTGCAATGTTGATATTTTTCAATACGACCAAGAAAGCCGTTTTCCTGTACCCAAACGTATGCTTTTCTTTTGGCTGAGCGGTCAAACCGGTGAGTCATTGGCATCACCACTATTAGTATCGTACATATAGTGTTTATTTTGTCCACATGTCTGAATTGGATAAAACTGAAACTGCCAAGAGCTGAACACGGCTAGATCAACCTCTAAAATAGAGTTATCCCGTATCAAAAGATCGGATTAAGCAGGTAGATGGATATCTGCATGACTGGAAAAGGTAATTGGAATTTGGAATATCCTACGAGTCCTCCAAACCCAGTCCCCACTGCCTCCACCTATGTGGAGCTGGCATGGCCGGATTTTATAGGCTGCTCTGCTTTTCAAAGTCAAAAGGGATTACTAATAAAAAGGGAAATTTATTTAAATAATATTTTTTAAAAAAATATTTACTAATTTAGACCACTTTGAGAAATATTTCCCAAAGTGGTGTTGCTTTTTGCCACGCAGGCGCCAGCCAAGCAGCTGGCACCTGCATGGCTTTTTTTAAAATTTCTTTTTTGATTTCATCTTTTAGGACTTTTAAAGGACGAAATCAGAAATCAGCATTAATTTCGTCCTTTAGAAGGACGAAATCAGTACTCTCCCCTCCCCTCTCTCCTCTTCACTCACTCTCTCCTCTCTCTCTTCACTCTCTCTCTCTCCACTCTCTCTCTTCAGTCTCTCTCTCCACTCTCTCTCCTCTCTCTCTCCACTCTCTCTCTCCTCTCTCTCTCCACTCTCTCTCTCCCTCTCTTCACTCTCTCTCTTCTCTCTCTCCTCTCTTCTCTCTCTCTTCACTCTCTCTCCTCTTTCTTTCTACAATCTCTCTTTTCTATCTCTCTATTCTCTTTCTCTCTCTTCACTCTCTCACTCCACTCTCTCACTCCACTCTCTCTCCTCTTTCTCTCTCTATTCATTCTCTTAAAGAGGAGAGAGAAGGGAAAGAGGAGAGAGAAGAGAGAGTGAATAGAGAGAAAGTGGAGAGAGAAGAGAAAGAGGAGAGGAGAGGGAAAGAGGAGAGAAGAAAGAGAGAGAAGAGAGAGTGAAGAGAGAGAGAGTGAAGAGAGTGAGTGAAGAGAGAGAGTGGAGAGAGAGAGAGTGAATAGAGAGAGAAGAGAGAGAAAGTGAAGAAAGAGAGAGTGGAGAGAGAGAGTGAAGAGAGAGAGGAGAGAGAGAGTGAGTAAAGAGGAGAGAGAAGGGAGGAGAGGGGAGGGGAGAAGAGAGGGGAGAGAGGGGAGGGGAGAGTACTGATTTCGTCCTTTTAAAAGACGAAATCAGTACACAATACTGATTTCGTCCTTCTAAAGGACAAAATCAAAAAATTCTTTTAAAAAAAACCACGCAAGCACTAGCTGCGTGGCTGGCGCCTGCGTGGCAAAAAACAACACCACTTTAAAAAATATTTTCTAAAGTGATCTAAAAAGGTAAATATTTTTTTAAAAAATATTATTTAAATAAATTTCCCATAAAAACGGAAGATGAAACGGTGGAGGACCATAGCAGCATTCTTGGAATTTACTAACGTGGAACGTGTAGAGAATTTTTTATGGAATGAGTGTGTCATTTACAATGAATTACAAGATGGCGTTGCATTTCCATTCTGTAAACGATATCAATGAGAAAAAAATAAATACCAAATGAAGCTATTTGTACAGAACACGTTTCGGGAATGCCCATAGTTTTGGGAATTGCTGCTCTTTCCATTGAGCCTCATCTGAATCGCTATCACTATCCGAAGATGACATAACAAGGGAGTCACCTAACAGATATCCCACCACCTGATGATACAAATAGTGAATGCTTATTTCACGAACATACAAAGAATTTACCTACAGTTTATGTAGGCTTAAATTAAAAGAGATACTAAGCATGCCAGTCCCCCAATTTCCAAGGCATTTGACATCAAACTGTTAAAATGTTTTTAGAAAGACTGTTAAAAAAGTTACCATTCATATATTCCTCGAAAGACATACTCAAGATATTCATGACAGTCAATGAAAATAGAGATTAGTCATTTGTACCAGTAGTAGGTATCACAACAACTTCAAGGTATATTTCCACCAAATTCAATTTTCGGACCAGACATTTAATGTTCATGTAATACGTAACTATGATCCAAAAATCAAGTAGGATAATTTTATTTCAGTTGAGTGCCACGTGAAAGAAATCAGCGTTCAGAGACTTCCTAAAGAAACTGCACTAATGCTAAAAATATGCAATTTTAACAATTTTTGGGGACATTAATACCAAGTCAACAAACAAGCTCAAGAAACAGAACTGCAGAATATGAGACATCATTTACCTGATAAGGTGACACAGGCTTAATTTCTCGTTTCTTGTTCTTCACATTTGTATTATGGTGTGATTTTGCACATGCTGCGTCATCAAGCCAGATGATCGATTTGCATTGCACACAGTATCCCCTATTAGAAATAGACTTCCACAAAGGATTTCCTGAAATAGATCATCAATTTAGTGAATTTCCACAAATATCTACTAGGGGTTATGCAGCTGTAGTCATTATCCTCATCACTACCTCTATGACATTAGTCATCGCCAAGGAAATATTAAGAGGATGCAAAACCATTTACCTTATAATAACTTGACCCATCACCTAAAGTTCTACACAGCCCATCAGATCTAGGTTTGATTCATACCTATGAATCCCCCCAAAATCTGTTTCCGGGGATTAGTAAAAAGTGTCATAAATTAAAAATTGAAGTCGCCAGGTTAATATCTGAATTTTCCTCCCAGATCCAAAACAGAAGAGAATTAGTGAATTTGTTTCCCACCTTTTTGGGGTGATGTTACAAATGCTTAGAATCTACGTTTTCACAATAGAAAGTTGGACAAAAGGGGGTTATGGATTTGATGAAGGTCGGGATAATATAAGGGAGATTAGTGGAGGATAATTGGGTGAAGGGGGAGAAATTATAGATGAATTTGGGAAAAGAGCAAGGGATGGCTAGAGTAAAGAGAATTAGACTTAAATCTGAAACCTCATTCACTAACTGAAAAATAGGAGAGCTAAGTAGGCCTAGTCAACTAACTTAACAGCCTACTACTTAACTTCTAATAGAAATTACAAATTACTCCCTAACAAGTAAGAATTTACTACTGACTCCCTACTCATAATAGCATAAGCAAATATCCAAGATAGGGAAAAAAAGATGGCCAGGCCAGCCCAATAGAAACATTGGACGCTGGTACTTAGCACTGGTCATAACCGGTGTGGACTTTCTGTTAAATTAAATATCTCACACTTAACTCCCGACCCAATTTTAATTTAACTTACTAACCACCTTAATTGAATCCTTGCCCAAAACGGAATATTTTTTCCCTCTAAGAATAAAAAATGACACATTGCATTACCTCCACCTAAGAAACTAATATAAAAAAGTTAATTGCAAAAAGAAACTCCTAAAATATATCACCCACTGAGACACCCATTTTGCATTTCCACTTCGTCCAATTAGCAAATAGACAATAACTATTAGGTTATAATATGAAAATTTACAAAAGTCACTTCTCCATTCTAAAGAACATGAAGGACGCACCAATATATTTCCTTTTGAATGCTTCTTTCCATCCAAGGTTGAATGATGTAGCCTCGCATTCATTTACTTTACATAAGGTTGCATCCACCAGCTCTCCATTCGCTTGACCAATAGGTTCATTTTTGTCAAGAATTTCTGAATTGCCAAAATATTGTATATATTGTGACTGCCACAGCATGTTGTCACTAGCTGTTAAGCTCCATGACCTTATCACAAATCACAATTGAATTAGTTATATAGGAGAGAGAGGTGTTAAAGGCCACAGTATCTAGTCTGAAGCATTAAATAGCCAACAAATAGAGCACAGTACACTTAAGTGCATTGAGCAAGTAGTCCAAAAAATAATAACTTATATGATGCAGTGAACATATATGACTAGCAATTCTATCACTTGAAAGTGAAAGTTGAAGCTTAAATATAGGGCTCCTTCCACAAGTTGTGCTAGGGTATCTCAATTTTCAATAAAATTGTCAAGAGATTAATCAGCTTCATCTCCACCCTAGTAAACATAAGATTTCCCATTTGATTAATTAAGGAGAAGATAGATAAAATAAATTTTTTCCCAGGTGTAGATATGGCTTGTGGAGGTGGCCACACCGGACTCAGGACAGTAACCATTTTTCATGTTCAGAACCAGCACCTACCCCCAAGAGTCTAAGACATGGCGATAGTATATTCGATCTAGTTTGAACCTATAATATAGCAAGTCCATTGATTTTCCATGATGCACAGATAAAACTTGATGGTGTTTTCAATACATTTAATTTAAGGTAGATAGCAATTAGACCCAATCCCCTACACAATTGGTTACAAATGCTTTTTGACAAGCATTTGCTGCAATTGGTCGTGTTCTCCTGCATTATGAAAACCTGCACATAACCCCCTGGTACAATATCTTTTTTCTCATATTCCTCTTTTACCCCTCTCCTTTCTCCTTCCTTGTTTTTTACCATGGCCCCCATCTTCTCTCACCTTCCTAGGTTTCTTCTTCCTCACATGAACCAAACTTCCCTTCTATTGTGGTCAACATACTAAACTTGATTTTGAGTTGTCTAACGTTATTGGTGCAGTATTACTCAAGTATGCACGTCCTTGCCCCATCACATGATTCATCACCTGAGATGAGCATGGTTAATAATGATGCCCGGGCGAGGTTGATAATGAAGCCTATAACTGTGCCACACTTGACAAAACTAAGACAAGGCATTTAAGACCACTATCCCACCAACTTACACTAACCATGCTTAAGGTTGTGGCTCATAGTAATTATAGGTAGAGCAGGGTGGTGCCTGTGAAAACCAAAAAGAATATAAGGGATGTCCAGTTTGTGTACGGATGAAGAGACTTGGGAAGGTGAGTGAAGGTGGAGCCCACAATCAAATAACAAAGAAAGGAGAAAAGAGAGGGGTAAATGAGGGATTTGAGATAAAAGAGACTGTACCAGGGCGCTTTGTGCAAATTTTAATAATACAGGGGGTGTAAGTGCTATTTACCCTTTAATTAATAATGCTTTCTAGTTGCTTTTAAAAATATCAATAGTTTTTAAGGGACCAAGTGTATTAGAGCACAGAGCAGATACGTAATATTCAGTTGCACATGGCAGTGAGACACTAAGTACACAAATATAGGAAGCTGAAAGGATTGCTTAATTTCACATAAAGAAAGTAAAAGATCTCGACAGCTTAATTCACTATTTGAAGAATGGACTTTGCGGATGATAAGCTTAAAAATCTAAAGAGTATAAATTCCATGAAAGGTATTCAGGAATGGAAAAATATCTTTGGAAAAATATCTTAAAGATCAGAGTCCTAGGATTGTGTTGGACTAGTATCAAGTAACGTAATCTGATAGGATTTGTAAAATAATATATTCATCAAATATTACATAGTGATGCAAATCACAGTACTACTTCTGTAAATTCAGAGGTCAACAACTCTTGTGTGTCATGGATCAATTCCAACTTCTTTTAGTTTATTCCCATTCTAATTTGCTAAGATACTTATAAATGTAGGTTTCCTTCTTGGGGTTCCTTTTTATAAGTTGTACAAAAATTCTGTAGATAGAAATGTTTACGATGTATTCTCAGTCTACATTCTTTCATTTGTTTCTTCCCACTTCATCTCTCTTCTTGTTTTTGGTTTTAAACTTTGCAAAGGGAAAGTGCTGAGCTTAGTACCTATGACATCTCTAACACTAAAAAGATGTTTCCTTCTATAATGCTTCCACATTGTTCTACTCCTGTTGTTCTCTTTAACACTTGAAAATATGATAATTCTTCATCTTATATTGTTCGACTCTATTTCAGGTGTATTTTACAAATTTTTTTTTCATTTGGTGCATTTTACAATTATTTAGCAGAATGCATATGTCATACGAAAAAAAATGATTCTAATAGACATAGATGCAGGATCAAGTAATATTCCTTTATCCAAGGTAATCTTGACAAAAATATCGTTAAACAGTCGATAATCTATATTTTGCATAGCCAGGTAATATCAGGCAATTAATCAGAATGCACATGAGATATCTGTCACAGCAAATACATTTGTGGTAGCATAAGCTGAAAATTTACCAGCAAACTAAACTAGCAGCCACCAAAGAACGCATATCCAAGAAACTAAATATATGGCCAAGGACATCTTGAGGCAATGTTGCTGAACCTGGAGAAAGAACATAATGTACAGAAAATTGTCAAGAGAGCTATATATAATAGAACTTTATTTTAATATCAGTTTTGGAAAAAGGTCAGAGAACTCTATGTCCATATCGGTCTAGGAAAATCATCACATTGATAGAACAACTGGAACGCAGATAACAGTCAGCAATTTTAAGCAATTTTTATTTTTCAAATCATAAGCATTCCCAGTTATGAAGGCAACTCAAGACAACAATTTCTGTGATGCAAGAAAATAGCATTGATTTGGGGCAGATTTTAAGACAAGCAATATTTTGAACATGTTGGCAAAACCAACTGCAATATAAATCATGTAAGTTATTTTGGAACCAATTTTTATATCAAGGGATAACTCCTACTAAGACCTAGTGGTCATCTATATTTACCAATAGGTCCACAACAAAAATTATATTGTACATAATAGTATAAATTTACTATTGTTCGTTTGCAACAATAGTAAAATATGGATAACCACTGGGTCTTAGTGAGAGACTGAGTCATATAGCTTCTCATTTACTATAGCTTAGGCCTTTTATGGTAGATATGTGTGCACAAACTCCTTTTTTCTATATTTTTAGAGATAGGGAATTACTTTATGATCGGTCCGGGGGTTCTAGGAGGTCCTTGGGATGACTTACTGGTCACAATTGGCTTCACAAGGGAATTCATCACAAGCGAACAATAGTAAAATTAATGTGGACCTATTGGTAAATTAATTGGGCTATTTGTCCTTACTGAGAAGAACCCCTATAATCACAGAAATCCCAGTCTTCAGCTTTAGTAGCCATAAAAACCTAGATAAAATCAAGGCAAGACAAAAACAATTCACCAAAGAATATAACTGAACCTTGACCAAGAGTTTGAGAAATATATTTACTTTTTCCTGAAAATCCAAGGTGTAAATAAATGTTAATGTTGTTACAAAAAAGCAAACTGACATGGCATGTACCAAATAGAATTTCAAACAAATTTTGTTTACCTATCTATCTTAATGACTTTATGTCAGATTTACTGGTCACTTTTTCAAAAAGGTAAGCCTCATCTAAGTCTATGAAAAGGTAATCTAGGTAATAAGGATCTCTCTGTACCATCATAGAGATGAACTAAATCAATACAGGTACTCAGGCTTCAACTTGACTAGAGAAAACTGTACTATTCTAAGAATTTCCATACAAACTTAAACCAAAAAGGTAGGTACAATTTCACCTTCTTCGTCTTTTAAGGGTTTACAGCGCCTTTTGTGCGCAATGATCGCATTTTTGAACTCTGTCACAGCCAATGTTTTTTTCTGCTTTGGGAGGGTCGCTTCTGCAGCATGGAGGAGGAGATTTGCAGCTGCAACCCCACGGCTTGTTGGCATTCTGAAGCATACAAAAACCCATTATCCTCAGAAACCGATTCCTCAAATGATAAAAAAATATACTTATCGAGCATAAATGAAGGAAGACATAAATGCAATTCTGCAGACAGCCAAAAACGCACCCTTTCTTAACACATATGTATAAATTGCAGCTATCAATCCAGTTATGATTCGAAACTCAGCTCTATAGTCAAAGTTTGAGCTAATCAAAGCTTTATAGCCACTCAATCAAGGGTCACTTCTGGGTCCTGACTCAGAAATTTTGATCGACTTGGGTAGCCATAAGGGCCCCAGTAGCCACAGGAGCAAGCAAAATTACATTGGACACCCATCGTACATGTAATGGGGCCTAATGGGATGAGAGCTGTATCGTGTACGCAATAGAAAACTCCAATTACTCCATTCCAAAACAAGCAAAAAGGAAAAAACAGATCAAAATTTCAAAAACCCACATACCAGTACTGAGGGAAAAACCACAACCACATCAGAAAATTGCGTTTCCTACATGGGAAAGAAAAAATGGAAAGAAAGGAGATAAAACACTTAACGGAAGAACCGTACTGGGTAAGGAGGCGGAAGGCGGCGAGGGTGTCATGGAAGAGGAGAGACTGGAGGTTCTTGGGGACCTTGTTGTAGGCCGCTCTCAGGATGCAGCTCAACTCGGTGCAAGCAAAAGGGTAGTTGCCGATTCGGGTCAGCGCTTCCGAAAGCCCAAGTTTCTGGTACCTCCCCAAAGCCTCCATGTTGTTTCTACAGGAAATCAGCGACACGGCATGCAACAATCGTCGGCACCCTCAAATATCAAGGCTAAAGCTAAAGAAAGATCGGGAAGGAGCAGGAAGACGATGGAAGAATGTAAGTGGACCGATCTACCAGCAATTTGGAATGAGAATTGGACATGTCGGGGCCGGCGTTAATCAAACACTCATAACGGACACGGACAAAAAAAAAAAAAATTGGATAGAGAAGTCGGATACGGATTCGGGTCATGAGGTCAGATATCTGACTATCGCCGACCAGCCATCGGGACAAGACGGCTGCACGGCTACAGCTAAGGTCCCCAAGTGGGCTGAGCCTTGCCGGGATAGGGGTAGGCTCAAGCCCGGCTCCAAGGGCCGGGCCTGTCCCTTATTTCATAAGTAAAAAGTTGGCCCCGGCTAGTATGGCCATGGGCTTTCTTCATGTTGGTGGACTAAGGTGGGGTGCTCTCAATGGTTGAAGGGAAGGGTGAGCCTGTGACGGATTTAGAGGGAGAGGGTAGTGAAAATTGTGAGGTGATGTGAAGCGGAGAAAAATGAGTAGATAGGGACTCAGGTAGCAGTGACCTATGGCCGAAAAAAAGGTGGATAGCGCAAGAAATCTGGAGATGAGCCGGTGATAGGGGGGTGCATCGGAATTTGCCGAATGTGGCGGTAGAGGGCGGAAAGGAAGATATGAAGAGGGAGTCTAGAGGTGGGCGAGGGAGAGGGTAGTCTACTTGGAGTGCTTTAGCAGAGTGCTGATAGGAGGAGGAAAAGGCACTGTGACTTGGTTGTGGATGAGAATAGTGGGAGCTCGAAGGAGCACCAGACAGAGGTGGAGGTGGGAGCAATAGGACCATGTGTGGGTAAAAGCTAAGTGATAAAGTACAAATACGACAATAATGCACCTAGGGGATATATATGAAAAAGTAGGCAAAAAATACAAAATATAAAAAAATATAAAAAGTATGAAGAAATAATAAAAATAAAAAATATTTGCAAAATATAACCTAAAATACTAAAAATAATGTCTTCTTCCTTGAAAATAGTTCATTGAAAATAACAGCTCTATTATCGTAAATTTAGAAAAAAGTAGTGGTTAAAAAATATCATTTGAGTGCTCATTAGCTAATAAAAGCCAAAAGATTATAGAATTGGCTGTGTAACAAAGTATGAGTATAATACACATTTTAAACGCGAAGTACAGGAAAAAACACAAAGTATAAAAAAGTATTTTTTATAGTATAATAAAATATATTAAATATGTATATAAAATATATATTATACCTATTTTTTGTCACTTAGGGTAAAAGATGTTTACATCATATCATAAGCACAATGAGCAAGTTCTCCGCATAAGCTTATGGGACCTTTTTTTTTGTTAAGGAAGAAAGTTTGGTGCATCATAATGCCGCATGTTTTTAAAGGACAATGTTAAATATGGTCATAATTTTTTTTAAAATTTTAAAATATTTCATAATCAAATGTTAAAATTAACTTTTTAAATAAAAAAAATTGTCAATGAGATAAAAATATTTATCATTTCAAATAAGTTCTCATAATGTACCAAATTCAATTTTTTTTTAAAAAACATCATCCTTTTGCTGCCACCACCCCTTGGGAGTTTTGATTGCTTGATTGTATGACCTAAGAAGCTACTCTGGTTGTATGTTAGGTAAAGCCATGTTTCCTACTTTCATTAATACTCGAAGAGTTAAAAGTTCAAACTATTATGATGAATGATGAAAAAGATCCCAAAATAAAGTGGGAAACATAGCTTTGAATGAGCGTACGACAAGGGAAGCAACTCAGGTCGTATTGGAACTCATCCCTTTACCACCATTTGTTGCCTTCTTACCACCCTTTTCAGCCATCACAACAATGACTAACCAAAAGAGGAAGATTGATTTTATTTTAACATTAAATCAAACTTAGAAGGAAGACTAAACCTTAGTGATTTTTTATTATTTTAAAATAATAATTATAAAAAACCCCTAAAAATGTGGGATTTGTCTTTCCCTGAAAACCAAACCAACAACAATTCTCAAATCTATTATTTAATTAATTTACCTCTTAGAACAACTCTAAAACTTGAAACTTATTGAATAAAATATTTATGCTTTGGCATCTCACTTTTTAGGGTCTTAAACTTAAAACCCTGACCTCGGATGCCAAAAGTTAGCTTCTAACTTGGAGCAAGTTTTGATGCTGCAAGATGCCAAAACTAGCCATTATCAATATTAAAATGTGTTAGGTGGGAGCCCAACATAAATTAATTATCCTATGGTTAAGCCCACCATGCAACATGGTTATAGGCTTTAGTATGTTAAGGGATTGTCCCCAAGCCTATTGTAGAAATGAATGGGAAGAGTCATCATGTAGAAATGGAAAGATAAGTAGTCTCACATATAAAGTGAGGAAGAAATTGCATGGGTATATAAGAGCTAAGTTTGGCCATTCAAGATAGTCCCTTAGGCCTAGTCACTTTTGTGATAAAGAGACATGATGGACTCATTCACCTATGTGTGCCAACCCATGCACCTGCCATCAGCCAACTGGCTTGGTTTGGTTTGCATGTATAGTCAGCTAGGTTGGCTTAGGTTCATTAGAAAAATAAAAACCTTCTTTTTGGTACTAAATAATTTGTAATTAATGAATTATTAACTAATTTTTTTCTAAGTAAATTATTGTGACAATGTACATTATTGTATCCCTTCGTATATTTTATGGGTGCATGTTGTTGTCATATCCTTTGTGTACGATAGTCATACCCCTTAGCTTTCTATTTAGAAATGTTGTCTAGTACTTTATTATGTATGTTTTTTCTACATCTTTCTTTCATTTTTCTTGCAGGTTTTTTCTCTGCATGGTCTACAAATAAGAGCAAAAGCATAGTTATGGTTTGCCTGGCACACAAGTTGTGATGATTCTATTATGCGTGATCATCTAGTGGATCTCAAGCACATAGGAGAGGACAAAATTCTATCTTCAGGACATAAAGTCAAACTCTAGCCTTGATCAATCTTGTCATACACTTAGTTTGGATTTCACAAATGCAAACAAGGTAGTTTCCAACAATCTTAAGACATAATTTTTAACTTTTTCTATTTGTTGTTTATGTTTCAATTTTCACAAACTCGTATACGAGACAATCTTCTATTCTAAATAGAAATGACTACAGAGATTACCACTGTTGTTACACCATTTACCACTCTAAATACCATGGGGAAAAGTCACAAAATTCAGCTATGCTTATTTCAAAAAATGGCAATAGAAGATGATATTTTATCTCACCACACTGAATTTGGCATGATTCATTCATGAAGGTGTTTCAGTTCTCAACGAAGAGAAAGAGGGTGATAAGCAAGCTATTGCCACAGTGGATGAATGGAAACATACAGATTTCCTTTGCAAGAATTACATTCTCAATGGACTAGACAACACACTATATAATGTGTAAAGTCCAATAAATAGTGCAAAAGAGCTATAGGAATCCCTAGACAATAAGTACAAACCAGAGAATGGCTATACGTAGAAATTCGTTGTAGTCAAATTCCTTGACTTAATGATGGCGGATTCTAAGACTGTCATAAGTCAAGTCCGAGAACTCTAAGCAATCCTACTTAATGATTTGAAGAACTACTTAAGCATAAGGAGATAAATACGGAGGACTTGATAGTAAGGTTGAGGATTGAGGTAGACAACTATGCTTCTAAAAGGAAAAATAGTAACAACAATTTTGTAGAAGCAAAATGTGGCGCAACAAGGGTAGAAAGCCAATAAAAACAACAAAAATATGAAGCATCCTAATCAGTCAAATAATGACTCTACAAAGGCCACTTATCAACTACTAGAAAATAGAGAATAATTGTTTATGGGAAATGCTTCGAATTCTAAGTTCAAGGTACTTGAAGGTGATCTTGAAGATGACTTTGGGCATGGAACTCACTCTCAACGATGTGCTAGAAATTTAGAAAAATTTAGTGTCAAGATTGTTGTTGAGCAAGAAGGGGTACAAACTGGTTTTTGAGTCTAATATATTTGTACTGACTAAGAGTAAGATATATGTGGGAAAATGATATATTTGTGAATGGCTATTTAAGCTCAATATATTGACTATTGTACTAGTGTTTCTCTTCTTATATGATTGAATCATGTGAGATATGACATGGTAGATTAAGATATATTAATTATAATACTCTACATAGATTAATTAACATAGAATATTTACATGTTAAATAATAACTTTATTCATAAATGTGAAACTTGTGTGGAATCAAATTAACAACGACTTCCTTCGAGAGTACTAAAAGGAGAAGCAAGCCTCCAGATTTAATTCATAGTGATGTCTATTGTAAGATCCCTAAACTTGAAATAATTTTTTATTCATTTAATTTAATTGCCTTTATGTGGTTTAAGCCGTTTCTAATCAATTTTAATGATTTTTAGAAATAAAAGTGATTTATAAAGGTTTTAAACAAAAATAACCTCATATTTATGAGTTTTAAGTGATTCCAAATAATTTGTGATTTTTTAGGAATTTTTTAAAAATTAGGGTTTGGCGGGACCCCCTGTGGGCCCACGGTCAAATTTGGGATTTTGGTCCAAAATGTCCCATACATCAAAGGAAGTCATTAAAAAAAATTTTAAAATTTTTTTGGTCTAATTTTTGGGTTAAATTGTCAAATTTCTTAATTTTAGTTAAAAACTCTATTTTTACCCTAAATTTCAATTAAGTATAGCCCAACCCTTCCTATAAAAGGAAAGGGGTTGAGCCATTTCCAAATTGGGCATAGGCTGAGCTAGGAGATTTATAGCATAATCCCCAATTAAGCCCAAAAAGGAAAGGATTAAAGGTGAGTTTAGCTTAATCTTTGCTTAATCATTGGGGTTTTCTTATTCATCTCTTAAACCTATCTTCCTATATTGATTCAATCCATTTTGAAAGCATTAAATCACTGTTTTACTTTGATATTTCAAACCTTAACCTTCTTAAATTCGTTTTTATGCCTCATAAGCTCTAGATTTAGGATTTGCTTCATGATTTTCAAGTCTACATCGAGTTTAGGTGTGTTTTAACATAAAACTCTTGCTTTTCAAAGGTTTCAGAGGTGATTAAAGAATTAATCTGACTCAAATCAAGTGGAGAAGTAATGGGTTTTCAAATATCAGCCTTGTTATGGTGAAAATCTCAATTTTTATGGGTTTTACTTAATGAGTTTTCTTGTTTAGAGCTTTAATGGTAGATTTATGAAATGTTAATTTCTTGCCTTGATTTCTTAGGGTTTTACCTTGGAATGAGTTTAATTAACTTTATGAAATGTTTGATTAAATTTTGATGATGTATGAGGCTTGGGATGAAGGTTTTATGGTTCATTAATGGTGTTTTGGTTTTGAATTTCTAAAGGAAGCAGAAGAATCGAACTGTTTGTTGGCGATCAGCCAACAAGCCAATCGATTGGGCTGTTTGAATGGCTTGCCAGGCCGATTGGTCGGCCACACAACAAATTTTCTGATTTTAAGGCTAACTGATCGAACGGCCTTCTAGGCCAATCAATCGACTATACAACAGTTTTGCCATTTTTGGATTTTGATGCTCACTTCGATGTTTTTACTCCAATTGATGATTCTAGCATTTATGGGGAGTGTTTTATGTTGGAATTAAGCTATTGGAAGAGTGTAGAATTTGTGATGGAGATTTATGGAGTATGCTTAAATACTTGTTATGTGGAATTATATGTTGATAAGTTATACATGTTAACATTGACTTATCTTGAATCTATGGATGATGAAATTCTTATGATTGGAACATATTTCCAGTAGGGATATTACATGGTAAATAATAAGATATGTCAACATAAAATGAGAATGGTGTGGGTGAATGATGTTATTATGTTATAGCTTTATGTGTAAAATAAACATGCTTGTGGTAGTTAAGCATTTTATTTCACATGAACAGATTTATGGTTTTATGGTAGATTTTACCTTATATTTCAGTTGGTAATCATGATTTGAATGTGTTTAATCATGCATGTATTGCCTCATGAGCTTATATCAAAGCATTGGTTATGTGCTTAGGAATTGTATAAACACACATGTGTGGGGAACTTACTATGAAATCATGGTTATTTATGATTCGATTATGATGCATGTGGGGACTAATGGGAGCACGTTCCATGAGTTGGAATTCATATAGATCTTGCTCACAGATGTATCATGATTTCATGCATCATGGAATAGACTTTATGAATGAGATTTTACCAATGTTTAGCCATAATTGATCGACTATATGTAATGATGTGAGATAGAGTGCCGGATTAGTTGATCGTTGGCTTAATCAAAACTTGGCTAGTCCAAAAGGACACAATTTCAATTTGAGCTCCTATGTAAAACATGAACACTACTCAGGTTGAATTGAGTTGATTTGAATTGTTAATGCGGTTGAGATTTACTTATTGAGATAGTCACATCTGGACATTGAGCATCTAGAGTGGCACACTTTCATGCACCAGCTACCATGTGTTCTAGGTTCCCTATGTGAAAATTTGGACTCTCCCACCACAGAGATGTATTGGGCAAACACACTGCTTTAGGTTCCCTATGTTGGAATTTGGACTTTCTTGAATCTTGACTAGAATTGTCTTGGGTGAGTAGACCTGCTCTAGGTTCCCTTTGGGAATTTGGACGTCTTGTGTAGATTGTCCTGGGCAAGCAAAGGGGCTGACTACCCCTACATCTTAGTTCCCGTGAGGGATTCAAATTGTGTCTAGAGCGGGCAATGCCCTAGGTTTCCGATTAGGAAATCAGACTACGTTCAGCCTTTGTGGCAATGATTGTGTTTACTCGTTGATTGAGACATTCACCATTTGTTGATAATGCATGTGTATGAAATAATATTATGCCTAGATTACACAGGTTGTGTAGGGATATTTAAGATTTTGTGACACATGTAGATATGATTTATTATGTATAATTTAGAACTTTGTGATTGAGACACTTATCGTGGAGGGTGGATAATTTATGAATGAATTATATGAATTTACATTATGTGATTGATTATGTGTGAATGAGACACTATTATGTAGGTTTATGTGATATGTATGTATGATTAGAAAGTGTGTGAATGAGACACTATTATTGTGGCATCCATCGTTTAATAATATATGCCATAACATGCATATTTAATTTCCAGCTTGTCACGTGTTACATTACACGTAAAACTGAACGTGATGGCCGACCTTCTAGACATAATACAACACATATAATACGTGGAGTTGATGCACATATGAGATATTACATATAGTGAAACAGGACCTAGTCCAAAATACACCGTATGTAGAGTAGTTATATATTACAAAATATAGGCCTATCAAGCCCTTTATAACAGTAATAATATTACAAAATATTGCTAAAAATTAAATCTATGTAGACAATTCCACGGTTGACACCTCCGGGTTGATTTTACTACTTGCAGAGTCTGGGGGTGGGTGAGTATTTATATACTCAGTAGGTGGAATTAAAATCTAATTTAATGCTACATAAAAGACAATAATAATTTTTATTGCTACACAGAACAGATTCAAAACTAATTTCAGAAAAACACCAGTTCATCTGATGATGATAAATTCAGAGCCGTGATACCAAACGGCATTCCTCCGATGCTCATGGGGCATCAGGAAGCTCAAAAGGCTGGAGTTTCCCCATGACACTCCATACTTGCGCGCGCCAGATACTGATAATTTCCTCGGTAAGTATCCAGAATAATATAGTTCTAGGTACCAAAAAATACAAAATTCTAATGAAATAAAACTTGATATAGGTAGAGCATTTCTTCTAAAAACATAAGCAAAGAACTATGGCGGCATAAAAATAATCCATAAAACATTAAGTATACGAGCAGAGCATAGACTAGAGTTTAAGGCCCCCTACCTTAGAGTTGGCGTAGAAAGTTCATAGCTGTAAAGAGCTTGTATAGAAAATCTAGCTCCGTCACAACATTTGACACCGTTGATTTAGTTAGAAACGCCTTTTGAATGGGTCGAATCAAGTTTAAAATGACTCAGAACGGAGGGTTAGAAGTTTTTAACTTGTGGTAGAAGTGAATAGTAAAAATGAAACTGGAGAATTTATAGGGGAGGTGGAGTTCGTGACACACGACACGTGTTCATCATGCGTCGCGCAAAGAATTTGCGTGCCACACGATTCTGCCATGCGGAATCGTGTGTGGCGCGCAGAACGATGTGCAGTCCCACGCGGGTTCTGCGTGACACTCGGGCGCCGGATCGACACACTGCCCGCGTCATAGGTCACGCAGTTCCACATGCTGTGCATCAGCATCAGCTAATGCAATACTTGCGTCAACCGACAATTAAATAATATATTTTTTTCTTTCTTTTCCAAAACTTTAAATCACTCTAACTTTTTAACTATACATCAGAATTATACGTTCTTGGTACCAATGGACTCGTATCAACGAGCCCTTTGAAACAAGACCAGTTAAGGATAGGTTTTACAATAGTTTTATCATGGGCGTGCCTACGATCTCTACATACGGCCACCACCTTCGATTCAAATGATTCAAAAATCATTATGTTCAGTTTTTAGATTTCTACAATACCCCTTTAGGTACAACATTCAAAAGAATATTCTATTAATATATTGAAATTCTTATAGTAGAAACGTACTGAATATCTGGGTTGTCACAATCTTCCCTCCTTAAAGAAATTTCATCCCCGAAATTGAACTTGCGAATCGGCAAATAGCTCGGGATATTTCTTTACCATATCACTTTCTAATTCCCATAGGGAGACTCAAGGATTCCAACCCAGCCCTATCCACTCAAATAACTCTAGAGAACTGACTGAAAGCAGTCATAGTGAGAAGGATCATTTGCTTGAGCGGTTTAAGAAAATCGCTCCTGAAATTTCTGGAGAATATGGACTAGAAGCTGCTGAGAAGTGGACGTTTGAAGTTGAAAGAATATTTAAAGCATTGAAAGTCCCTGAAGATCGGAAAGTAGATGTAGCCACTTTCGCTATGACAGGAAAGGCGGCTTTCTAGTGGCCCTCAGCTGAACGTAACTTTTTCCGAAACAGAGGAAATATCAAGTGGGAAGAATTTAGAACCGTATTGTACGATATGTATTTTCCTCCTCATGTTCAGGAGAAGAAAGAAAAGGAATTTTTGGATCTTCAACAAGGTAATATGACCGTCTTTCCGTATGAAAACAAATTTGTTCAGCTACAACGCTTCGCTCCTAAAATCTGCTCCATTGAGTTAAAAAGAGCTCGAAATTTGTTGGAGGTTTGAATAATGGGCTTTGTAGTCGAATACCTCCGATGCTCATGGGGCATCAAGAAGCTTAGAAGGCAGGAGTGTCCCCATGACACTCCATACCTATGTGAGCGCACCAGATACCGATAATTTTTTCGGTTGGTATCCAGAATAATATAGTTTTAGGTATAACCCTAGAACTATCCAAAAAATACAAAATTCTCATGAAATAAAACTTGATATATGTAGAGCATTTCTTCTGAAAACATAAGCAAAGAACTATGGCGGCATAAAAATAATCCATAAAACATTAAGTATATGAGTAGAGCATAGACTAGAGTTTAAGACCTCCTACCTTAGAGTTGGGGTAGAAAGTTCGTAGCTGTAAAGAGCGTGTATGGAAAATCTGGCCCCGTCACAGCGTCCGGTATTGTCGATTTAGTTAGTAACCTTTGAACAGGGCGAATCGGGTTTAAAACGACTCAGAACGAAGGGTTAGAAGTTTTTAACTTGTGGTAGAAGTGAATAGTAAAAATGAAACTAGAGAATTTGTAGGGGAGGTGGAGTTCGTGATGCACAATGTGTGTCCATCATGCATCACGCAAAGAATTTGCGTGCCTCGAGATTCCGCCACGCGGAATTGCGCGTAGAGTGCAAAATGTCGTGTGGTGCCGTGGAACCCGACACGCGGGTTCTATGTGTCGCGGGGGCACGGGACTGATGCACGGCCCGCATCGCGGGCCACACGGGACACCCACCTGGTGAGGTCCCTCGCGCGGACTACAGGCCCATCGCACAAGTGAACCATGCGATGCCACATCGCGCGTCGCGTGCGTCAGCCGACAATTAAATAATATACTTTTTTTTCTTTTTTTCCAAAACTTTAAATCGCTCTAACTTTTTAACTATACATCGGAATTATACGTTCTTGGTACCGATGGATTCGTATCAATGAGCCCTTCAAAACAAGACCAATCAAGGATAGGTTTTACCATAGTTTCATCATGGGCCCGCCTATGATGCGTGCTCCCACGATGTCTACATATGGCCACCACCTCCGATTCAAATGATTCAAAAACCATTATGTTCGGTTTTTAGATTTCTATAATACCCCTTTAGGTATAACATTCAAAAGAATATTCTATTAATATATTAAAATTCTAATAGTAGAAATGTACCGAATATCTAGGTTGTCACAATCTTCCCTCCTTAAAGAAATTTCGTCCTCGAAATTGAACTTGCAAATCGTCAAATAGCTCAGGATATTTCTTTATCATATCACTTTCTAATTCCCATGTGGCTTCTTCTAAAGAATGGTGTTGCCATAAAACTTTGACTAATGGAATCCTTTTTGTTCTCAAGATTTGTTCTTTTCGATCCAAAATTTTGACAAGTTTTTCTTCAAATGTCAAATCTAGTTCCAGGGTGATCATTGTCTGATCTCGGACATGAGAAGGGTCTTGTACATACTTGCGAAACATGGATACATGAAACACATTATGTACCCTATCCAACTACGGGGGCAATGCCAATTTGTAAGGTACTAACCCTATTTTATCAAGAATTTCAAATGGTCCTACAAATCGAGGACTTAATTTTCCTTTCATACCAAATCTCATGACTCCTCAAGTTGGTGATACCTTTAGCAGCACATGATCACCTATGCAGAAGTTGAGGTCTTTTCTTCTTTGATTGGAATAGCTCTTTTGACGACTCTGAGGTGTCTCTAATCGATTCCGTATGAATTTTACCTTATCCACATATTATTGTAAGAGTTCTGATTTTACTAATTTTCCTTCCCCAACTTCATTCCAACAAGTTGGGGATCGACAGGGTCATCCGTAAAGAGCTTCATGTGGTGTCATACCAATACTGGAATGATAACTATTATTATAGGACTATTCAATTAATGACAAGTGTTCATCCTAGTTACCTTTCCAATCTATGGCACATGCCCATAACATGTCTTCTAATGTCTGAATAGTTTGTTTAGACCGACCATCGGTTTGTGGATGAAATGTTATACTAAATCTGAGACTTGTTCCCAATTCTTCTTGAAGTCTCAGCCAAAAATGTGAAGTGAACCGACTATCTTGATCTGAAATGATCGATAAGGGTATGCCATGCTGACTCACAATTTCCTTTATATACATTTTGGTTAGAACATTTAATGTCTGAGACTTCTTTAAAGGGAGAAAATGAACACTCTTAGTAAGTCTATCCACTATGACCCAAATGGAATCATGACCAGCTAATGTCTTGGGTAAGCCTAAAACAAAATCCATTGAAATGTGTTCCCATTTCTATTCTAGAATTTCAATCGGTTGAAGAGTACCTAATGGTTTCTAACATTCTGCTTTCACTTGCTAACAAGTCAGGCATTTAGAAACAAATTCTTCGATGTCCCTTTTCATCCCTTTCCACCAAAAATTTCTTTTGAAATCTTGGTACTTTTTGTTCCTTCTGGGTGGATAGTGTATTAAGACCTATGAGCTTCATGCAACAGTTCTTGTTTTAATTCAAGTACTGCAGGAACTACTAACCGTTCTTTAAATCTTATTCCATCATTAGAACTTCTATTAAAGTCATACTTATTTAAGAGAGTTTGTACTTCTACATCCTCTTTTTGCGCCTCCAAAATGCGCTTAATCAATTCCGATTTTATTTTTAGATTAGCTATAACTCCTTTCTTGTATCCTGATTGTAATTAAGGTTGTAAATCTATTACCTCTTCCATCAATTTCCATTCTTTAATCAACATTTGAGCTGCCATCCTTGTGGCCTTCCTACTCAAGGCATCGACCACTACATTAGCTTTTCCTAGGTGATATTAAATAGAGAAGTCATAATCATTTAAGTATTCAATCCACCGTCTTTGCCTTAAATTTAAATCCCTTTGAGAGGAAATGTACTTCAAACTTTGATGATATGTAAAAACTTCAAATTTCTCTTCATATAAATAATGTCTCCAAAGTTTTAAGGCAAAGACCACTGCTGCTAATTCAAGGTCATGAATGGGGTAATTATCTTCATGCTTCTTTAATTGTCATGAAACATAGGCTATTTGTCACGCCCCGGCGATGCCCGACCCGAGCTGAACCCGGTCCAGGGACCGTCAAGCGCGCGGGGGCGACGAAGTGAAAATTGAGAAATGATCTAGCGGAAGACTTAATCCCTAACCACGGGTGATTAACAGAAACACGGAGTGCGCACAATCCTTTGAGCAAGAGTAAATAAAAAAGGGAGAAAATGTGTTGCTTATCACAAAGTAAACAACAATCTCAAACCCACAAGCTTAGTTTAAGTAAAGCCCACACCGGCTCAAAATAAGTCATAATCATCACAACTGTAGTATATGACATAAACCCAAAACAAGAACCCTACACAAAGGTTCTAACATAAAGCATGAAACAAACGAAAGTAAGTCACACAACGATCTCCATGATCATACCCAAGCTATCTCTGACCTTTCCTCAAAGAGGCAATCCTGTCCGTCTGCGTGTCGCACCACGCAGCCCCAAATCAAAACACAAAAAAAAGGGGTGAGTTTAACAAACTCAGCAATGGTTTTAATATCACTAACAACATCGAAAATACGATAGCATGACGATATAATCTTTCAAATCAACGATGTACAAGGTGTATCATTTTCTGATCACATATTCACATCACTTAAAAACTGCATCATAATGCATAATTCAACCTGCATGGATGTATCTCTAACATACATACTCCCACATGCATAGTATCAAATCAAACTACATGGATGTATCTCAAACATACATATTCCCACATGCATTATTTCACAATTCAACCTGCATGGATGTATCTCTAACATACATATTCCACATGTATAATATCAAAATCATCATGCATGGATGTATCTCTAACATACATATTCCACATGCATTATATCAAATCAACCTGCATGGATGTATCTCTAACATACATATTCCACATGCATAATATCAAAATCAACATGCTTGGATGTATCTCTAACATACATATTCCACATGCATTATATCAAATCAACCTAAATGGATGTATCTCTAACATACATATTCCACATGCATAATATCAAAATCAACATGCATGGATGTATCTCTAACATACATATTCCCACATGCATAATATCATCAAAATCTGCATGGATGTATCTCTAATATACATATTCCCACATGCATAATATCATCAAAATCTGCATGGATGTATCTCTAACATACATATTCCCACATGCATAATACCATCACAACCTCCATCATGGAGTAATCACACATAAATGTCACACAGACGGGAGCATAGACAAGGCCACGAAGGCGTGTCATGGTCCAAAATTCTACACAAGAATTCAAGAAAGATCAGGGTTGTCAATCCCTAATACTGCTCGCCCTAGACGATCCTGGCCAAGGATGTCCCATTCTCACACAGAGAATCTAGAGCAGGGGTGTTCGCCTAGGGACATCTCCTGCGGAGGGAAGAGCCCGAGTTCTCACACAGAGAACCCTAGAACACGTGGTAGCGGGGTGCACACAGCATACCACACTGGATTCTCAGGGTCCAGATGACACACATAATAATATTCTCACATATCCGCAAGACAAGTACACAACTCGTCCCCACATCATTCCATTTAACAAGACTCAACCCGGGGAGTGCACTCGTTCCACAGAGGAACTTCAAATCGTTCCACACAGGGACTTCAAATCGTTCCACACAGGAACTTCAAATCAAAATATGTCCTTTCGGACCAATCAACTTGCGATTAATCCACGACTGATAAACACGGCACACAATTCCATCACATTGCATCCAATCGGTCAAATTCGATTAATCACGATGAAGCCTCAATTGAAAATCCATTTTCATGATGCGTGCAGCATGGTACATGCGTGGGCAAAGCATACATGAATTATAATCCATGATAAGTGCTCTCACCAGCCCCTAATGCATCATTCATAACCACAATATTAAGCTTCCACATCATCATTTAACCCCACATGTGTGTGTGTGCATCTAGTAGAAGTATTTCACATAATACATGCCGTCATGCTTGAAATTTAAACTCACTACCACACTACACATGTGAATTTCCATCTAAACATGAATTCCAGCGGAAATCATAGGAGAAGAATCGTTGAAATCATAGCTAGATTCAAAACTCAACCATAAAGGCTAAACACATATAACATCACTCATTTTATCATTGAGTCATGGCATTCACCAACATTCACACACCATTAGCCACAATCTATCATAACAAATCAGTCCAATAATGATTGTAGTCCTACTGAAAATATGCTTAACCAAAGGGAAACAACCATTCATAATTTCGAGATAAAGATTCCAACATCATGCCACAAAGCATAAGTCATTCCACCATCTCTAAGCATATATCTCAACTCCATAAACTCAATAGCATGCATTTCCAGTAGCCTAACATAGCTTAAAACACTCCACATTCATATAAAATTGGCAAGCTAAAGTGGAATCATCAAAATAGACATCATATGCACAACATGCAATTTCCTGTGTAGCCGATTGATCGCCCTTCAGGCCGTTCGATCGGTTACACGTAAAATTTTAAAATTTACAGTTCAGCCGATCGATCGCCCTGCAGGGCCGATCGATCGCCAACACGGTAGAACAGTCATCTTCTTCCTTTCGCAAATTCAAACCGAAACACCATAGATAACACTTCAAATCCACATCTAACACCCTAATCATCATCAAAAGTCCTCCTTGACTTCCAGAATATCAAACCAAACCATAATAATGCAAAACCCTAAGAAATCGGGATTAAATAATTCCATTTTCTAATCTTACCATTAACACACTAAATCAAGCAAACCATTTCAAAATAAGCCAAAAATAGAGAGTTTTACCATGGATAAACAGAGATTTTGAAGACCCATTACCTCAGCACTTGATTAAGCTCGGATTGAAGAGTCACCCTTCTTGAAATCCTTGAAAACACAATGAGTTTGAATTAAACTCTAATAGAAATCGATTTACCCAAGGAATCCCTAATTAAATCTTAGATCTAGGGCTTGTTGGTAGTAAAAATCGAATTTTGAATGTTAGGGTTTGTAGTAAAACACAAATCAGTAGCTTTTGATGGTCAAAAACGAATTGAATCAAGGGAGAAATGGTAGATTTGGAAGAAATTAAGAGAAAAGCCATAGATTAGTGCTTAATTAGAGCAAGCTTACCTTAATCGGCTTCTAATTTGGGCCTAAGTGGGGATTAGGCCAGCCCTCCTTCCTTAGCCTATTCCCAAAAATGAAAATGGCTCTAGTTTGCCCTTTTATAGTAAGGGTTGGGGTAGGCATAGGTATGTTTTGGGGTGTAAATATGAAAAGTAGGCTAAAAGTGGGTATTTTGCAAATTTAAGCATAAATTAAGCCTAATAAAATTCTAAAAATTTTTGTATGACCTTAAGTATATGTCTAGGTTTATTTTATCCAAAAATAAAATTTTTGACGGTGGGGCCCACAGGGGTCCCGCCAAAGCCCTAATTTTTGAGAAAATAGTAAAAATTCCAAAAAATCTCAAAAATTCACATTTGGTTTAAAATCACTTAAAACCACTAATATTGAAGTTAATTTTGGTTAAAACCATCACAACCACTATTTATTTTACGAAATCACCGAATAAGATCAGAAAACACGTAAATCTCACGATAACCAATAATTAAAGAAAACCAAAACCGGTTTAAAGATGAGGGTCCTTACACTATTACTTTTTTATTTTGCATCAAAACACATCTAAGACCCATTCTTGAGGCATCACTATAAATTACAAACCCTCCACTACCAGTTGGTAAGGATAAAACTGGGGTGGTCATTAATTATTGTTTCAACTCCTGAAATGCCTTCTCACATTCCTCATTCCATAAAAATTTCACTCCTTTTCTGGTTAGCTTTGTTAAAGGTAAAGCTATGCTTGAGAAGCCTCGTATAAACCTTCGATAGTAACCAGCAAGTCCTAAGAAACTTCTAATTTAGCATATGGTTTTAGGTCCTTCCCATTTCAAAATTGCTTCGATCTTGGCAGGATCTATTGATATACCAATGTTAGAAATGACATGACCCAAGAACACAACTTTGTCCAACCAAAACTCACACTTACTTAATTTAGCATATAGATGATGGTCTCTCAGAGTTTGAAGAACTATTTGTAAGTGTGCTTGATGTTTTTCAGAAGTGGAAGAATAGACTAATATGTCATCAACAAAAGGATTAGAGCTCCCCAAGGTGAGACACTCGGTCTAATGAATCCTTTATTTTATAATCCCTGTAATTGATTTTTTAATTCTTTTAGTTCTGCAGGAGTCATTCTATAGGGTGCCTTAGAGATATGTTCTGTATCTAGTATTAAATCAATATTAAAATCTATCTCTCTCTTTGGTGGTACCCCAGGAAGATCATCAGGAAATATATCTAGAAAATCCCTTATAACTTGAATATCCTCTATCTTGGGAGATGATGATTCTTCTCAGATTACACTTGCAAGATATGCTTGACATCCCCTAGATATTAAGTGTTGTGCCTTCACAGAAGAAATGATGCATGCTCTTGAAGGTTCTTTGTTTCCATGAAAGGTAAATTTTTCCTCTCCTTGATTATTGAATGTGACTTTCTTTTTCTTATAGTCCACTAATGCTTCATTATCAGCTAACCAATCCATTCCTAAGATGACATCGTAGTCGGTCATACTTAAGAGTATTAAGTTAGCCTTCCATGTTTGGTTTTCTAAGGTCATGGACACATCTTGCATAAAGTTTTGAGCTATAAAAGTTTTTCCTACAGGAGTTGACACTTCTAGGATGTATCATAGTTCTATAACTGGATAATCCATACTTAAAGCAAAGTCATAGGATATGAAAGAATACATCGATCCTGGATCTATTAAAACTTTAGCAACTTTATCCAAAATTAGAAGTGTACCTTGTATAACTCCTGCGGAAGTTTGAGCTTCTTTTGCAGTAATAGCATACACTCGCCCCTGAGCCTTTGGTTTCTACTCCTGCTTGATTTCTTCCTTGATCTTCTTTTTAGGGCATTCATTGATCTTGTGCCTAGGGTCTCCACATGTGAAGCATCGTCTTTCAACAAGGTAACAAATCCCTGCCGAATGAAATCGGTTGCATTTGGAGCACTTCTCTAACTTCTTCTCTTTTTGGGTTTAGGGCGGTGGTCCAGAGGTTCTTTGAAATTTTTTATTATTGAACTGGTTAGGGGTTGTCATTTTTCTTTTCTGATCTTCCATCCTGCTCCCTTGTCCATGGTCTTTTTTCTCAACTAGGAATTCATGATATTCTTGCTCTAGCAGTGAAGCCAATTCCACATCTTTAGCCAAAGTAGTAGGTGGAAATCCTACTATTCGACTACAAAGCCCATTATTCAAACCTCTAACAAAATTTTGGGCTTTTTTTAACTCAGTGAAGCATATTTCAGGAGCGAAACATTGTAGCTAAACAAATTTGTTTTTATACTGAAAGACAGTCATATTACCTTGTTGAAGATACAAAAATTCCTTTTCTTTCTTCTCCTGAACATGAGGAGGAAAATACTTGTCGTACAATACGGTTCTAAATTCTTCCCACTTGATATTTCCTCTGTTTGGGAAGTAGTTACGTTCAGCTGAGGGCCACCAAAAAGCCGCCTCTCATGTCATAGCGAAAGTGGCTACATCTACTTTCCTATCTTCAGGGACTTTCAATGCTTTAAAAATTCTTTCAACTTCAAACATTCATTTCTTAGCAGCTTCTAGTCCATTTTCTCCAAAAAATTACGGAGTGATTTTCTTAAACCGCTCAAGCAAATTTTCCTTCTCACTATGACTGCTTTTAGTCAATTCTCTAGAATTATTTAAGTGGGTAGGGCTAGGTTGGAATCCTTAAGTCTGTAAATGTTGAGTTATTCTTTGAATCATCTAGTCAAGAAAATTATCCATGTGATTTTCAGGTGTTGCTGCATTCTGAGCAGCATTCTCGACTTGGGCAGAATTGTTAGATAATTGTATTTCTTTATCAGAAGACATTTCGAGTTAGCAGATTGTGATAACCTTAAATTCACAAAAAAAAATTTGTAAACTAAAAGTATATTTATAACAACTTTTATGCTTACATGACACAAAAGAAGTGTATAAAATACACTTGTCAAGCCAAAAGACTCTATTTACATCAAATAGCAAAAGTGTATCGACTACACTTGACAATTGTAAACAAAACCAAACACAACCATACATTTGACAACTGTAAAAAAAACAAGCACAACCACACACATTCAGATGTTTAAGGAAAATTATTTCTATATGGGCACTGGAAGAAGTAGTGTTTGTCCTTCTCACATATAGGGCATAGTTCAAGCAGTGGTTATGTGTACCATGGGCATTGACAGAAGTAATGCCCTCTCTACTCACACAATATATAGATTTTTGGCAATTGGTCTATGTACCATACTATGCCTTTCCCCTATCTCCCCATCGTGCACTCTCAGCTTCCGCCGTTTCTTCTACTTCTAGGAGTAAGAGATTCAGATCAACGTCTCTCATAGGGTTATGTATCCCTTCACCCATAATGACATTTTCCCTCACAACTTTCTCTTCTTGGACTTCCATCATCTCCTATCCGCCCACATTTTCTATTATCTCTCCCTCCTTTGGAACATTAATTAGCATGTCGTTCCAACTTCCAAAAGTACTAATCATCCATTGGATTTACCTCCAATGGTTCCTCCTCCACCGGATCCTCCTCCAATGGTTCCTCCTCTACTGGATCCTCCTTCGACGGGTCTTCCTCCACTGGTTCATCTTCAACTGAGTCTTCTTCTTCACTGTCCTCAATCTCAATAGTTAAGTCATAAATGTTTATTACAATATCTACCTCATCTACCGAGAGAGGAGTGTCAGGAATATTGACTACCTCCTGGGCATCGTCGCTATTCTAAGGAAGGGTGGTAGTAATTTCTAAATTGTTTGAGGATTCTGCCATATTGTGCTTCTTTTTGGCTTTTCTTAGTGGTGGTTTCCGGGCTGACATATGATATAAAGAGCCCAAAATAAGTTTCATTTTCGATTTTCTCATTAACTGAATTACCATTCAAAACACAAAATATTTTAAAACACAAAATAAAATATATCATTGCATCAAGCAAACATTGAATATACATAAAACATTAAGTATACGAGCAGAGCATAGACTAGAGTTTAAGACCCCCTACCTTAGACTTGGGGTAGAAAGTTCACAGCTGTAAAGAGCTTGTATGGAAAATCTAGCTCCATCACAGCGTCCGGCACCATCAATTTAGTTAGAAAAGCCTTTTGAACGTGTCGAATCGAGTTTAAAACAACTTAGAACGGAAGGTTAGAAGTTTTTAACTTGTGGTAGAAGTGAATAGTAAAAATGAAACTGGAGAATTTATAGGGGAGGTGGAGTTCGTGACGCATGACGCGTATCCATCATGCATTGCCCAAAGAATTTGTGTGTCATGCGATTCCGCCACGCGGAATCGTGCGTGGCATGCGGAACTCCGCGCGGTCCCGTGTAGTGCCGCAGAACCCGACGCGTGGCCTGCGACGCGGGCCACGCTGTTCCGTGCGCCACGTGGGACACCCACACGGCGAGGTCCTACGCGTGGTGGACCGTGGCCCCGTCACATGCATTAGCATCGGCTAACACAATATTTGCGTCAGCCGACAATTAAATAATATAATTTTTTTCTTTTTTTTTCTAAAACTTTAAATCGCTCTAACTTTTTAACTATACATTAGAATTATATGTTCTTGGTACTGATGGACTCGTATCGACGAGCCATTCAAAACAAGACTAGTAAAAGATAGGTTTTACTGTAGTATCATTATGGGCCCGCCTATAATGCGCGCTCCCACGATCTCTACATACGACCACCACCTCCAATTCAAATGATTCAAAAACCATTATGTTCAGTTTTTAAATTTCTACAATACCCCTTTAGGTACAACATTCAAAAGAATATTCTATTAATATATTAAAATTCTAATAGTAGAAACGTACCGAATATCTGGGTTGTCACAATTATGCAGGTTTATGTGATATGAATGCATGATCTGAATTGTATGGTTAAGACACTGTTATGTGGGTTTATGGGACATGGTTATATGATCTAAAAGTATGTTAGAAATACCTCTCAGGCGGATTATGCATGCTATTATGCTTGATTTGATGATGATCATTACTTACGCAGGATGGATGCTAAGTTATGATATGATTATTTATTCCCTGATTTTGATAGGTGTGTCATATGCATGTTAGCTTTTATGTTTATGAATAAATAGGGGTTTTAGTAAGGGAATGATCAGGAAATGGTATTCCATGTTAATTATGAATCTAGATTGCTTTATTGCTATGCCGTGAGGGTTTTCTAATTAATGTTGCTATATTTAAAACCGTATTGAGTTTTACTCACCCTACTTTATGTATTTTTTTATTTTGGGGCTGCATGGTGCGACATGAAGTCGGGCAGGACCCTCTGTTTGAGGAATGGTTGGGGAGAGCATGAGATTAGGTGTAGATGCCCCTAGCCGTTGTTATGTTTTCTGATTACTTTGTTCTGATGATAGAACATCTTGTATGATGGATCTTATTTCAGACTTATGTTTATACTATGTTTTAGATTTGTTTGAGACCTTGTTTCAAGCTATGTGTGTTGGCTCAGGATTATAAGTACGTGGGTTTAAGACTTGTGGAGTAATTATGAATTAACGTTCTCTTTTTTTCTACTTATTTACTCTTGCTCAAAGGTTATGTTGTGTGTACCTCCACTAGTCAATTGCCCGTAGGAGGGGCCAACTTTTCCTCTATGCTTGACCGGCCCTTGGACTGGGTTTGGCTCCAATCTGGCAGTGCCGGGGTGTGACATCTATGATTTGAAGTTTATGCAAACTAGATGATGAAAAAAGTATTTTATTGAATTTATAGATGATCACATAAGATATTGTCATGTATACTTGCTTTAAATAAAAAATGAAGCCTTAGGAAAAATTGTGCATTACAAAACTGAGGTTGTGAATCAACTTGGTAAAAAGATAATTATTTGAAGAAATAATAGAGGTGGGGAATATGTATCACTTTTTGGTGAGTTCATTTTAGAATATGATATTATTCATCAAACTATATTACTCTATTCACCTTAGTAAAATGGAGTTACTGGAAAAAATAGAACTTTAAAAGAGATGAAAAATGTCATGTTAATAAGTTTCATGTTCTCTGCTATCAACAAATTATATTCTCAATAAATTACCTCATGAGAAAACAAACAAAACACCTTATGAATTATAGAAAAGATCAAAATCCTTCTTATAAAATTTTAAAGGTGTAAGGGAATTTGACTAAGGTGGTTGTCCATGTTCCCAAAAGAACAAAGATATGACGTTAAATCATTGATTGTTTATTTATTAATTGTGTATATAACAATAATACACATCGAGTTCTTATTCATAAATCGAAGATTTCTAATGGAAATGTCAATACCATGATTGAATTAGGAATGCATCATTTTTTGAATAGATTTTCCTTGTAATTCTACACAAGGGAAGAGTTCTCCCAAAGGAGCTGTTGATGTGGTAAGTGGCAATAGTCAAGACAAAGAAGGAGAAGATGATGAACCTAGATGCAATGAATATGCTTGAACATCAAAAATTTTTTGTTTGAATTTTTTGACATATTTGTTAGAAAATGAGTCTCAAAGCTATAAAGAAGTAGTGTCGTCTTCTGAAACATTTTTTAAAGAGGCTGTCAATAATGACATTGAATCTATCATGCAAAATTATACGTGGGAGCTAGTGAAACTTTTGCTAGGTTATGATGCCCTAGGATATGAGTGCATATTTAAGAGGAATATGAAAGTTGATGGATCAATTGAAAAGTACAAAGTATGGCTTGTTGTCGAAGGATATAAACAAAAGGCACGTGATGATTACTTGCTACCTATTCACCAATCACAAGAATAACATCCATCCATATGTTAATTATCATTGTAGTACTGTATCAACAAGAGATATATTAAATAGATGTTAGGACAACATTCTTGAATAGTGATTTAGAAGAAGAAATCTATATGGAATAACCCGGTGGGTTTAAAGTTCCTAGTCAATAGCACAAAGTGTGTAAACTTGTTAAATCCCTTTATGGGCTAGAGCAAATACCTAAATAGTAACATGAAAATTTTAACAAAATAAAGATGTAAAATAGATTCAAAATTAATGAATGTAATAAATGTATCTATGTAAAAGAAAGACTAAATAACTATATCATTGTGTGTCTATATATGGATGATATGCTTATTATACGTAGCAATGATGATGTCTTTGAAGCTACTAAGAAGATGTTGAACACCTAGATTGACATGAAAGACACACTAGGGATGAAAGTCACTATAACATCTAATAGACATTCTATATCTCAATCTCATTACAATAAGAAAACACTCCTGAAATATTACAATAGTGATAGTCATCTATGAGAACACTTGTAGATGTCAATTTGCACTTAACTAAAAATAAAGATTGAGATATATCTCAATTAGAGTATTCTTAAATAACAGGCAACCTCAATTACATTATGAATTGTATGAGACCAGACATAACATACATCGTGAGTAAACTGGCTAGATACACAAGTAACTAAGGGGGACATCACTAAAAGGCATTAGTAAGGGTTTTTAGATATCTAAGATACACCTTGAACTATGCACTACACTATACTTGATATCTAGTTATATTGAGGGTTACAATGATGCAAAGTGGATATCTAATTGAAATTGTCACACCCCACCACACCCCCCTTGACGCGGATCTAGCCCAAGGAGATGCGACAAGATACGACGAAGCAAAAAAGCCAACCCAAATAGGCTAGATCAAAGTACACAACACTACTCTTTGTACAAAAGTAATTAACATAAGATAAAAAAAATTAATTGAAACTTTCTTAGTCCAACACATTACCCAAATAATCTCATAAACATAATAGTCACAAGCCTAAAAAGGCCAAAATATGTCCAAGGCATCAAAAGGCTATCCATAAAACATATAAAGTAACATAGTGATAACATAAGTCATAATATAAATTTATCTTATCACAAAATAGCTAGCCCACACTCTATGCTAAAATCTACTCACCTCCATGCTCATAAAATAACTCCTCTTAAGCACCTGCATGATACAAACATATATCCCCAAAATAAAACAACACAAGGGGTGAGCTTAACTCAATAAGGGTTTTGAATAAAACATAAAGCTCACATTAACAGAACAACATAATCTTAAAGAATCATAACATAAACCTCATGCAAACTAGTGTTAACAACACAAAAACACATCAATCCCAAACGCATTCAACCTGTGAGAATTATCTCATTTATGCATCACACATACTTAAACAACACTTGTGCATTATGGTCTTAATCATATTTCATAATAATATACGCACAGCCTGTGCATTTATTCAAATCTCATAATCCATTCACATCCTATGAATAAGTATTATAATTCCATTTACATTATGCACAATCAAGTATAATAATCCACATTCATCCTACATGTTGAAGTATTAATGTTCCATACACTACATGTATAAACATAAACATCATTGTTCCTACACAATATGTATTAGTGAACATTATAATTCATACACAACGTATATAAATATCACAATGAATGCCTCACAATAGATAAAACAACTTAGTCACCTTGGCAGAAGCCCAAGTTGTGACGCCCCGACCCAAAAACCGACCCAGGCCGGGGGTCCGAAAACGATAAAAACCAAACCCAGAACCAGGAGCGGCGCACTCTGAGTACGAGAGTCTTCTTGTTCCTCTACGTATTTTGGAACTTTAGTGCTTCATTATGCGTAGGCCAGAACAAACCTAATTATATAACTAATTCGGATAAGGCCAATGTTGCCTTGCCGTTGGTTGCCTACGTACGTATCAGATAGCATTTGCGATGTTACTTTGATACGATAGGATCCGTACATAGTTCTGCCTACTGGCTACTACATACATCAAACCATTCGAAAACACATACATATACCCGAATATTAATCGGGGTTATACGAAAACCCGTAAAGCACCGGCAACACATATCTCACTCTATCATAGAGACGAGCGTCACACGACCACCACAACATGCCTCACTCTATCCCAGAGCAAGACCATCACATTCACATGTCTCGCTCCCTCACTGAGCTGAGACCACATGCATCACATGTCTCGCTCTATCATTGAGCCAAGACCGAACACACACAACACGGCTCTCTCTAACCTAGAGCGAGATGGCACACATTGTAAGGTCCCTGATTTTTCTACGATTTTCTGGGATTTTCCTACTATTTTTCTGATCATTTTCGGCAGGAACATGTGACGCTTTGGCGTATTCATATTTGTGTATTTTCCCCTGTATTTATACCCATAGAGTCGGGTGTGGGGCTTAGTCGCAGGCCACGGGCCTCGCTGCGCACTTACTACACAAATTTTGGAGGTATAACGTGTAACCAGTGAGTTAACGAGCATTGGGGACATGGATGTAAAAATTAAAAAAAAATTAACTACATATATGAAATCCATTTCATCCATTTCCAGAACCGACATTCCAAAAATGTTTTCACGTCCAGTGGTTTTTTTAGAAACCCGAGCTTGATTTCGGTAGCTCCGTTCTCCCTCCTCCAACGTTGGATTCCATTGATTCTTGTCAGGATCCACTTTGCCTCATCGCCACGAGTCCGTAGACACCAGCTATGACCGCCGCCACGGCCTCTTCGCTCCTCCAAGAGGTACCGAACATTTTTTCGGGTTTTTCTCTCCTTCAATCCCGTTTTTGAACTGTGGGTGTACGATTTTGACATTATTTGCAGCCGCCCTCAACTAGACTTATATTTAGTTGGCCGCCAGGAACCCATAGGCACTGGCTAGAGCTGCCACCATGCTTTGTTCGCTCCGTGGTGAGCTACCAATCTTTTGGTCGGGTTTTTGTTACTATTTGCATCTCACTGTCCGTGGGATGTTTTGGACATCGGTGGGTTTCTGGTTGTCGTCCGACCACCGGTAGGACTCCGTCTAGCCTACCTCGACCCGGTGTCTGTAGGGGTTTGCCATTTCTGACCCCGCCTTGCCCCTATTGCCTTGCTCCACCCGATTAGATGCTTTGGGTGCGTCTCGGGTCTTTGGCATCGACGAGCCGTGGACCATTTGGCCATCGTGGGCTTTGCCTCGGCTCGGCGACAGTGAGGGTCAGCCCCGATTGGCCCAATTATACACTCCGCTCGGAATGGGCCGCTTGTCATTGCCCTATACCTTGCGAGATGCACAGCCGCCCGCACCATGGGTTTTGGTTGTGGCTGGCTATCGGCGATGTCGCCGCTTAGATTGGCCACAACTAGGGCCTTGGCCCTGTTGGCTTTTGTGGGCCTTGGGTCGCCTCCTTTCAGCCCTCTCCCCCGCCCCTTTGGGTCATGTGTACATGTGGCCACGCATGAACTTCTGGGTTTAGGCGCTGCATTTGCGCCACCTAACCATCGGTTGGATTTGCCACCGAGTGGACTTGACACAGAGCCGTCCTCCACCTCTCCTTTATTCTCAAGTGTTGCCCCACGCTCTCTGCCCTTATGTGGGCCCTTGTTGACACGAAATCGTTGCCGTTGGGTGCTGTCCACGGCCGATTTTGACGTCTTGCAGCCGGCTGTGCACGTCTTAGCCACCAGCCGATCTTCAGTGAGTACACCCTCGACATCTGGTCGCACCGCTGCATATGTTGGCACGACTCTTCTCCCGGCCGCCCTAGTGTGCCGCCTGGATTGCAGGTTTTACCGCATTGATTTCTGACACCCTGTTTGGCCGTGATAGTTCCGGCGCTTCCTAAATCCTCGGGACAGCAGCTCTCTCAGCCAGGCAACGGTTTTGACTGCCAACTCTGTCGCCGATGCCGCCACCGTTGTGTGCTCGCCATCGAACGTCATGATTACGAGGTAGGGGAGCTTTTAACTTGTAATTTCATGATAGTATGCTTGAATGAGTAGTAGCATGCTAGGATTGCACGATGTGCATATAAGCATGATTATATGATATGTTGATATACATATGGCATGCACATGAACTGTAAGTGTGTTTGATGTATGTGTAATACGGGTGCTAAGTATGATTGATATGCATGAGATGTATGCACGTTTTATGGATGTGGATTATGTATGCGCTAGCGATGGCTAGCAAATATGTTAGTATGCTTCGTATGGATTATGCATGTGCTAGTGATGGCTAGCATGCATGTTTGAAGTATGTATGAATGTGTGTGCATGTGCTAGTGATGACTAGCGTGTATGTTTGATGTATGCATGTGCTAGTGATGGCTAGCGAGCATGTTTGTAAGCTGGGTATGTATGACAGTATGTGTATGTTTTACGTATGTGTGATAGACATATGTATGTGTGACGACTATTTTGCCTATGATATGGTTATGTGTAAGTGTAAGTGGGTAGAGGTATGGGCAATGGACAGTAAGAGATGGCAGAGGCTTTGTCTGAATTTGGATACGGTTGTGTAGGCGTATGACAGAGGACAGAGGATAAGAGTATGACGGGCAAGGATTAGAATGGATCGGTTTGGGTTGGATTGTAGGTTGGGCATTTGTCAGACAGTAAGAGTGTGCATAATTGTACAAGCATAACGTACAGATTATGAAGTGAAAAGTAAGTATAATAAGTGAGATATACGTAAGAGGGCGACAACTAGGTTGGCTCTGAGGAGCGTTATTTGAGGATGTCAGTGTAAGATGTTTTGGCCATAAGATGGATGGTGAAGTATGTAAGACTGTAAGGGTTTGTTGTATGTTGAGTTTTGTCCATGATGTGGACGGGTAAGTGAAGTCTGTTGCCCTGACGAACTTGGGTTTCGATCGGGCTCAGCTTTAGTTTGATCAGTCGAGGACTGTGAGTTTGTGGGGCATAATTGTACCGCATAATGTACTTAATTCAAACTTGAATTATAAACACAGCTAATGATAGCGTTGTGAATTTGAAACTTGAGGGTTCGACTGATTAAGTTTCGTGTTTGAGCTGGCCGCTAATGAGTCGGCCGAGCATTTCTCATGTCTTGCCATGGTGTTTATCCTATGGGATGTTGTCTGTGTGCTGTATAGAGCACCAGACGTCTGATGCTCTGCTGAGAGCGACGTTGTTTCTGATTTGGTCTGCATGCTGTATCAGCCCAGACGTTTGATGCTCTGTTGAGAGCAATGTACGTTTCTGACTTTGTCTGTGTGTTGTATGAAGCCCAGACGTCTGATGCTCTGTTGAGAGCAAAGTATGTTTTCAATTTGGTCTGCGTGCTGTATAAGCCCAGACGTTTGATGCTCTGTTTGAGAGCGTTGTATGTTTCCGCCCAAGAGTGGCACTGTATGTTTCTGCCCAAGTGGCACTGTATGATTTCTACCCAAGAGTGGCAATGACACTATAAGACCCATGATGGTGGGCAATTCTCTGGCACTATAAGACCCATTATGGTGGGCGATTCTATGGCACTATAAGACCCATTATGGTGGGCGATTCTATGGCACTATAAGACCCATTATGGTGGGCAATTATATGGCACTATAAGACCCATTATGGTGGGCAACTGTATGACCCCTTATGTGTGGGTGTTTATGTTTGCACGCTCAGGTAAGTAGTATCATGGATCTACTCTTACCTGTTTAATCCAGTGCCCCATGAGCATTGGTGTGCCTTACCTTCGGAAAAGTCCATGGCGTCTAGTCACTCCCCGGAGGTTAAGGTGATGCCCCAGTGGCATTCTTTTCCATTTCGATGTCGAAGCTTATTAGTTGTAATGAGCTTCAATGGTCGATAGTATGTGTATGATTATGAATATGAGTACGACTGTAAGCATATGTGTATGAGCAGGACTGTAAGCGTATGTGTATGAGCAGGACTGTAAGCGTATGAGTATGAGCAGGACTATAAGCGTATGAGTATGAGTACGACTGTAAGCGTATGAGTATGAGTACGACTATATGCGTATGTATATGAGCACGATTGTAAGAGTACGAGTATGATTATATGAGTAAGGTCGTACATGTATGCATATGTTGTATGAGTAAGCGTACGGTGGTACGAGTAAGTTTGTAAGACCCTGGATAAGGGTGCTTGTGTAAGTTCAATTTGATGGCTTGATTTTGGCACGATGGTGCCCTTGGTATGATTTTGGCACGATGGTGCCTTTGGTATGATTTTGGCACGATGGTGCCTTTGGTATGATTTTGGCACGATGGGGCATTTGGTATGACTTTAGCACGATGGTGCATTTGGTATGATTGTATGTGTATGAGCATGATATTGATATGCCTATCTGCTTCATGTTTGAGTTGCATGAATGCATGTATTTATGAACTTAGTGAGTTCATTGTTTGGGATTTCCCCTACTAGGTATTTTCCTACTGAGTATGAAAATACTCATTACCCTACTTTTTAGCCCCGTTGTACGGGAGGTTTTGCAGGTTGTGCAGAGAGCTCCTGGAGATGGACGCTTGTTTCAGCGGTTGATTGATTCCCGTTGACTCAGGTATCTGCTTGACTCTTTGTGAGTTTATTTGTGCCACGATCCGATGTATTGGGTGAGACGAGAAAACAAGTGTTATTATTCTGGACTTTCATTTGGATCAGTCAGTGGACTGTTATGGGACTTGCACTCAGGGATGCCTGGGGGAGATTTGTATTTGAAGTCTATGATCATAGCAATTTATTCGTACGTGTATTTTCGAGTAGCGCCTGATGATATTTGCTTTGGCCATACGATGTTTGACCGTATGATGAAAATATTTAGATGGAAAATGGATATATACTGTTTTAAATTATAAACTATTTTATCAGGTTGTGATTTTGTCACTTTTCCTCTGATTTACAGACGTTATATTGCAAAAAAATTTCGTGAATTTTAAGGAAAATGTGTGAAAAATCTCGGGCGTTACACACATCATGGCATATAAGCATAGCATATCATAATATAAACACACGCACAACACGTCTCTCTCTATCCCAGAGCGAGACGACACACATCATGGTATATAAGCATAGCATATCCTAATATAAACACACGCACAACTCGTCTCTCTCTAACCCAGAGTGAGACGGCACACTTCATGGCATATAAGCATAGCATATCATAATGTAAAGGATCATAGCATATCATAATATAAACACACGCACAACCCGTCTCTCTCTAACCCAGAGCGAGATGACACACTTCATGGCATATCATATACCCTATCTAGCACATGCATTCTATAATTAAAATAGGAGGTCAGAAACGCTGACTCCCCTAATGTCTCGCGAGGTAGCGGTATTCGGGGTACTTATTTCTGGGCGTCCTCCCCTTTGGATCTGGAGACAACGAATGAAGCCTCCTCTAACCTCCGCACGTTCCTTGCCTTGCACCAAAAGACGACTAACCAACTATCCCCTTTCTCGAAGACTTCTCACTTTCTGCGCCCGTAAGCGACGGACAGAATGTCCCTTTCCCCATGACGTTTCTCACACTGCGTGGCCCTTCGGTGAAGGGCAAACCCTTCCATACTTCGGGCGACAACCCATGATGCAGCCCGTGACAAAGGATGGAGTCCCCCTTTTCCTCTGGACCGCTGCTCTCTCTTCGAGGCAGGAGGGTGCCAAATAGATCCTCCTCTTGCCTCAGGTCGTTTCCCCTTCTAGGGATGCCAACTCGAGGGATGGACCATGCCATTACATAGATCACCCTCGAATTAGCTAGGAACGCCTCAAGAACCACTCGAATTGGACATAAAATGAGTAAGAAATGAAGAACAGAAGTTTCTAAATGTGGGAGAGGAATGGGAAAATGTGGGAGAGGATTCCCCCCCTCTCTGGATGTTGTGGATGCTATTTATAGAAAAACTAGATAAATATGAGGCTGACACGTGTTAATTTTATCCGCTTCATCAGCAATCCTATCCACTTGCATCATCAATCTTATCCGCTTCGTCAGCAATCTTATTAGCTTGCGTCATCAATCCTATCCGCTTTGTCAGCAATTCTATCAGCTTTATCATCAGTCTTATCCACTGCGTCGTCGATCCTATCCAGAATGATATTATTTTATTCAAATAATATTCTGACCTCAAAATGCGATAACTTCCAACCATGATGTTGGAATCGCACATTCTTGATACTGATGGACTCGTGTCGACGAGCCCTTCGAAATAAGACCACAGATGGGTAGGTTATCCCGCACTTTTGTGTAGGTCCCGCCCATATGGCACGTTTCCGGGGGCCGTAGCTTTCGCTCCTAACACCCGTTTCATGCGTTCTATGATTTGTTACATTCGTTACTCCGAGCTCTACCCGAATATGGGGATTTCACCTAATGAAACCCCCTAACACTAATCTCAAATTACTAAGTTACCCTTAACCCTCCAGGTTAAGCGTAACCAAAAAATGGGTCGTTACACAAGTAGACCTACTCACCCTGAAAATCCTTAAATAGGGAGTTTGAATTCTTAAAAGGAAGACAAGAGGTGTTTGGGCAAATCTTGACTGAAAATTGCCCCTTGTAAGCAAGTGCACATAGACAAACTAGCCTGGATTCTCAAGTCCAGAAAGTCACAATAGTTTATCTTATTATAACATTTTTCTCTTCTCACTTGGGGAGGAAACACGCCCTCAAGGGAATACAAAACCCTACCTATAGGATAGAAGGACCTACCGTTGGAAGAAATACTGACGATTAACTTTTGATACAACTAATTTGGAAAATTATAACATCTAATAAGCTAATCACTGTTAAACATGATTAATCGTAGCTTAACAAGTCATTCACATGGTGTACGCAACATAATACATACGTAAGCAAAACTAAGTGTATATAAGGAAAAGTAAATATACCCTAGTTAGTCCTATTATGCATGTGACATGCTCTATATGTGGCAAATAAGGTCATGCAAACACAAGTAAACATAAACATACATGGTCATGTTCATAATTAAGCTAAAATATGTGGAACATGGTTCATGTATAGTTAATGTGGCATATGCAAGCATTCATACTACCGTATGATCATAATCTACTAAAGTCATGCAGTAAACATGAAAAAATTATCGAAATCCAGCTTAGGGAGAAGCATGACATCATACTAAGCTTAAACATACATAGTCATGTTCATAAATAAGCCAAAATACGCAAATATTTCAACATGGTCATATTCTACTGATGACAAATTAATTGTGAAGAAATCATTAAAATCCAACTTAAAATTAAGCATATACTCATCCCAATATTAGCTCAAGTATATGTTTTAGCATAATCACAATATGTAATTCGTATATTTTAGGGAAAATGACAAATAAACTCCAATTAATTTAAAATTTTATATAAATATACATCATACTCTTAATTATAATATAAGTAAATAACATATGAAAATAAGGATAAAAATAATTTTTGTTATTTAATTAATAAGACTATGTAATTCTACCATAACTGTCGACCTTCAAATTTATGACTATGTCATTGATTTATCATGCTCCAAACAACTTAAAATTTTTAAAAACTGCTAGTAACACATATATCAATCTATCATAAACAAAAAGAACAAAAAATCATACATTTTCACCTATAAACATGGTTTTGAACATGGAAATAGAGAACAATATTACTGTACAATATATATTCCAAAAAATATAATAAATACATATTATTTTAAAAAAATCTAAAAAATTAGAAATACAATCTAGACATGATAATATACTCTCATAAAAGTTTTTAGAAATAATTCAAAGTAAAAGTATATGAAATGTAGTTGTGAATCCAAAACAGACTAAAACCAATTCAAGTCATATTCATTCTTTAAAAACATGATTTCACCCACAAACATGGTGTTAATATAAGTAAAACCTCATCAAATAAAATCTCTTATTTTAAATAAGATTGTAGACCCTTAATTGTTCTCCAAATTTTAAAGAATCCCTATCGAACAAAGTAAAGGTTCATTAGCCCTAAGGAAAAATTCAACCTTTCTGCCAAAAATAGACTCAAAACAACTAATAGGTAGTAAATCTAAGACCTTCTTGTGTCAACAATAAAAATAATAAGATTTAGAATTTCAAATCAAAATAAAAGAATGATCTTGATAGGAAAGAAACCTATAATCCAAATAAGAGAGGAAAAATTTAGGATTTTAGGGTAAAATTGAAAAAAAAATAAGGATAAGGATATTTACCTTGGGATTAAGACTTCCATTTGAGAATAGGGGTAGAGCTTTTTAAGCTTCACAATCTCAGTCGTTTTGCAAATAAGAAAGGGCTTAGGTTACTACTTATAACTTTGGTCCATTTAGTGGGCTAGAAATGGGCCCAACAAGGCTTAAGTGAACCCATATGCGTGTCACAAACCCCAAAAATGAAATTGACAAAACTCAAGTTGTTTGAACAGTCAAGAAAGGATTGGCAGCCCAAAAGGTTGGGATTCCGCTCAAGATGGATGTGGTTCCCAAGGTGGAGCTCACTTCCTTAATTAAGGAATTAAATGGCAAACAAATAACACAAATTAGTGTGGCTCTTGGTGGATTAACCTAGGTACTAATATTTTCCTACTAAAATCGAAATAAACCCAAAAAAAATAATGCTTAAATCAACCCATCACACCAACAAAATCAAAATGAATAAAAAAAATTAAAATGATAATAATCAGAAAATTGTAAAACTTACAAATCTTACATAAATCTTCAAAACAAATGTACATTGCAAGATTCACAATGGAATCTAAATTTATTACACTAGATAGAGCATGCAAAGAAGTAGAGTGACTTTTTATTTCTCAGAAGATATTCCAATGAAGCCAAAGCTTGTGCCTTCTATTTGATTTTATTGTGACAGAAAATTAGCTATTAGGAGAGCACAAAAAGATTTATATAATGGTAAGCCTCAACACATTTGTCATAGACATAATACCATAAAACTACTTTTCCCAAGTAGAATTATTTCAATTGTATGTAAGGTCAAAATATAATATTACAAATCTTCTTACTAAAGGTTTGATTAGAGAGCAAGCCAATTGTTCATCAAGGGGAATGAGTTTGAAGCCTATGAGTTAAGAGTTATTATAATGATAACCTAACTTAGTTGATTAGATTTAACAGGACAACCAAATTGTGGGGGCTTAAGGAAAATCATTATGGAGATAAAATTTTGTACCCAATCTTATGTTGAGATGGTAATGCCTATAATTGAATCAGGGTAAGTTAGTTTTTAATGGTTCTCACAGTTTGAATATATTCCAGTGAGGTATAACATAATACTCATAATAAAAATTACTTAAATGATTGTAAAAGAGCCACTTCCATGAGGATTATAAGGCTGAATACTTTAGAACATGAAAACTAGGAATATTCAGGGCCAAAATGAACATAATAATGAGAATTAATATTGTGCTTGGGAAGTAACTATGTAAATTATATTGTCTTGATTAACACCAATGGCTGAATAATTTAATATATCATATTCACTAGTTAGCCAATAAATATGATACTTTCACTAGGGAAGGTTCAAAGCCATAAGCTACCTCTCTCTACGCAGAAGTTTTCCAATATTTTACTCTCCAATGTGACATGCATTGTCATTGTATTATAATTAAGACAATTTCATTCATGTGGGGTAATGTTAGAATATGTTGATGGGCGCCCAACATAAATTAATTATCCTAAGATTAAGCTCACCATGCAATGTGGTTATGGGCTTCAGTGGGTTGAGGGATTGAGCTTAAGCCAACCATGTTGTAGAGAAAGGAAAGGTGAATAGTCCTACATCTAAAGTGAGGAGGAAATTACATGGGTATATAAGAACCAAATTCGGTCATTCAAGATAGGCCTTTGGGGCAACCCACTTAAGTAGTATGTGTGTCAACCCACAAGCACGCCTCCACCGACCGGCTCAGCTCGGTTCTATTTGCACGTGAATCATTAGCCGTTAGGTCGTGCTGGGTTGGGTTCCTTAGAAAAATGAAAATCTTTTTTCTGGGACTAAATAGTTTGTAATTAGTTAATTATTGATAATTTTTTGCAAAAGTAAATTAATGTAATAATATACAATATTGTAGCTTTTGTATATTATATGGGTGTATATCATTGTCATACCTTAGCATATGATCGTCATACTCCTTAGTGTACTATCTACACATGTTTTTCTTTCATTTTTCATACGGGTTTTTCTATGAAAATTCAAAGGAGAGTTAAAACATAGTTTTGGTTCATCTTGCACATGATACAATGCTTCTACCATGCGCATACCAATCATTTTATCATGGGAGATAAATCGTCCCGTGGATCAAAAGAACATAGGGGAGGACTAAATTTTGCTGCAAGGACAGAAAGTCGAACATTGCCTTTCATTAATCTTGTCGTATAGTAAGTTTTGATTTCACAAACACAAGCAAAGTAGTTTATAACAATCAAACCTTCGGTTTCAGTATTTTCTTTTTCTATATCCTCATTGAGCTTGTCCTTGTCTGATACTAGCACACGCATAGGTGTTGCATGGGCTTATGCATCCCTATAATTTCTTCAGAAGGTTATGGCTGGAACTTGAAAACGGGTTGGAATGGAGTTGCCCACAAAATTTCTCTCATTGATAGAAATAGGCAGTTATTCAATCAATATATTGTATTTCATTCGCAAAGAAAGCTACTTTTTTTTTTTGGGTAGTATCAATATATTGTATTCCATTCAGTGAAGAAAGCTACTTTTTTTGGGGGTAGTACCAAGAGAGCTTTATAATTGTCATCATCATCACCATCAACACATGCAAACATCAAAATCGCTTTTTTATGGTAAATTGGTTGTAGTAGTGAGTGTGGTTAGTCAATACATTAGTACGATTGGTTTGTACTAATAAAGAAGGTTACTAGGTGTAAGGAGCTCTTGCCACTTCTAATGTGCTAATTTAGGCTGATACCCATGCAAGCTATATATATCTACTAATGTCTTTTTCTAATCATTTACACCGTGGGCACTGGGTCATCTGCGATTGATATTCTTACTTTGTTTTACAAAGTTTCTCTTCTTCACCTCTAAATGCAACCACGAGACATTGTCTAACGTGGACTGTTGTAATCATTTTAAAGTGCAGTAGAGAAGGAAAACAAGAATGAAGTTATAAGTCAATGTCGCCATCCCTTAGAGTGCCCCTCCTCCATATAAGGTTCAACAAATCCAATGAACTGAAACAACACTGGCCAAGGTTAGCAAATACGACAAGAAGCAGTGACTACTAAGAGGTACACTAAAAGGAACAAATAGGAGCTCCTGCAAGCAGAAAGATTATGTACCAATGAACAGGGTAACAAGGGTTCCCTGGAGAACAATAATTGAAGGGAAAATTAAATTGCACCTTCGAGCCATCTACTGACCAGCGAGCACCATAACCATCAGCTACCCTTATCTCCAGCACACAAAGCTTTGGGTGGACAAAATGAATATTCATCCAACAACACTGAGTTATTAAGTGAATGATGGCTTTCAATGCAAGATCATTTTTGTAATAATCTGAAAAGTAAAATGTCATTATTTTGACACCCAAAACATTAAATCATCAAAGATTAGCTGCAATAGAGATATTTATCAGCATAACTTCTCCACGGTTCAGCCAGAAAGTTAACAGATAGGCAATGAAGGGGAAACATACGCTTACCATTTCCTTGCAAATTGCCCCACCATCTATCACTGCTACGATTAACATGCTTAGCCAAAGCTCTTGCCCCATGAGTTAAGGTGCTCCCTTTGACCTTTAGTTAAACAGGAAGACAACATGATATCCAAAAAGATTATGAAGATCAAGAATATCAATGATCCTAAAACCTTAAATTGAAATGCAATATTACTACAAAGACCAGTGTCATATTCCATAATCATACATCCTTGAGAGATTAAGAACTTCAATATTGGAAATTTTTCACAAAAAAAGGACTTCAATGCTGAAAAGTAATTACTCATATCTACACATAAACACTAAATAAAATTATAAATAGATAAGAAGAAGGCATAGTTCTTCATTCAGGATTTGAATCTACTTCTGGCTTATAAGGCATCACAAATGCTGACATAAGAATTGATCTTGGAGGAGGAAGTGCATCTTCAAATGTTCCAGCAGTTTGCGTCAAACCCAAAAGGCTTCCAATGCCCCCATAACCAAGCTCCTGAAGCAAGGTTCAAAGGCTTTTCAGAACTGCTGTGAGCAAAGGTAAATCGGAAAGCATAAAACTTATGAATAACATTAAAATATATGAAACATATCTGGAGTTTCTCCTTGGTTATCAGATATAGGCACTTACAGAAACTAAACTCGCCATAATAATATAGGGTTGATAAGCTACTGCTAACACACATATTGCTAGAACGCCATTTGACTTTTCCTTCTCTTCAGTATAAAACTTCCGGTAGATTAGAACCCCTGAAAATTGTTATTGATATAAACAATCATAATTGTAGGTAATCAAACAAGAATTTTGTTCATATAACAAAATGGAGACTTCTCGACTTCTGCTCTCTAACTTAATTTAACAATGGTTTTTTTTTCTCGTTTTGCTTCATTTAATTGGATAAACCAACATATGAATGAAGTACAGAGACAACAACACCACTATCCTAATAAGAGCACATGCATTTAATCTCACATAGTGTCATTTTATTCTCAGAGTAATTAAGTAAAAACTATAATATTTGAAGTGTTATGCGGTAAAGCTCATTAGAAAATGCCCTTTAGAAGTAAAAATTACCTTCCTCAATTGTTTTGACTCCTGGAAGAACATTAGCGAGACCCTCTGCTTCCATCATCTCAGCAAAAGAAGAATACCTTCTAACAACCTGAAAAATGTAAGTGCCACAAGCCGACATGAATACTTTATTGTCCAAGCTGAAATGTAATCCTGAATAGGTGAAACGAGGGTTCTTAAACTCCAAAATGAATTGATCAGTAATTTTAAAATTTACTCTCAGGAGAAAAATCTATCTCAAATATTCTCACCTGAATTTCAAGAAGCAAACATTTATTTACAAGAAGCAATGAACCAGGAGCCATCCTGTATCAAAGAATTAAATCTATAAAATTTCAGTCCAAATAATATGAGAAGACATAAAAGGTCCTTTTCACTAGTTACACTAAGGTGTATGCCATATGTGGTAAAGATTTCAAGTAAATTCAAAGAATATAAGTAGTTACTTCTTATGTGACTTCTGAATCACAGGAAGACGCTCATTTACTTAATCATGTGATAAACACATACAAGTCAGTGAAAATAATGTATGAGATGTTAGAAAATCCAATGATTAATATCAACCCTTTAATAACACGAAACTTTTTACTTCCTCTTTTACATGCAAGGTGAGATACAGTTGGATAGTTGGGGCAAAAAAATGTGCGAATTTTTTCTGATCCAGATTGAAGTCGAAGCAACTACTTTTGGAGACAGATTAGATACCCTAGATGTTTGAATATGAATATTCGACCACATATAATTAGAACCCAGAAGAGCAAAAGAACAAGTAGCACACTTCACAATGAAGAAAAGCAGCACAAAATAAGCATGCTTGCATCAATTCAGAGAAGTCTTTTCTGCAAAACAAACCCTTCTTAAATGCAACACACTCAAGAAGTACAACAATAATAACGATGATATAGCTGATAGATAGGAGGTTTATCATTGCAGACTATTCAAGGAAGAGTTCTTACCTATTATAGTTACCAACTGCACATCTCCCTTCTACTCTTTTGGATCCATCTGCAGAGGATTTAGAGCTATTACTAAGAAAGGAACACAACATCATTTACCAAACAGATGGTTTGCATAATAAAAATAGGTGAAAATAAACAATTTGAACAAATGGTTTGGTAGGGAAAAGGAATCATCACTTCTTAGCTGCGTAAAAAAGGGCTCCTGGACATGAATTTCAAAATCCACCCTCTCCAACACCTGCCAAGTTATCAAACGTACAAGTTAATAAGATCTGTACAAGCCATAGAAGTGCAAACCACAGTGAGATTGCAAAAACACACGTTCTGCAGCTCCAACCCTTTATCTGCAATCAGCTTGTTCCACTCGTCCTCTTTTTCATTCAAGCTTCCATCTTCTCTAATACACTGAATGACAGCAGAACGTCTCACAGAAATTCCCGTAAAGCATCGACATATACCCGATGCCACCTGCTTGTATAATGGATACAAAGGGACCCCTCGGCTATGAACATCGGAATCATCTGATGAATCATCACGATAAACAGTAACAAAAATTACCCATTTCCTCCAGAACGGAAATGCAGTTTGAAATCAGTAAAAAAGGATGAAAAAGGTGGGAAAAAGACCAAGAGAATCCTCGCCACGGGAGTGGAGGAGGTTCAAGTGAACACAATCTGCAAGACTGGGATCTTGAGTGAGGAGCTGGGAGCAGTAGTCCAGGGAAAGACGGAGGTCTAGTTCAGGCGCCCCTCCGTTTACGAAGGAAGACAGGACAAAATAAAGCAGAGGCTCCACGCACTCGGAAGGGGACGCGACGGAGACTCCCGGAGACGGCGGGAACGATGACATGGGAGTCGGCTGATCTCCGCCTCCTGCCTCTCCTTATCTCCTTCAGGGGAAGCCTACAGTTTGTACTGTGTTCAGCTGAAAGCCGGCCGCACCCGTTTGCTAGTCCCTACTAATCAGACAACCACCCTAACCATTTCCCCGTATTCTTGTATTTGTATAACTTTCTAGAATAAAAATATTTTCCTTACCAGATTTGCATGGATAACAATTACACATGTGGAGGGGGGAAACACATACGGAGGAGGGAAACATGAGAATTATTATATTTAAGTTTCTAAAGTTTTTTTTTCACTATTTGTGTGTAATGTGGTAGCAACATCTCATTGTTGGTCACTTATATTAGGAATAGGAAGCATTTTTTATATTCTATACTTTGCATAAGCCGAACATAACGAATATATGGGAGCCGTCAATTTTAAAAATCAATGTGCATATATTACTTGCACTATTATGCGTTACTATGTGCGCCATTGATTTTTAAAATTGATGGCTCCCAGGCATTCCTTATGCTCGGCTCATGTTTTTTTAGGAAGCATAGAAAACACTTCCCTTACCTTGGCGATAAAAACTATCAAGCTAGACAAGTCTATTTTAGACTTATCAAGAAAATTGATTGAAGTAGAATTGGAATGTAGATCCATTAGAATTAATTCTAGCACAATGCTATAAAATTAGAATTAAGGTTGCATGATTACTTGAATGGAATTGAAAATGGATATGCGATGATTTTTTAATGTGGATAAAAGTCAACATGATGATAGAAGTGAAAATGAAAGCAAAATAGATAGAATTTGCCAAATATCATCAATAAGATATTTTGTAATTTCACATAATCAAGGGGCTAGAGTTGAATGAGTTAAATTTTGTGGCAAGTTGCTCATCCAAATACAAATTAACAAAATTGACAAATTTTAGTTAGAATAGAGGCTAATTCAATATCCAAAAAACGAGCAATGTGAGATTCATGGATGTCATCTATATCCAAGATAACTTAATATGAGCTTCATATACAAGTTGCAAGAATATTATAAATCAAAGAGAAAATCTACATCACTTAGAGTTGCTTGTTGTGTCACTACCAATAGAACATGCCACATGTTCAATTTTTACATGATTTATTGAAGATGCTTCTCTCATTGAACTTTTTCTATTATTTCAAAAGTACCCTTCTTTTCATAGGGGGCTGTTTGGGTGTTGAATATTTTAGAAACAAAAAGAGAATATTTTTAATTAATTTTAAAAATTCATCACCTGATGAGAATTATGGTTGATAATGAAATTTTTAGAATAACTTTGGATTTCACATCAAACCCATTTTTTAAACTTTAAATTAATATGACTCTATCTCTCTCTCTCTCTTGAACTAGGATATGCATGTTCTTGGTACGGTTGTATTTATGAATTCAAGTCAAACAAGATCCCACATGGGTAAGTAATTTTGAACTTTTGAAGTGGTACCCACCTATGTGGCACACTTCTTCAGACTCAAATCGATATGAGAGGTAATATTTGAAAATAGCATAATCTTTTATTATGAAACGTGGGCGGGAGCTAGAATTGATAGAATCATCTAGTGAGGTGATTTTGGTTGGAAACGGCTTAGAATCAACTTTTGAACAAAATTTTTAATTCTACCTACCTTCTACACCCAACCATGATTTAAGTTATTCTAGAGAGAATTGGGGCGGAATTGTTGGAATCTTACATAAATTCAGAAGCCAAACAGTCCCTTAGTAAAAAAAATATTTTTTTGCCATATAAATTAGGGAAAGACACTTTCTTCTTCATCCTTCCTATTTCTTTCTGGCATTCATATCTCCTTACAAGCTTCCGGCAATGGAGGCCCATGGCTGAAAATCATTGCTTTGGCCACTACTAAATATTGTTCTTGTAGAGTGATGGTGCAATAGAAGGGTGGGAGGGCGCAAGCCTTGGCGCAAAAGAGAATAGCTCGACCTTTTTTTCAAAATCTCTATGCATGCAAATGAGCATCAAGCAATCATAAGCAATAAACTCATTAAAGGAGCAATCAATGAATAGAAATTGAATCAAAAGAGTTCACCATACTAACTTTTGAGGTTAATTTGCCCCGAGACGTCAATCACCTTCTCGCCAATGCTCGATTCCAATTAAATAGCAATTCAATAAGAGGAGAAAGGAGATTACCTTGTCAATATGTAAAGAGCTCTCTTAATCCACTAGCCATGGTAGTAATTCTCTTGTAAAAAAGCCTCAAAAGCCCTCTTTTGATTCCAATCTCCAATCAACTCGGCAGCATGCTTCCCAATGCAAGATCCAAGCTAAGGGAGGCGACAAGGATGAGTATGACACCCGTAATTTTTAAAAAGAATTTCCAAACCTTTTAAATTATAATATCATGGAGTAAATTACTTAAAAAATAGTAATAATGATAAGTAAGAGGATAAGAAGGTTATTATTTATTTTGAGTTAGAGTCCCATCGATGAGTCATTGACACTGTCAGCAAGGTCTGACGTGTCGATAAACCTACCGATGAAATAACAAATCCCCTATTTGTGAGATCCGACATGTCAACGGACTCGTCAATAAAGCCGTCTTTCTTCTATCAATAGGGTTCGACGCACCGGTGTCATTGAAACCAATCTACCAACAATTGAGAAACTGTAATTGAAACAGTTTCAAAAGGTTTTTAGAGTTGGTTACACACCAAAATTTAATTTTGAAACTTCCTTATAAATACCTTTAATGAATCTTTGACCCAAAGGGTATGGACTCTCTGACTTTGGGGGAGAACGACAGGTTAGGGCAAATTAAAGGAAGCAAGAACTGAATTTGTAAAGATCTCTTCATTGTTTGATTAGAGATCAGATTGCCAACCTTAAACTATAATGCTAGAGCAAGAAACGCAAGGTTGATGGATATGATAGAGTAGTATATGTTTAAATTTGGATTGGATTGGTTCATTGTTGAGTAATATGCTCTGTTGTTCATGATGACTATGAATCTTGTATGGATATCTTATGTTAAGTTGAAAAACATCTTTTTATTCTTTTCATGTAATACTTGATAATTGATTTAAGTTGTTTACATGATTAGATTTAATCCATAAAGTTAGTATAATGAAAATACAAAATTATGCAACTTTTCCATTCATTGGCCCAATTGACGACGTGTCGATGATGTTACCAATGCGAGGAGAAGAATATAAAACAATACTGGTGAACCGATGGTACATCGGTGTCATGCCGATGGGTCACCGACTTTCACTTATGAAGTTGGAGGCTTCTGATAGAAGACACATTATATTTGAAAAATTGTTGATGCATGCTTCATGGTTGTGTTTTTTATGATTTGAAGTATAATGTTCCTTGAAAGGAAATTTATGTTGGTTACCATACTCATTCTGTTGGAATGATGTCGTAAAATGATTCTTAAAAGTGCTATAGTTATTGTTTAGCCATCCAATTGGGTATATTCATATAGCTAACATCTATTTTGATGCAGGTTCTTCAGAAGAATAAGCGGGTGGGGGACACTTATGCTAAAAGAGGGTGTGAAGCTCTTAGTTCTATGTAGGATTTTTTAATCTTGATAATAAACTTTAGTTAGTGTGTAATTTCAAGACATAGGCACAAGAGTGCTAATTACTTATGGTTGTGTGTATTATGCAAATTGGTATATACACGGGCAAGACCTGTGAGATTTAGTTGTGATTTTATCATGTCTTATATATAAAGACATGATGGTTTGATTATTCATATGTACGAAAATGAGTAAGTCACACCTGGGACTAGTATGCTTGTCGAAGGATTTGACAAATGAGTTTCTAAAAAAAAATTGTTTTCACTGATGGATGGGAATCAAATAATTTTGGGGAGAATTACATTGGAGAGAAAGTGGTGGACTAATGGCATGTTAGAGCTCAGTGAAAGGGAAGAAGAATCAGATTCATGGAGACCTCATTTGTTTATGGAAAGAGGTCAAATTGCCAACCTTGTACTGTGATTTAACATTATGTGTAGGCATGATAGATTTGAATTACAATGTTATGGTCATTGAATATATAAAATCATAACTTTTAGAATGTTATGTTATAGTGATAATTATGATCGTGATCTTCATGTAAAATGAGTATTTTATTCCATACGATCATGCTATAGCCTTGATTATGGAATATTAAATGTGAAATATCATGTTATATCATGTTTCTAGATGAGTTTGAAACAAAAATGATAGTTTTGATACTCCTCCCGACCATCGGCAAGTTTACTGATATGTCGATGATGTTGTCGATGAAATGAAGAAGATGAAGGTATGGGTTATTAACATGCATCAACACGTCGACGTACTACCAATGGCTCACTAGAAGTGAGGTCAGCGCATTGATGAAAATGCTTGTCCTTACCCTTCCACTGTCGATAAAGGTTCGACACGTCGATGAGTTATTGATGATCATCAGTGACTTGATCAACATGTTGATGAGTCCACTAATAATAATTAGTTTTGGGTTAAATGTTAGCAATGAATGTTATAAGTGTTAGACTCTTACTATGAGATATAATAGCACGATATTAAATGCATGAAATACAATTATATGTGAAGTTATGATTGATTACTGTTTGGGTATATGTGCCTTTGTGTGTGTGTGGAAACTCTTCTGATTGATTGCACCCTATGACTATTGGATAAAAGCACTTAAGGACAAGAAGATCCTTCTGTCTAAATAGCTCCTCAAGTGAGTTTTTAGCCATGTAACAGAAAGGGTTTAGTATGAAATAAGATCAAGGTCTTCCAATTCTCTAAAGATGGGAGCTATATCAAATTGTTTCTCTGATCAGGGAGATGTGTTCCAAAAGACTAGAATATTAAAAAATGAATGATACCTCATAGTGTAATACATGAGGTTCTGATGATCATAGAAGTCATGACTTCAACCACTTAGGTCTATGAGCCCCTATGGACTTTAGCTTCATGTTGTGGATGGAGTGGGCATGCCTCAAAATACTTAAGGTTCGTAGTGAGTATTTCGTGGTCTAGTGAGACAAGGTTGTACTCCTAGACATGACTACTGTGTTATAAAGAACTTTATGATTTACACTTATAGAGTAAGAGTTTCCTAAGTAAGTCACGTTATGATGTTTGAAATGGTGAGAAAATAAATATGAATGTCTTGCTGATTTCATTTAGGTATGACAATGATAAAGATTACTAATGAATATCTTTATATTGTTGTTGTGATGATGTAATGAAAACATGTCCATTGTTATTATATAGTACTTGTTTAGCTATCTCATTAGGTATACTCATATACTAAATATCCTCGTGATGTAGGTTCACCAAAAGAGTTGCCGGGTTAGAATAAGGAACACGGAAAGAACAAGAAGCTCTAGAAAAAATGTAAGATTTTTTATATTGTTTAGTAAGACTTTTAGTGTGGTGTATAATTTAAACATAGGCATGTGAGTGCCAATTACTTATAATTGTATTTGTGTGGTTGATTCTTGGAATGCACCCAGGCAAAACCCTGTGAGATTTATGTGTGATTTAACCTTGTCCTAAGTATAGAGATGATGGTTTAAATATTCTTATGTTCGAAAACAAATAAGTCACACCAATAATAGTTTTGTCATTGTGTTTTGAACAAGAAATTTATTTCTCCTATTTTATTATAATAAAAGAGTTTAAAAATTATGGGGTGTAACATTATATATGTATTTGAAAACACATGAACAAAAATAAATTTTTTCTACAAAGTATTGTAGGCATCTCACATAGAAAAGGTTCATCGTGCAGGAGAGAACATTGGGGGATAGGGACTTGACCCTCTAGCATAAAAAATCTTAACAATTGGGATAAGTAAAATGCCTTAAACAACTTAAAACAACATAACAAATAACAAAAAAGAGGCATGCAACATCTTCTCTTTTTTATACCTTCCCCCCAAATAAACTTATTCTATAGGAGCAAATGTACATTGGGTTGAGACAAACTCTTCCTCACCCAATAACCTTTGTGTATGTCATAAGACAAAATTACTCCTTATTTTTTACTATAATTTTTCAAATCTCTCTCACCCCCTATGCCCAAGGTGAATTTGTTCTTGCGACAACCACTTGTTGTCTCCAACAACCACACAAGTCCTAGCTTGTCGCCCTTGGCCGTTGTTGTTGGGTTTCATTGTCTATTTAGGCTTAACCACGTTACGTTCTAATTGTGATCAGTCTCCCACCCCAATTGCAATAGCCACTTGCCACCTCCAAAAGTCAAGCATAGCCTGGCTAGCTGTTGTTGGCAATTGCGACACCCTGGTGTTCTATTGCTTGCCTAGCCTTAACCAAGTTGCATCTTGACTATGACAAGTTTTTCTTAAACAAAGAAACAAAAAATTTAAACCCTAATAGGAATAATGAACCTTAAATCAAATTTTATTGTTTTTTTAAATATTAATAAAAAAGGAGTAAATAAAGGAGGTAATTTGAAAACCCTAATTTTGGAAAAAGGTGAGAGCTTGCTATATGCAATAGAGTCTCTGTTTTTTTAAGATAAGGCTTCATACTTAGGGTTGCAAGTGAGTCAGGCTTTGGCGGGCCAGAGGTAGGCCTGAGCCCGATCCTAACCTCCCTACTAAAAAGCTATATTGGGCCGGCCCACGTGCTTTTTTCATGTCACTGCTGGTGGGAGAAAATATGGCCACCTTCTGTCTAAATAGCTCATTAAGTGAGTTTTTAGCCATGTAACAGAAAATGTTTAGTATGAAATAAGATCAAGGTCTTCTAGTTCTCTAAATATGAGAGTTATATATAACTGTTTCCATGAGCAAGGAGATTTGTTCCAAAAGACTAGGACACTAAAAGATGACTAATACCTCATAGTGCAATATAGGAGGTTCTGATGATCATGGAAGTTAGGACTTTAACTACTTGGGTCTATGCACCCCTGTGGACCTTAGCTTCATGTTGTGGATGGAGCGAAAAGAGAAGAAAAAGGCAGATTGGTAGAGGCGAGAAGCGAGAAGAGGAATTGAGGGAGGCGGTAATGGATAGTGAACTGAAGGGTTGAGGGAGGCGATCCGAAGGTAAGAAGCAATAGAGGGAAGCAGTGGTCATTCGGAGGCGAGAAAGGAGCAAGTGGTGGTCCGGTAGAGGCAAGAAAGAGGGAGGTAGTGGTCCTTTGGTTTGATAGAGGTGAGAAAGAGAAATAGCATTAAGGGTCGAGGGAGGGGGCTTGGCTTTTCCTGCAGAGGTGAGAAAGAGAAGATGAGCAAGGAAGGTGTGGCTAGAGTGGTGCATAGTAGGCGGTGATTCAGTAAAGGTGAGATGGAGTCCAGTAGAAGAGGGAAAGGAGAAGAGGGAGGATGGCGGCGGCAAGAAAAAATGAAGATTGATGGTAGGGGTACATATGAGGAAAATTAGGGTTATAAATAGGATTTAAAATGAGCTTAGTGGGCTATCAGACGAAGCTGGGCTGGGTTGGGCTTTTATAAATTTTTTGTACGGGCTCGGGCCCAACCCGATATAATACGGACATGATAATTTTAGACTTGTACCCATAGTCTAAAATATAAGGCCCAACCCAAATTTTTTTAGGCTTAAATCAAATTTTTATTATTTTTTAAATATTGATAAAAATGAGTAAATAAAGGAGGTAATTTGGAAAACCTAATTTTAGAAAGAGGTGAGAGCTTGTTATATGCTTAGACTTAGAGTCCGTGTTTTTTTTTAAAGATGGCTTCGTATTTATAATATGAAAAACATTTAGATACTTCCATAATATTTAAAATAATCAGGGATTTATATGTAAATTTCTGAAGTTAGCACGAAATGCTAAAGAGGCTGGGCCGGCGAGATTCACGACTCGGGAGTTAGAGAAGAAGGATGATGTTGAGGACGCGGATGGTGGCGTTTGCAGCGGGCTTCTCGGCGGCGGGGGCCGCCATCGCCCACTTTGTCTGGAAGGACTTGTGGGCCGATTCTCTTTCCCTCTCTTCCCAAGTACCTTTCCCATATCAAACGCCCCTATCCTTCCTCCCTACACGCCTCCCTTGATCTTGTTTGGTAAATCTCAACAGCAGCAACAAAAAGGGCACTTGTTTTAATTGTTGTTCAACCTGTTTTTGATCAGATGAAGCATCAATTCGGCGTCTTGGAGGCAAGAGTGTCGGATCTGGAGTCGCTTGTTTCCCGGCAGTCGAAGTCGGTTGAGGTAAACAATAATGTGTGTATATATATGTGTGTGTGTGTGTACGTTTTTGGTGAAATCAGTTTTTTTTTATTGGTAAAACTCTTTAGGTTTAAGGCTATAACCAATATGGTGAATTTTGCATAGATGAATATGGTGTGAGTTGTGACTGAAATATGCAAGAGCTAGTCTCTAGCTATGAAGACTGGAAACAGAAAGTATGAGCACTCCATTGGGATGTTTTCAGATGATAGAAAAATTGAGCGCTTATGGACATTTCACCTTCTCCATGTTTTCAGATAATAGAAATGATGGTTGTCCGTAGTGATGCCACCGGGTCGGGTTTTGCCAAACTCAACTCCGATTCCCAGTGGCAAATCCAGGGATTTCAGATAGGGTGGTCAAAAAAATATTATTCATAATATAACTTTTGTTCGTAAGTAACTATAACCATGATACTACACTGGAACTTATTCTATTTTGATGAAGGTTGTAGATTAGATTAAAAAATAGTACATTTTTCTTGGAATAAGCGAATCATTTTTTTCATTTTGGCAATAGAAGCAAATCTAATACAAATGCACGATAATGAGCTCTCTCTGTTCTAAAGAACAAAAAAACTACAAATTTGTACATAAGCACTGAAATTCTAATGATTAAGGTAAAGTTCGACAATAATAAACAATATCCATAATTAAAATCCACACAATTGAAGTTGTTGGCAATTAGAGGGCAATAAACTAGAAGTGTGGCTGTAGATGGAACAAATTCTAATTCCCCCGTGATGTTGCACTAATTTTTCTGCTTTTTTCCCAATGTAATACAATCTGTCTTTTTTGGTTTCTCTTAGATTGCACTTCCCTTTTTTTCAGGGTTTTTTGGCTCTTAGGGATGGGAAAATTCAACCTGAGCCGAATATCGGACCCGATGAAAAATAGGGTCTGGGTTTTAAAATTTTACCTGCTTTAAAAGTAGGGTCAGATTGGGATTTACCTGCATAACCTGCACAACCCGATTTCAACCCTACTATTTAACAATGCCATGCCTATATTAGAGAGATTAGAAAGATTCTCTTAGATTTCTATAGTATCTTATAGTTTTATTTTATTTAATAGTTAATTAGTAATTTTTTGTGGAATTTTTATAGTAGAAAAAAGATGCATTGCATTACTGATGTAGATGTGCCTGATGGATTCCAAGTCTATAGGCGTAGGAATAGGGCATGAATTTTATAGTTGTTACTTTATTTACTTGGAGTTATTTATTGTTTTTCAATGAAGGGTATTTTGGTCTTTTCCTTGTTCTAGGCTTAAGTATATAAAGCCAATACGGCATCTGTATTCTCAGTTTTGATGATTGAATAGGAATTCTTCAGACAGAACTCTCTCACTGCTCGAGCTCCGGCTCCCCCTTGTTTAGTTGGCTACATTCGTTGTTTGTGTGAGGTTTTAGTGCAGGCATCTTTTGAAGAAGGGTTCTTTGGAAGAGGCTTGCTATCAATTACATTGGGAAAAAAGTAGAAAAATTAGTGCTACATCACGGGGGAATTAGAATTTGTTCTGTCTACAGCCACACTTCTTGTTTATTGCCCTCACTGAAACATCAAACACAAACCCAATCCGGCCAATGTGCCTATAAAGGCTTAAACCTTCATGGGCAGCGCCAAAATTCCAACTAGCTTGAAGGATGAGGACCAGAGTAGAAACATTTGGTTTAAACCCGTCCAACTTCTCTTGCATAATAAGCTCAACCCCTCCTCATAGTCGCCTTATTCAAGCATCCCACAGAGCACCACATTCCATGGGATGGAGTTTCTGCTTGCCAGGTTGGAAAAGATGCATGGAGCGGGGTTCAAAAAGCCACATTTGACATATAAATCCATGATGAAGTTGGCAACTGAGGTGTAAGATTGTAGGCCCTTCTTGATGCATATGCATTGAGAGATCGCCATTGTCAAAGGAACTTAGCTTGGTGCAGGCTTTGACGACAAGAGGGAAGGCAAAAGGTTCACTGGTGGTGGTCGTTCAATTGCTTTTAGACTGGAAAGGGTAGAGGAAAGGAGAGGAGAGGGCACTGTGTCGGTGTCCAAATAGAGACTAGGCAGGGGTGGCAAGAAGACACACTGGTCACTGAGCACCGACAACATGGAGATGGGAGAGGGCATTGCATCGGCCTTGCCACCATCTCTAGTAAATGGGGATGGAAAATGGGAAAGGGAGTTAGGGTTTCCGTTTAAGTTGTATACATACGGGGTTGGGTCAATCAAAACCTGACCTGTTACTTCGGGTCAAGATTTAAGCCCATACCTTACCCATTTTCCCATATAAGCAAACCCGATTCTGACCCAATAGGGTCGGGTCAGATTTTTTTTAAAAAATGCTGACCCAAGTGGCATCCTTGGTTGTCTGGTGGTCACATTCATTTTTAATGTGGATAGAAGCTATCTTTCTGGTTCGTGCATTGCAATTTATGAGCATTTGGCATGCATTTTATGCTCCGTCAAATTGCTTGTACGATTTTTAAAGATGCAGTTTTAATCTCAATGTTTTCGTAAGGAAATGTTCATGGTTGATATTAGGAAGTTTTAGAGCTTGTCATCTAATCGCTGCTATAAAGCCATTAGATGCCTAGGAGAGTGTTTATTGGACAGTTGTTCTTGAGAGCTAAGTTATAGTTTGCACGTGAGGGATATTGACCTTTCTATTCTAAGACTAAGACTAGGCTGTTTGTATCAACTCTCTCCAGTAGTCAAGTTTTTCTGCAACTATTTTGGTTTCTAATGATCATCATTTTTTTTATGTTTTTGTCAGAATGAAGGCTAAGTTGAAAGTGGAGCACAATATTTTGGAAAAGTACGATCAACAAACAACCCTCCATATAGATGTTTGGGTTTGACTTAGTCTTTAAAGTTTTCTTGTAATGGAGTTTATGAGACTTCTTGTTATGTAATATATGGAAAGGATCTAGATATAAATTTTAGCTTTTGCCCAACCAAACATTAGAGAGAGTTGTGTTTTTAAACACAAGTTGTATTTATTTAACTTATTGAGATTTGACACTTTGAACTTATCATTTGTTTCCTTCAGCATTGTGGATGGAGCTTTTGTAAGATAAGTTTTGCAAGTAGAAGCGATTATATCTTTGTCATTAAATTGGTGTAGCACAATCATTTTTTTGGTGTCCCTTCTTCTGTGGAGTTCTGAACTATCATATAAATCCTAATATTGATTCTTGAACTTGATTTGATAATTATATACAAATGGTAAGCTGTAGTTATACTCCTGTGAAATTTTTGGCATATGAGAAGTTCTTAAAGATGATTAAAAAATATGTGATAATGGATAAAGGGCTTATATATGAGATATGAAGATTTCCACTGTCATTAATTGTTTTAAACAAGTATTGCATTGTGTTATACACAAGAATAAAGTCTGTATCCTTTTCTTTTCCATGACTAAAATAAATAAAAAATAAAGAAGAAAGAAAGAATGTTGCTGAGGCGGACTTTCTTCTTTGGACATAAGTCTCTTTCCTTAGCTCTCTGTCTAGGTATCTGAACTCGAAAATTTTATGTTTGTGTTGCACTGATTGCTTGTGCATGGTACTCTGACCGACTTTTCGTATCCAATGTTTGTAGTATTTTCCCGTCTTCCTTTCTCTTTATAGTTTGAACTTCTACTTTGAACCCTATTGTCTATATATGCTGCTGGCTTTTCTCGAAAAATCTAAACTTCTGAGGAATTCTTGGCTTCTATTGCACTTGTATCAGAGTCGGACAGATCTGATGTTGCTGAATGTGGTTTGACTGACCCATCTGAGAAATGACTTCTTCGATCATGTTGTTCTTTTGCCATCCAGATCATAATTAAAACCATCATACTTATTGAAAGCACCACCATTGCAGCCCACACCATTCGAATATATTTCTTCACTGGCTTGCAGTGCTTCGACAGAACCTCAGTAATTGCTTCTTTTACTGGTTGACAGTCGACCAGGCTTTCCATGCCTGGGAGGGCATCGAACTGGGTTTGAATTGAAGTTGTGTAGGCTGACACCTGATTGAATAGACTCACTGAAATAAATTGGCCATTGCTGCATCTACCGTCTTCAGAACAAGTAAATCCTCTCAAGAGCTTTGCACATCAAGAAAATGGTGTCAGAAGAAGCATAAAGATTAAATTTGGAAGTGGATCCAAGCTATGTCTAATAGTTTCTTATAAAAAGTGGTAATGTCTACCTGGGGAATGTCTCCTATTTGAATTGTATCTTCTGGACAGCTTTGTGGTTGGTAAAGGTAATCTGGTGGTCCGGAGAATGGGTTGCAGATGCGGACCTGTCTGAGCACAGGATATTCTGTCTGTGCTGATAGGTTGGCATTGATCTGTAGCATCCAACGGGAGTTAAATTACAACAGGGTTTTTAACTATGAAAATTGGCTCACATATGCTGGACTCTGCGGTTCGGTTGATATGCAAGAATCTTATTGTGGAATAGAACCTTTGCCTATTACAATTATAAAAAAAGAAAAAATTTCCTGGTAGTTTTTGACCTGGTCTATTAGATCACGCATTCCAGCTCTGGCATCAAGCAAGGCTGGTTTGGCTGAGCGAAGATCATCACAGGGGAGTATCGAGCTCAGGCTGCTGTTGCTTGGGTTCTGCTGGTATTGCACCAGAGCCATGCATGTGTCTCCAGCAAATCTGCACCATACTTAATTCTTTAAACCTCGCGTTTATAGAAAGACAAAAGGAAAGATATGAAAAAGGGCTGTGATCTTACTTTTCTACAAAGAAGTACAACCCAAAGCCTATCCAGCATAACGCAGTAAAAGCCCAGCAAAGAACGATTAACCTGTTAGATGAGAAAGCCTACTGGATTTAGTTTGTTGCTCATCCCCTCTGGATGCTTCATCTATCGATATGAAAAAAGGGCTGATGCAACTTACACATGGAATATTCGAGGCAGTCGTAGGCATCCGGAAACTGGAGTTGAAAATTGAACTATTCAGACACATCGTAGTAACAATGGTAATGAGCATTAACAAATGTTTGCCAATACTTACCCAGTAAAGCAATAACAGCAACCAAGATCAGAGAGATCAGGACAGTAGTAGTTGCATAACTGCCACAAGCATCAGAATATTAGTTTTAATGAATAAAGTATTTTGTGTTCATGCTGTCTGAAAAGGAGATGCTTACATTATGGTGAGACCCTTGGTGACCCAGTGCCTGTTCTTCCGAGCTTGTCTCTCTATATTGGCAGCCTCTTTATCAAGTCTATCTGAGGTTGAGGTGAGACGGCCGGAATCATCGTAGAACCCTACATTGGCTTGGATGGCCCTTATAGCAGCTGTGGTATTGTATATGGTCTTGGAAGCCTCATCTGCCGTCTCTATAACGAGGTTTCTTATTGTCTTTGCCCTTGAATGAAATCGCGCACTCCCCCCTAGAGCTACTCCAGATGCAATTCTGCAAGTAGGAGATGTTCGTGTCAAATCTCTAATGTAAACAGTCTTCACAATTTACAGGACCATAAATGTTTTAACTTGGTGCAGATGTGGAGGCGTACATGGCTATAAGTGTGAAGAGAAGAGCGATGATTAAACTCCAGAAGTAGTATTTTCTGGAGCAAAATGGCCGCTTGGATTTCCTTCCCTTATTACAGCAGAGCGATGCTATTAGCAGGAATATTGCATATCCTAATCCACCTAAAAGCCATGCTATTCCGATGCCGTAACCGTATTTGCCTGTATAGGCTGTGGACTGCACAATGTAGGGAAAACGGGTAACTAGGTAAGCAACAGATCTCATTTGTACTCTCTGTATAATCTGATAAACGGGTTAATAGGTAAGTGACATATAGTGGGAGAAGAGATTACACTCCAATAATGTTTGTTTGAAATGTTGTAGCCACCTCTGTACTTCTTCAAGTGGTCAAGAGGGTCCACCCTCACTGTGTTGTCACCCAAGGGTCTTTCTGGTTCTGTGGTGTTCTCTCCTTCCAAATTCAGCCAAGTCAAGGCTAAAAACAATGTCAAAAGTACACGAAGGAAATGTGTTAAGCAATCAGATGTACACCATCAGAACATGAATTACACTGCAAATGTCAATGAAACAGATCTCTTTCTCACCAGGCCCTGAAGTTGATTCGTCCTTGATGCCCACATGAAAAGGAGCACCCGCTGTTGTCTTTGCGAAACACGAGGCTAAGATAACCACAATGAATAGTAGCAGAAAATCCAATTTTGTGAGCTTCATGGTAGGCGATGGAGAGCTAAGGATAATAGAAATTGACCAAATTGCCCTTCACAATTAAGAGATATTAAGATATAACCTGTCAAGGATGTCCAAATGGGGTGTCAACAGAAGACCCTAGAATTTTCCATTATTACATGCATAAAGACTAGAACATTGAGTTTGACAACAAAAAAAAAAGGTTTTACAATTCCAGAACCCGTCAAACACGTGAAAGATAACGAGATTCATCCCCATCCTAGATGTAGGCCCTCCAAGCAAAGACATATTAATATATTTACTAGCAATCAAATTAAATAATAATATATGTTAAATATATTATATTTAATGTATGCTTTTATGAGGATGAATTTGAACCGAATGATTTATGATTTATGATGATTTTTGCTTGAGGTACTAGATTTTGTTAATCCTTTTCATTACTTTTATCTACTTCCTGTAGTTTGCCTTACCTGAAAAAAATAAGAAACTTACCAGGAGTTGCTGAAGTGAAGGGGAAATGCAAAATCAGTGGTCAGATAAAGCTCAACCAGCCTATAATATTCTTAGAAAGGCTGATTTAGATATATATCAACTGAAATTGTTCAACACTTGATCCCACGTCTTCTAAATCTGAATCTTCTAACCAGTTATTTCAAAAGCTTAAACATTCAAAACCCACATCCAGAAACTCCAGAACTTGTACAAATTGCACAAACCGACCGTCCAGAATCCTTGTGAAAGCTTGGGAATCTCCCTAGACTTCAAACAAATAATTTTACTATATTCCCAACGTCAAGAATCTGAATGAAGCTGGAAACTCTTCCTAGACTTTGAGCTTATGCTGAAGAATAAATCCTTTGTGACAGACAGAATCTGTCTCAAGCATCCATGTTCCTTGAAGAGAATAATGGAAATGAATCCAGGACTTCAGCAGAATCAGCCTGAAGAGGCAGGCAGGGTGGAACAAGAAGCGTCTCCAAGGCCCCCACCTACAAAACCTCTCTAGAAGAAAGCCTGAAGAATTCCTCCTCCTGCAGCTTCAAGCTTGAAACCCTTTTGAACCTCTGCTCTTTACTTAATCCATCAGCAACTGAACTCATCCATGCGCCATCCACTTAATAAACAAGCACAAGAAAGCAGCTAACAGCTAGCTTTAGTTATTATATAAGGCGTGAAAGGGGGCATGTACGTATCTGTTTCACGAGTTCAACCAAATCCACTGGTCAAAAGAAGAACAATATCTTTGAACACAAAGACTCTTCTTCCCACGGTCAGAAAGTCAGGGCCATAGTCGTCACTTTTCACCTCCCCCAGCAGCCCCAGGTGTGAAACCTGAAACAGATGGCCAAGTCCCCATCCCCAACCAAGTAGGAAACACCAACCAAGAGGCTGAAAGAGGGCAAGAGAAGATAGTAATTAAGGTATGGAATTCAGTTGAACGGTTTTTTCTTTCTCTTCTGGTAGGTGGAGCTCTCTTTCCTTCCTCCTCCGGCTGCGCATGCGAAAGTTCAAGTCAAAAAGGATGGTGCAAGTCTACACGGCGACGACAAGCCTAAACTTTATATTTGCCTTGCCAAAAAACTATTATTTATTTAATTTACAAATGTCTGCGCTCAATGCAATAAATGCATAGCGTGCACAATACTCCCTCTATTTTGAATTAATTTTTATATTTAATTTTTTAAAATAAACTAATTTTAATATATTTTAAAATAAAAAATTAAATATAACTATTAATATAGAACGGTGAAAATATGTTTTTAAGCTGCATGATTTTAATCGCAAAGGTTGTTGTTACTTACAGGGCAGGCGAGTTTTGATCCACCCATTGATATACACGCTCGATCTGAACATATGATGTGCCAAATACAAACCGATGGACGTCCAACCCAGTACTGGATATGAACTTTCTCCTTCCTCTATTCATCAATTCATTTCTTGTGATAAAATTTTCAAGTTCATTTGCTTTGCATGTTCCATTGTGAAGTGTGAACGGGAATAGAATAGAATGGTCTGGTGCTGCTGCGGTTCGTCTTAACATAACATGACGCCAGGAATTATAGACATAATATTTGCATCACATTTGGTCCATCTTTTGGGCTGAGGCTGCTATTTCTAATGGAAAGTTTCGAGAATTTATTCATATAGAACTAACGTTTGGTGTAAAAAATCGAAAAACACCCCTTGTTGTGATACCTTTCTAGAGAGAATTTCTGATAGTCGCGGTTACCCTTCGACTTCTAGTATGATGATTTAGTGGAAAATCTTGCGTTTTATTACCTCATATATGTGTATTAATTAATTAGATTATTTTTATCTTCTTAATTTGGAATAAATAGTAAATTTTTAGTCTTTTTTAATATAAGTACGTAATAATATATGAATTTGTACTTAGGAATTTATACTATTCTCTTTTTCTACATTAATAGTTTTATTTTATGTTTCAAAACAAATTAATCTTGATTCATTTTAGAAAACTAAATAAAACTATTACTGTGAAAAGAAAAGAGTATTAACGTCTACTCTTAAATTAATGTAAAGATAATTCGGGGTCAACTTGGTCATCTTCTATATAATATCTTTAGCTCATATGCCTATTTCTATATTTTTACTGTTTGCTTTCAATGAAGTTGGCTTAAGTTCATTAAAAGGTCAAGTAGATTTGTGCTTTCCTTCTCTCTGCACGCTACAATTGCCATGTGCGGCGCATGACATCTTTGAACTTTTATGGGGACATCAAATACTTTCCTTTAAATATTTACTTATGCTGTTATTATTTTTTATCGTATCCGACGTGAAAGGTACATGAACTAAACGTGGCGGCGGCCGGCTACCTTGAAAGTTAACATAGTTTATTAATTATCATCTTCCTTTCTTATTTTCAAGTAAATAAATAAATTAAACGAGATACTCCCTTCTTCTGAAATTAAAAACTCCATTTTATAAAAAAGTTGTTTAGTTATATATTGTTAAAGAGTAATACCTCAAAACTCTACTTCATCATTAAGTGAACTCATATTCATTAACGGTGTAAAGACAATGAAGTAGAGTTTTGACGTAAAAAATTTCACGTCACTCAAGCATTTTACTTTGTAAAATTTAAATGGTTTAGTACTTAAAAATTAGTATTATAAGTTTATTTTTCTCTCTCTTAGATATGAGTTTCATCATTTAATAAAAATTATTATTTTTCTAAACGTAACTATTAATATGGGATAGAGGGAGTATGTTATATAACTTCATATTCTCTTTTTCACATTAACAATATTTTTAGTTTTTTAAAATAAATTAAAAATTAATTTATTTTGAAATTTTTAATAGAGTTATTTATTTAGGATAGAGTGAGTATAATATATAGAAAATTGAAAGAATTTGTATTGGCTCGGGCTCATGCATGCTAGTGTGAGTCGAGCATCATAAGCCGTCAAATCGAGATCTAACGGAAAATAGGGTAGAAAACCAATCTACCCTTGAGTAATATATACCATTTTATTTCAATTTGATGATTGATGATGCATTCTCAATATTAAAAAAATTATTTCATTTGCTTATAGCACTCCCTTTGTCTCATATTAAGCATCCTTTTTATTTTTAATATAAATTTAAATTAATTAATTTTTTAATAATTAATTTAAATTTATTTTTAGAAAACAAAATATGACATTTAATATAAAACAAAGCACATTATAGATTAGATGCATATTTGTGCAAATATATTTAGTAAAGATTAGAGGTGAAACTTTTAAAAACTGGCCTGTTGGCCTGTCCCTACCCAACATATAAAAATCCAAGTTAAGGCCTAAACATTAAATAGGGCCAAGCCAAGGCTAAAAAGCTTGCATGCCCATTTGACATGTCCCCAAGTACTTTAAAAAAAGTTGTTTTCAAGCTCAAAAGGGAAAGAAGAAAGGTGAAGGTTGTATATTTAAAAGAAGTTTAAAATATTTGAAACTTGCAAGTTATTATAGTTGGTTGTGAAAGATGTCACCTAAAGGTCAAGAGCTTATGATCTTGTGTCCCATGGGGATTCCACTTAAGAGTCATAGACTATTTTATTAGGTTTTTTTTATAAAATACTAAAATAGAAAAGGCAAAAATAAATAAAAGCCCATGGCCAGGGCCAGGGCCGGACTTTTATCAAACCCGTTTATGCATAAAAAAAGCTAATGGAGGGTATTTAAAAAAAATACATAAAAATTCTATATGAAAAGAAAATAGTTGACAACTAAATAAATGAGATACTTATTTTAAGATAAATTATTTTTTCAATTGGAACATTTATTTTAGACAGAGAGAGTAGATCATGACAAATGAGAAGTTTTTGTTCAACTAAATCATTCAGTTTGATAATGCACTAGTTCTCAGTCTCGCTTATTAACGTTAACAGTTCAAGATATAATATATTGACAGTTTAAAATCAGTAAATTGCAAAAGAAATATAAAAAAAGAGAAGATTCCATATTGCAAGACATGTATGCATTATCAATCACTATATGAAAATTTTACTACATGTAAATAACATATTCTCTCTTTGAGCAATATGTATATATGTCGTACGAATGAGTGGAGTTAAACCATCCTTACATTGTTTTCGTAATTAATGACAAATTTCACATTTTTTTATCGAAAAGGAATTTTTTTATATTTTCCCTATGAATGGGTTTATTCTATAACTTAAGTTATACTTTTAGGTTTATTTTACTAGATCTGGATTTCCTAATTTTGTGAGCAACATAAAACAGCAAAAAAACCTTTGTAAATACCGCTTCTTCTATCATATCCTCTATAATTTTTTAAAATAAATAGATATTAAAAACTAAAAAATATATTTAATATGAGATAACAAATGTATTTTATACTATCTCCGTCGTCCTACTTAAAATTTTAAAATAAATTTATTTAATTTATTTTAAAAAATAAAATAGAACACTTGTTTTGACACGGAGGGAGGGAGTATACGTGAGGCCCTGTTATATCAGATTTCTCAAACCCATCCGCTAGGGTAATGCTCGTTCACAACGAATGTTATATAAATAAATAAATAAATATATATATATATATATATATATATTATTTATATTTATATTGGAGAAAAGGACTCCCAAGTCACAATGGAGGAGTCAGGACGACGTGAAAGGTTCACAAATGCTCAGAATTCAGGGTTTGCCATGAATCACGCTTGCCCAGTCAGAATTTGAAGAAACCAATTGAGCTCTGCCTGCCAATTGAAATAGACCGCCTTAGATTGCACGATATATGGTCCGCACATCGAATTGGACCATAACTTGGTTTTAATTTTCAGTTCTTTGCATGTGGGCCACCAGATCATGGAAACAATTCTAATCATACCTATTTTTTTTAAAAAAAATTTGTATTCAAGCATTTTCAAATAGATACTAGAGCTCACATGCATTGTCTTTTATATCTACGGCATCCGCATCAAATTAAAAATTAATCTAGCCTTGGGATAATGTTTAAGTAAATAGGGTCCTAACATAGTAAATAGAGGCTTAACATAAGTACATAGCTACTAGGTGATAAACTTAAGACTATTCTATGTAATATGTACCGTGTTAAGATTTTATGTACCATGCTAAACCCAAATGTACTATGGTCACCACCTCTACTTATTGAGCCCAGCCAAGTTAGACGTGACTTAAGTAATTAGGTGTGGGGATGTGATTGCTGGACTGCTTAGGTTGACTTGGTTTTGAGGCTCGAGCAGTCAAGTTTGTGCTTAGAATAATGTCACAGTAAATGCTCATTTTATGATAATTTATTATTTATATTGCAAGAATACATACACATTATGTGCCTAAATACAAGTTGAATAAGAAATATATATATATATATATATATATATATATATATATATATATATATATATATATATATATATATATATATATATATATATATATATATATATATATATATATATATATATATATATATATATATATATAAAGTATGAATCGATTTAAGGTCACCCTTGTATGATATAATTATAATATATGTTTTCCGAATAATAATGATTATAAATTATATGCACATATTATTATAAGTGTTATATTAACCTATATATACTTGTGGTATGTAACTACGAGCCCATATTTTATAGGCTTAGTGTTAAACCATAGGGTGGGAAAGACGATGATATAAAAAAACTTCGCATTATAGAGCACATCATTCATATTCATAACCAATTTGATGGCAAGTCTCATTTGATATAGCTTATGAAAGTTTTTCAATGGCGTAAAAAATGTGTGAATTCCGACATGTATAATATAGGTTACAATGCAAAAAATTTATGATCATAAGGTGTGTTATATGCATGAGACTCATAAAAAAGTTTGAGAAAACATTCTTATGTAGGATATGTCATTTGATTCAGCTCGTCGAGAGCTTTCCAACGATATTAAAAATACGGGAATTCAAATTCGGGAGTGTAAGATATAACCTTACAAAGTTAAACTCAAAAATAAAAGGTAAGACTCATATTATATCAGCAACTACTAGTATTAGGTTAACATATAGTAGTCATCTAAAAGAATCTAAGTAGTTACTTTTACTAAAATACCTTCCCATCACATATTAATTTGGGCTTGTATTAAAGGATATTATAAAAAAATATGAAGGTAAAATAGAAAATTTAGCAAAAATCTATGTCTCTCAAGTTGCTTTATATGGATTAGTATGATTTCAATTGAAGTGATAGAGAAATTCATATAAGACATTGCTCTATCATAAAATATATTGTATTAAATTTAAAATGATGCTTAAATGCTATAAAATACACATGTAAGGCCACTTTGAGCTGAATCTGCATGGATCTTGGTTGATGAGTCCAAGCTCTTTGAATCAAAGCCTCGAGCCAAGTTGAGCTAGCTTAGCTTACTTAGAAATTTTTCCGGGCATAATTACTAGCTTTATGGCATAACTAGTGTCGAATCAAATGAAGGGTTAAATATATCCTTATAATTGTCAATATAACACTAAAATCCTTGCACCCCATTGATAAATTAAGGTTTTTGATTCTTAATTGATAATTGCTTCAAAAGTCGTTATTTTCAAGAAGTCCAACCTAAGAGTTCATTTGTTTGGCTTAATTCAAAGTTGAACTAAGTAAGCTCTTAAAAAGCCACTTAAAAGCCGTCTTTTTAGAGTTTTTGTTTGGGCTTGAATTTAGTCACTAAATCAATCTACAAATTAGGTGCATGTGGATTAAACCATGTCCACGGTCATATATGTTTCATTCTCTGAAAACCTACCCAATGGTCCTGACCCCAATCTTCTCCTCTCAACTAAGATTTCCGACCCCCGTCTGACCTCCTTCCTCTCAACCAGATTCCCGTCGCATCTCATCCCCTTTCAACCTGATCCCCTCCCTTTGTCCCAGCTGATCCCCTGTAGACTTGATCATCACACACCATTTATGTTGAAGGAGTCCACTCCCCTGCTCTTTGATTACCTACTTGTGATGGATGGGCGGATGCAGACAGCTTCTCTGGCTTCTCCTCTAATGCCTAGTGTCATGTGACGGTGATCATGCATCTCTTCAACTCCCCGTGTCTGTTGTCAAAACTCAAAACGGGGAGAAGACGCAATGACAGCACAAGTCGGCGAACCTCCTCCTTCAATGACCGATATTTTCCCTTTTTTATTGATACCTTGTTTCGTCGCAAGGTTATTGTTCTTTTGATTATATTCTCTGCATTTTTTGTGTCTTTTCTTTTGCTTGATGTTGATTTATAGATCCAGTCGATGTTTAGTCCCTTATCTACTACTCCATCGTTCCCTCTATTGTGTTCGTCCTATGCTAATTTCCATTGTATGCTCTCGTCTCTTGACTCCCTCCTAGCCAAGACCCATCTCTACGATTCTGTGATTGGTGTCCTTGTCACTCTAGCCCATTTGAAGAAACTCAATAGGGTTTGAATGTTTTTGCTCATCTCAAAAGCAGAGGTAACCTATCCAACCTCTTCTTTTTGTAGTCCAAAGGCTTAGATTGGGAGACAATTTTTTCTATGAAGGTATCAATTAATATTCCATGTCTGACCTTTTTTTTCCTGAGTTTGAAAATTCTATTTTTCAATATCTTTAGTTATTGTCATATGTTAATGAATTAAAAGAACATATGAGGTATATGTATTTTAATTGACTAATTTTGTTAATCAAAACTGTGTCGAAACTTCGCATATGTAATTACTGTTAGGAATTTGATTAGATTTAGTTGTGGTCGAGTCGATTTAGAATTTACATTCTTGAAAAGTAGGAGGAGATGTATTCTTATGGATCAAGTTTGGAGACTAAGCATGTTGAAAAAAAAGGCTCATTGAGCATATACTCTAATATAAAAGTCACTTAACAGAGTTTCAAAAGTGATTTAGAAGTTTTAGATTGAATTAGGGTAAAAAGGGCAAAACTATAAATTAATTGTTTCATTGATCGATAGCTACAACATACACATGACAAATTGATCAATCAATTAGGAACTGTAGCATGAAACAATGTTGACTCGATTGATAGCTTTAGCAAAAGATCGATTGGCACCTAAAACTACCCTTTGTAAAAATAGATCAAGATTTTATCAATCGATTTCCCTAATGATTAACTGATCACTTTAAGAGTCGTGCTCTATGGAAATAGTGAATGATAGATTGCTGTTTGGAATGATCGATCGCTAGTCATTTTGGTTACCCAGTTTAAGTTTTTTTGGAAGAGATTTTATTCTTAGTTAGAGTTAAAGTCTTAAACCAACTTAAAGACCTATATAAAGGCTAAGAAATCACGAATTTGAAGATCGAAAAACCTAAAAAATAATAGAGAAGAAAGGAAAGGTCCTTCACCATTATTTTCCTTGAGAGTTCATACAAAAACTTCATGCACATGTTAATGGTGGATTCATGAAAATACACAACTGAAAGAGAAGATTTCTACATAGAAAACAAAATAGGAGTCACAGTATATTCTTCAAATGAGTTGAAGAATCTTAAAGGTGAATCAATAATTTAAGGAGTTTTTGATTGAGTTGGTAGAAGCAGACAAAGAGAAACATGAAGAGGGAAAACTTCGAAGATTCAAAGGAGGAAGAATTTAAGGTCAACAATGAAGAGGACTGAACAAAAAAATTAGTTTTCATTTGTGTAGAGTCTCTAGGGTTTGGTTGGTTGTTCTTAGGGCTGGTCGCGGACGTTTGTTGTTCAATGTTCGAGCCATGTTCAAGGTGCATGTGGCCGCATCTATTCAAATTTTTTTGTCCATCAATTTTTAGATACTGCAACGGACAAAGACCTCATCTGGCCGTTTGTCCGAGGTCTAGTTAATCTTAAATGTAATATATAATTTTACATAAAAGAATATTTTTTTTGTTTCTCCATAACTACTCTTAAGCATCATTTTCTTATACTTAAGTTTTTATTAATATAAATAAAATTGTGTTAATGTTATATTTGGGTTCTTCGTTAATGTTAATTATTAAATGCTTCTTTGTCCTACATTCATAGCTCCATTTGGTTGTTCAAAATGCATGTGTGGGAGTAAATGCAAGGAAAGTTCATTAGTAATACGAAGTTATTTAATCCAAAGATACCCACCCTCCTACCCTATATAGTCATAGTCATTGATGTCTCTCTCATTCTCTCTAACTGCCTCAACCCTCATCCATTTACCTAAGAGGCTATGTCTGCAAACAATGGCCATGTTTGCCGGATTAGCGGCTTTGTCCACGGACAAAATGCTAATAGACAAATTGTTATTGGACACAAACACGGATAAGCCTTGTCTTTCAACTATTTGGCCAAAGACCAACCCTTGTTGTTCTTAGTGTCTTGTAAGTTCTTGCTTACTAGTACATTGGTTTGGCCTTGAAAGGATGTCGTGGTTTCTTACCCAAGTTGGGTTTTCCACCTTAAATCTCTATGCCTTAATGTGTTATTTGCATGCTGGATTGATTGAATACTTGGTAGATTGATAGTTCATGCATAACTAGTTTGTTTTCATTGCTTAGTATAAATTTATGCACATAGAGGCTAGAACTCTTGATTCTTACTTCTACAAAGTGTAAGTTTGAAGGGCAATCTAGTGATTGACTATTGTCATCTAGTTGGATATTAAACTCTCATGAATGTGAAATCCCATTATTGCATGAATTTAGTGGTGTTGAGGATGTTGCTTGATGTTTGAAAGTCCATTTGTTTATATCTTTTGATAAAAAGGATTTTCTTTTGGCTATCTTTCATGTCTTCTCAAATTGAATTTGGGCTAGGAAAAAATTGCACATATTGTATGTTATTATGGATCCCAATTGGCAGGTTAGAAAATTAAATCATTTATGTTGTTGTTTTAAATTTATTCTATTCTAATCTTTCTGGATTCATATTCTAAATACTTACATGTAAAATTTTCAGCTACTCCACCTTTCTAGGTTTCTGAAAGAGATTCCTAGCCATCTTTTTGAGTATCAAGTATGAATGTTGTCTGGTTCTTCTTAGTGTAGAACCTAGTCATTATTGAAAATGTTGTTGTTGATAAAATAAGATAAGACTTTTTTTCCATATTACTTGGACGAAGAAGCCAAAATTTCATATTCCCTGGTTTTTAATAGTAACTGCCATATTACCTATTTTAGGATGAAACTGCCCTTAGGTTTTAAATAAACTCATTCACCATACAAATCCTCATAAATGAACACCAGAATAGTGCGACGTCTTTTCGGTGGAGAGGATTGATAAGTGGCAAGTCAGAATTCATCGGTGGGAGGTGACCAGCAGTGACTCACCGACAAGTAGCCAGCACCAGTAAAAGCCCATTTTTCCATGACGAAAGCTGTTTAGGGTAAAAAGGCTTTATTTTGGCAGATCCGATCATTATTTAACTATCATAATGAAGATGATTGGTATTTGCATCCATTACAACGAAGAGGTAGACAATAATGGCTTGTATGTAGGTGGAAAGGCGCAGTTGATGAATATTGATCTGTCAGTGTAGTTCGGTGAGCTACAGGTTCAAGTCATAGAAAGACTTGCCATCAATGGTAATATGACTAAAGTATTTGATGGTAACTTTGCAATTATCCATTCTATATAAATTAGAAGACAATGAAGACCTGCAAACTGTATTTTTCATTCATAAGAAGGCAAATAAAGAGGTATTATCATTGTATGTGGAGATAAAAGAGCCTAACAATAGTGACAAATCACCATCAGTGAAAAGGAACCAGACTGTCAATAGAGATAAATCACCAGTGGTATCGAATCACCCCAACTTGAATGATAGATTGGAGATGAGAGTCAATGATACACAATTCACTTGTGCATAAGAACAAGAATATGTGCACATTTCCTAAGCCTTGTACCAAAATCTACTCCAATTAGGTGGCATTTCCTAAGCCTTGTACATTTCAAAAGAGTTTTGATCGACCTTGCAATAAAGTAAATTTCACGAATTGGGTTGTGGATGTAAAACCTATCCATCAAACGTAAAACCCCATCCTTTCAGACGTAACACCGATTCAATAAGCCTTCGATTAATTAATCCAACAACCAATAACCTCTAATTGCATCCAATCGATCAAACACGGCTAATCATGATTAATCTCGTTTATAAATTATATTCATGATGCATGCAACATGGTATATACGTGAGAAAATATTACATAAGTCTAAGTACAAGTAAACATACTCAAATCAATCAACATGTGCATGAAATATGGTCCATTTGTGTCAAATAAAATCATAAACATCTACACAAGTATGTACAAAAGTGGTAGTGTTTAACCCTAGGCTAAGACATGTGAAACATGAATAAATAATAATCAAGGTTGTATATGCAAGTATCCATAATTTTATCATAGTCCTACACTACTGGAATCATAAAGCCTCACTACAATAATCTTGGCCGTCAAAGGTGATAGTAGTTAGAGGTGTTTGCACAAAACACTTCATGGACTATGCTCCAAATATGGCCCTATAAAATTGCCTCAGTTGTGGATTTCCTCTATCCTAGATCTCCTCCTGAACTCTGGTTGCTTTAAATGTAAGGTTCCTGATTTTTCTACGATTTTTTGTGATTTTCCTGCTATTTTTTTGGTTATTTCGGCGGAAAAATATGACGCTTCGGCGTAGTCATATTTATGTATTCATACCCTATATTTATACCCGTAGAGTCGGGTGTGGGGCTTAGTCGCGGGCCGCGGGCCTCGCTGCGCGCTTATGGCGCGAAGTTTGGAGCTATAGCGTGTAACCAGTGAGTTAACGCACATTGGGGACATAGATATAAAAATAAAAAGGTGAATAGTAAAATCACGGCTTTTAAGCCGACTCCAGTAAGTTTCTTCGACAAACTTACTGAAGAAAAACAGGCGTTCTGAGAGGAGAAGAGAAAAACCCGAGGGCATATCCGGTCGCTTCGTTCTCCCTCCTCCATCGTTGGATTCCTTCGATTCTTGTCAGAATCCGCTTTGCCTCACCGCCATGAGTCTGTAGGTACCAGCTATGACCGCCACCACGGCCTCTTCGCTCCTCCACGAGGTACCGAACCTTTTTTCGGTTTTTTCTCTCCTTCAATCCCGTTTTTGCACTATGGGTGTACGATTTTGACATTGTTTGAGGCCGCTCTCAACTAGACTTATGTTTAGTTGGCCGCTAGGAACCCATAGGCATTGGCTAGAGCTACCGCCATGCTTTCTTCGCTCTGTGGTGAGCTACCGGCACTTTGGTCGGGTTTTTGTTACTATTTGCATCTCATTGTCCGTGAGATTTTTTGGACGCCGGCGTGTTTCCGGTCGTCCAGCCACCGGATGGACTTCGTCCAACCTACCTCAACCCAGTGTCAGTAGGGGGTTGCCGTTTCTGACCCCACCTTGCCCCTATTGCCTTGCTCCGCCCGATTAGACGCTTTGGGTGCGTCTCGGGTCGTTGGCATCGGCAAGTTGTGGGCCATTTGGCCATTGTGGGCTCTGCCCCGGCTCGGTGACAGTGAGGGTCAGACCCACTTGGCCCAATTTTTCTTCTGCTCGGAATGGGCAGCTTGCCTTGCCCTATACCGTGCGAGATGCACAGCTGCCCGCACCATAGGTATTGGTTGTGGGTGGTGATCGGCGATGTCGCCGCTTTGATTGGCCACAGCTAGGGCCTTAGCCCTGTTGGCTTTTTGTGGGCCTTGAGTCGCCTCCTTTCAGCCCTCTCCCCCGCCCCTTTGGGCCGCGTGTGCATGTGGCCACGCGTGTACTTCTGGGTTTAGGCGCCGCATTCGTGCCGCCTAACCATCGGTTGGCTTGGCCACCGAATGGAGTTGACACAAAGTCGTCCTCTACCTCTCCTCTATTATCAAGCGTTGCCCCACTCTCTCTGCCCGTATGTGGGCCTTTGTTGACCGAAATCGTCGCCGTTGGGTGCTGTCCACGGCCGATTTCGATGTCTTGTGGCTGGCTGAGTACGTCTTAGCCACCGGCCGATCTTCAGTGAGTACACCATCGACTTCTTGTCGCACCGCCACATATGTTGGCACGATATTTCTCCCGGCCGCCCTAGTGTGCCGCCGTGGATCGCGGGTTTTACCGCATTGATTTCTAACACCTTGTTTGGTCGTGACTAGTTCTGGCGCATCCTAAAATCCTCGGGACAGCAACTCTCTCCACTTGGCAACGGTTTTGACTGCCAACTCTGTCGCCGATGCCGCCACCATCGTGTGCTTGCCATCGAACGTCATGATTACGAGGTAGGGGAGCTTTGAACTCGTAAATTCATGATAGCATGCTTTGAATGAGTAGTAGCATGCTAGGATTGTATGATTCCATGCTTTGGATGTTAAGTAACGATCCGATTGCATGATATGCATGTAAGCACGATTATATGACATGTTGAAATGTATATGACATGCATGTTGGTTGTAAGTATGTTGGATGTATGCATGTGCTAGTGATGGCTAGCGTGCATGTTTGGAGTATGTATGGATTATGCATGTGCTAGTGATGGCTAGTGTGCATGTTTGGAGTATATATAAATTATGCATGTGCTAGTGATGGCTAGCGTGCATGTTTGGAGTATGTATGAATGTCTGTGCATGTGCTAGTGATGGCTAGCGTGTATGTTTGACGTATGGATGCATGTGCTAGTGATGGCTAGCATGCATGTTTGTAAGTTATGTATGTATGACCGTATGTGTATGTTATACGTATGTGTGAGACATACATATGTATGATGACTATTGCTTATGATATGGTTACGTGTAACTATATGTGGGCATAAGCATGGGTGATGGACAGTAAGAGGTGACAGAGGATTGGTCTGGATTTGGATATGGATGTGTAAGTGTATGATAGAGGACAGAGGATAAGAGTATGACGGGCAAGGATTAGAATGGATTGGTTTGGGTTGGATTGTATGTTGGGCGTTTGTCAGACAATAAGAGTGTGCATAATTGTACAAGCATAACATACAGATTATGAAGTGAAAAGTAAGCATAATAAGTGGGATATAAGTAAGAGGGCAACAACTGGGTTGGGTCTGAGGAGCATCATTTGAGGATGTCAGTGTAAGATGATTTGGCCATAAGATGAATGGCGAAGTATGTAAGACTGTAAGGGTTTGATGTACGATGTGTTTGATCATGATTGTGGACGGGTAAGTGAAGTCTGCTGCCTCGACGAACTAGGGTTTCGATCGGGCTCAGCTTCAGTGTGATCAGTCGAGGACTATGAGTTTATGTGGCATAATTGTACCGCATAATGTACTTAATTCAAACTTGAATTATAAGCACAACTAATGATAGCATTGTGAGTTTGAGACCTGAGGGTTCGACAGATTAAGTTCCGTGTTTGAGCTGGTCGCTAATGAGTCGGCCGAGCATTTATCATGTCTTGCTATGGTGTTTATCCTGCGGGATGTTGTCTGTGTGCTATATAGAGCACCGGACTTTTGATGCTCTGCTGAGAGCGATGTTTCTATTTTGGCCTGCGTGCTGTATCAGCCCAGACGTTTGATGCTCTGTTGAGAGCGATGTACGTTTCTGACTTTGTCTGCGTGCTGTATGAAGCCCATACATCTGATGCTCTACTGAGAGCGACATATGTTTCTGATTTGGTCTGTGTGCTGTATAAGCCCAGACGTTTGATGCTCTGTTGAGAGCGTTGTATGTTTCCGCCCAAGAGTGGCACTGTACGTTTCTGCCCAAGTGGCACTGTATGTTTTCTGCTCAAGAGTGGCAATGACACTATAAGACCCATTATGGTGGGCAATTCTCTGGCACTATAATACCCATTATGGTGGGCAATTCTCTGGCACTATAAGACCCATTATGGTGGGCGATTCTATGGCACTATAAGACCCATTATGGTGGGCAACTGTATGACCCCTTATGTGTGGGTGTTTATATTTGTGCACTCAGGTAAGTAGTATCATGGATCTACTCTTACCTGTTTGATCCAGTGCCCCATGAGCATTGGTGTGCCTTACCTTCGGAAAAGTCCATGGCGTCTAGTTACTCCCCGGAGGTTAAGGTGTTGCCCCAGTGGCATTCTTTTCCATTTCGACGCTGGAGCTTATTAGATGTAATGAACTTCAGTAGTCGTTGATATGTGTACGATTATGAGTGTGAGTACGACTGTATGTGTATGAGCAAGACTGTAAGAGTATGTATGAGCAGGACTGTAAGAGTGTGTATGAGCAGGACTGTAAACGTGTGAGTATGAGCACAACTGTAAGAGTATGAGTATGATTGTGAGAATATGTTTCTGAGTAAGACAATAAGTATGATTTTGTGCAGACTGTACGAGTAAGGTCATACGTGTTTGATTATACGAGTAAGGTTGTACAAGTATGCGTATGTTATATGAGTATGCGTACGGTGGTACGAGTAAGTTTGTATAACCCTAGATAAGGGTGTTTGTGTAAGTTGATTGGATAGTATGACTTTGGCACGTTGGTGCCTTTGGTATGATTTTGGCACGTTGGTGCCTTTGGTATGTCTTTGGCACGATGGTGCATTTGGTATGTTTGTATGAGTTTGAGCATGATATTGATATGCCTACCTGCTCCATGTTTGAGTTGCATGATGCATGCATTTATGAACTTTTGAGTTCACTGTTTGGGATTTCCCCTACTGGGTATTTTCCTACTGAGTATGAAAATACTCATCACCCTACTTTTTAGCCCTGTTGTACGAGAGATTTTGTAGGTTGTGCGGAGAGCTCCTGGTGATGGACGCTCGTTTCAGCGGTAGATTGATTCCCGTTGACTCAAGTATCTGCTTCACTCACTGCGAGTTTATTTGTGCCACGATCTCCTATATTGAGTGAGATGAGACGTTAAGATGTTTATTCTGGACTTTCATTTAGATGAGTCTGGGGACTGTTATGGGACTTGCACTCAGGGATGCCTGAGAGGGATTTGTATTTAAAGTCTATGATCATAGCAATTTATTCGTACGTGTGTTTTCGAGTAGCGCCTGATGATATTTGCTTTGGCCGTACGATGTTTGACCGTATGATAAAAATATTTAGATGGAAAATGGATGTTTATTGTTTTGAATTATAAACTGTTTTATCAGGTTTTGATTTCGACATTTTTCCTCCGATTTACAGATGTTATATTACAAAAAATTTCCTTGAATTTTAAGGAAAATGTGTGAAAAATCTCGGGCATTACATTAAATCTCTACCCTCTCTAATCTCTAGCCTCTCTTTTTCAATTCCGGTTGTGGATTTACCTCTATCCTATTCCATTAAAAGTTTTGTGATAGAAGTGTAATTAGATTTGTTAACAACCAAATAAAAAGTGGGTGACCAACCCCAAGTGCGAACACCCATATGCAACTCAAGAAAATAGTTAAATTGAACTTTTTTCTATGCATATCATCTTTGTTGCAATAAAGCTTTTTTAGTATAAAATAGAAAAGAGTTTATTTTTAAATTTTAAAAAAGTGAATGTATTTAAATTCATATTTAGGGGATGTTTGGGTGTGAAATTTTGGTAAAATTCCATCAAAACTACCTTGATTCCAATTAGAATTACCAGAATCCTCGTTGGGTGCAGAAGGTGGGCAGAATTTTTAAAGTTAATTCCAAGTTGTTTCCATTTAGAATTGGCTGAAATCATCGAATCACCTCGAGGTGATTCCGTCAATTCCGGCTCTTAGCCTCCTGTTTCAGAATTAAAAATTCTGTTATTTTTTAATTATTACCTCTCATATTGAGCCTCAAGAAGCGTGTCATATAGGTGAAGCCTATATTTAAAATTACCTACCTATGTGGAACCTTATTTGATAGGGCTTGAATTTTGGAGTGTAACAATACCAAGAACGTTCATTTCCCAGTTAGGGAGATAGTTATATTAATTTAAAGTTTTAAAAATAGGTTTAACTCCACATCTAAATTTATTTTAGAAAATTTCATTAGCAATCGTGATTCTCATTTGGCGATAAATTATTAGAATTAACTTCAAAAAATTCAACTTTTGTTTCCAAAAAAATTTCACACCCAACAACCCCTTTAGATTCAAATTCAGATTTAAATATAATTAAGATTAAAGATTCAAAACGAAATTCAAATAGTAGTTTTTTCATATTCAACATTAGACTAAACAAACGGACCTAACTCACAAAATTCCCTTTGCTCGAAATGATATTGTGCTTCACCACATTATTTTGTTTAATACCCCATTCATTGGGTCCCATCACATTCTAAAGGCACTTATATGTGTCAAAATTGTCCAACCAGATCCCACCACGCCATACGATACAATAAACCCTTCATGGTACAACTGCCATCCAATACGACAATGGATTGCCTGATTTATTCAAGCATAGAATATACCAGATTTTTTTGTAGCAGATAATAAACCCATATTTCACGATTATTGAAGGATGCTTCTGCCAAAAACACAGATTATTGATGTATGCTCATTGCTGAAACGCCATTAGCTAAACTTTAAAATAAAAATTTTACAGATTAAAAATATCATATGATGTCGTGTCTATATTCTAATATACTCCCTGTATCCGACGAAGATGAAAAATGAACTTCAACACCGTCAAGGAAGAGTGTCTGCAGAGGACAGAGGGATTAATAGTACTGAAAGTCTGTATAACCAAACAGAACCCTGATAGTGAGCTAATCTGGTCTAATGTTGTCTTTTTGTCCAATCGTAAATAGGACTATGACACGGTGCGGGTCTAACATGGATAATGATTTTCCTCTGCCACTTTATATCAAAGAAAGCTAAAAAAAACCTTATATCAATTTTATTTGGAAAAAAAAAGTTAATATTCCTACTCTATTTTCTTTATATCATAAGCCATACACCACTTAAAAATGAATCTCATATAGGACTCGCTTTCCCTATTAATCAAATGTAGTGTTAGGGGTAGGCCTTACACCACTTATGTTAAAAAAAATAGAATATAAATATCTTTTTCCTAGAATTCCCTATTATCGGGTGAGGCTAATTTTTTTGTCCAATTAAAACTTAGTGTAAGGTTTTATTGGACAAAAAGTGGTGTAAGGTTATCGGCATCGTTATCGTTAAATCATTCAAAAGTTCTTGTTTTACTTCTTGGCACAAGTAAAACTAGGCAACATTGTTGAATAATATAGCAGTAAGCTTTGCTTTAATCTGACCCTGTAAGAAACCTTCCTCTACACGGCAACAACATTAACATATAAATCAAGCCACCAATGAATCAGCATCTACACGCCTTTCCCGCTATCATTTACCCTACCCAAATGAGAAGAAAAAAGGAAAATAAAAAGCTGCACAAGCCCGGCCTTCTTGTGTGCAACAACGGAAATCTGTAGAAACTGGGAAACTGACCATCACCAAATTAATAAATCCTTGTTATCATCAACAAAGAGGTCCTTAATACAATGATGATACAGTGCTCAGTATCATATGAACCCAAACCTGGTAGAGGATATATCTTAGGGTTGTTGCATGGACATGGGTATCCTAGGGAGGATAGAGTTGGCAAGATCTTCATTAATTTTCACAGGAAGAGGTGGCATCTGCTTCATGATTTCAGGCATGTCATTCAGGCTGAAAGCAGCGTGTATTTATGTGTGTCAGCTTATATAATTAAAATAAACCGTACAATTAAGAAGTGAGGATAGTGAACATACTCATTTAGGATGGTGAAGATGTTATCTCTCACTTGGCAAAAAAGATTTATGTTATCCTGTATCTGCAACAAAAGTAGGTTAGCTTGAGCAAAATGTAGCATACATTGACATTGTATTAGCTGCAATCCACCACAGTCGGTGCATATGTACTTACAGCTTCGTGATAAAAGAAGTAATCAATCAGTATTAATTAAAAAGAAGACACAATAAAGTGCTTCAATCAAACTTATAATGAGATAACGGAAACAAATTCATACCATCACCTAAGGAGCTATTTCCTCAGAAATTGTCAGAAAATACATTCTTAATGCTGTATTTCTGTAGCCTCACTCACAAGGATGCCAAATCAAATTTTTTTTCTCCTTCAGCATTAATTGGTCATCTCTTGAAAAAGCAGTCAATACTAATAAAATCAACCACATTTACCTGGAAAGATGAAACATTAGCAGAAATTTGATTGAAGACCTGCGCATTTTGCTCAAGGAGCTGCCCTGTTTCACCACCAATTGCTGCAAGCCACAGATGATTCATTTTTTACTAGCTTTATACAGACAATAGAAAAATGGATTTTAGGAAGTCCCCCCTAAAAGATATTCCTGATTTAAAATCATGTGTACTTCGTGTCTGCAAATAAAGAGTGCACTAGAATTGATCCACTTAAAATGAGAGTTGAAGCAAAATACTTTAGAGCTAGCTCATATACCCAGCATAACAAATGCAAATATCTCGTCTTTTATAGTAGGTTGCTATCTGTCAATAAAACAAAAGAAATCAAGAGGTACTATAGTGCAGCAGGCCCACTGGATATACAAAAAATTTGATCAAGTTAATGCTCATTATTTATTGGCCAGAAAGATCCTGCAGAGTCTGAATTGCGAAAAAGGTACCTATGTTGTTTCGAAGAAAATGAACATGTGCAATAGCTACCCAAAAATATAATGATGTCGCAACACATCCACAAATTATGAGCATGGCTTAAAAACAACAATTGAACAAGCAAGCTCCTTCCTAATAATGACCAAAGGTTTGGGGCCGTCTATTATTACCTCATTTTTTATTACTAGATATAATTGTCTAGACATTATAAGATCTAAACTCATTAACGAATCCTAAAATGGTAGGGCATCCTCTTTTCACATTTTCAAACAGTAAACAATAAAAGCCTGTATAAAAAGATCATGACTGATCCAATTCCATAAAAGTCAAATTACTTGAAAAGAAGTAGATATTGCCAACCTTGATATGAGATATCATCATCATTATCCACAGTAATCACTGGTAGAGAATATGGAGGCACATTGGGTCTCACTGCTTGTGTAGATAATCTTGCTGATGGATCTGCTACTTTCTCCTGAGATAAACAAGTTGGGCATATTCATAAAGCATAAAGAAAAAGTAGTTAACCAGAAAGAAAACTAATAAAAAGTTTTGTACTCCTCAATGCAATGAACTTCAAAATTTCCAAGACATAAAAGTGTTGTACTTCTATGTCAATGTGATTTTTATTCTCCAACCATTCTCAAAAATAAAAAATAAAAATTTAAATCACACGTTGCCATTTTGAAAACCATAAAATTCAACAGAATGGACAACACTTAAACAAAAGAACTTGATCGCAAGCAAATTATTGTGCTTTCAACTATTACTTCATTCACTGGAATAGTTCACTATGAAGAAAGAACACAAATATCTAAACATGCATATCTGAGAGATGAAGAGCTTAGAAACCATTGAACAGAAAATAAGCCTGAACTAAAGATCCTTAGTAAGAGATAAGGTGGTTAACAATGAAAAGGAAAGCCACTCATACATTTAAAATATTTATTCACCATTCTTAAAATGTTTATTCCACAAAAACATGAAATTTGAATTAGACATGGCAAACAATTTTCACAGTTCTTACCTTTTTGTCTTTTTTCCTCATATCCTCTTTCCGTCTCTTACCACTCTCCTTTTTCTGTAAAAGAAAAAAATAAGGGTCATCAAAATGCAATATTTAACTCTTATCTGCCACCATAAAGACCACATCCCAGTCTAGACAGAAAGCTTTTCGATGACTAAACATCTGAATAACCCATATTACCACCACGTATCAAAAGCACTGAATATCTTGAATGTATTTTCTAAACCAATGCCTTAGAAGATTTAGTGAATTCATTGCTCACAAAGTGTGAAGATAAATGGTGACAAAGCAGCACCATGCTGCAGAATTTTGTGAAACCATAGTAACAAGTTTGGGATTTGGCTTTGATTTGACCAAGGGTCATTTTGGTTCGGTTTGGGAAAATTTAATGAAAAATCGAAAACAAATTGGCTGAGGGAGATGTAAAAAGGACTGCAGGAGAGCCTGAATCTTCAAGTGGGTTGGGGGGAACTTGTCAGGAGCTTCAATCACTACTATAAGGCACAAAAATTAACCGATTAATGGCACCCCTTATCCCAAAACCTACCTAAACTAGCTTAAAAAAACAAAAAGGAAAGAGTCTGGCCGAACCCAAAACACCAATAAATTTGGGGTTGAGAATTTCGCCCAAGGTTCATTTTGGCATTTTTAGAGAATTTCAGAAAAATTTGGAGAACTTTATCACTATGTGTGAACCCACAAATAGCCAAGACAAGCTCCACTATGATGACGACAATGTCAAGGATACTCAACTGAAGGTTCCAATGGGTATATAACATCTCAAGTTAAGAACATTTAGGTTCTCAAATAGCATTTGTATAAAAAATTAAACAATTAAAAATACCACCCTAAATAAAAAGTAGCCATGAGACGGGCAGAGTATTTATTAGCATATAGTGCATATATTCTCTCGTTGTATATGATCAAACTTCTCAGCCACGTCCATCTTTCAGATGTGAAATGCTAAAAGAGTTGGACTGAGATAGATACGAATGTCCTCACACCCCAGAGGGTATGGAATTCATAAGAGTGATAATTAGAGTTCCAGTGAGCTTGTAAAAAGATTGCAGTTACTGTCGAAAAAATATTGCAACTATGTACATTTTTTTTACTTAAAAATTCCCAATTGCTAATGACATTCACAATTTACCACTGTTTCCAATTGAAGTTCTCAAATAAAGTAAGCAATGGACGAGTAACAGGAAAGTAGGACCAATAGCTTCAAATGAACATAAAAGTAAGATATGGAACTCACAGTCATCCACCTGCACCTAAGTGCCACATCCCGGACTGTTTTATCTTGCAACTGCATTGCAATTTTCGCATAGCGAATAATGCTCGACTCTGAAGAATATCTGCAAAATTTGCACAGTACCATGGCGAGAGCTGGTTAGAGTACTAATCCAAATCTAACATAGTATAACGCAGAATGACCTATGACAATAACAAAGAAGAATATCTAAAAATGAACGAACAGCGTTAGAGTATTAATTGAAATCTAACCTGGTATAACACAGAATAACCAATGAAAATAACAAGTAGAGTTCATCAAAAAATGCATGAACAGTTTGGTCATGATTTACCAATAAAAAATTAAAAAAATGAATAACCATATAACATGAAAGTAATCCCCAAATTTAGTATACAAAAACTCAGAGAAATCATTAATTAGAAAACACGTACTTCAGTTGCATGCCAAATTTGCACCATATGCTCAATCTAAATTGCAAACCGATCAAACGAGGAAAAAACAAAGATTAATAGTATCATGAGCTTCCTAATACAAAAAAATAGAAAGAACAGAAATGAGACTCACTTAGTCAAACCCTCCTCTAAGATGATCTGCTCCTCAGGCGACCACTCCACGGCCAGACCCGGGGCCGGGTTGTGCTTCAGCGCCTGAGCCGACCTCGAGCTATCACCAGCGGCGGGGGGGCCCGGGGTGCCGTTGCTAACATTGTGGGTCCCTGCCACGCGGGACCCATCTTGGTTCACCGGCGGGTTCGCGCTGGCTGCCATCAACCTTCAATTCTTCCAGAGAGAAGAGCAGGACCCAAATTCCGGGGTAGCGAAGGGCAATCAATCAGAAAGAGCCGGCAGCTCCAGCCAATTCCGGGTCGGACTCAGCGGCGGCGGCCATGGCCGGTAGACTGAAGGGAGCTCACGGTCACGGGCAGTCGCGCCGGAGGCAAAGATACCACCCTCGAAAGAAAGAAGGACGAAAAGGGCCGTCAGGCGTAGGGGGCAAGAGAATCTTCTGCCACCCCTTTTCCCGGAAGACTTCGGCAAGTTGGAGAGAGCCCACAAAGAGGAATCACAGAGAAAGGCCAGGCCGTACGGCGATGCAAGATTTCTGTGAAGAGCAGCACAAGGCAGGCAGCAGAGGAGGGATTTGGAAGCACAAGGGAGGAGAAAAAAATTGGGTTGAATGTAATTAGATAGGCAGATCTTGGTTCTTGACAGCACCTCAATTTTGGAGTTGAGATTTGTTTGTTTGTAAAAGTTGCTTGTTCTTACCTGGTTGGGGATGGTTTTCACCAGTTGGCAAGGGATTAATTCGGTATCATCATTATTGAACAGTATAAAGAAGTGGATGTGGGTCCCGGAAGTGGACCATAGCCACACTTTATGGGACGAAGCCTGCTCCTCTGCTTACAGAACGTTTAAGAAGCGTCTGATTTTAAGATTAATGGCACACACGTTAGTTAAGTATATATTGACGTGTGTAATATATACACTAATATATGTTTGTATATATGCCATTGACCTTAAATTAGGCGCTTCTCAAGCATTTTTTTTATACTTAGTTCATATTAAAAAAGAGCATGAAAAATACATCCCCCCTAGACGGTATAGGTTCAGCCCCTAGCACCTTACTAAGGGCCTGACATGCATCTGTATTGCATACTTTCTTGGTGCATATTTTTTTAATATTTTCGTTGGACATATGTTATTTTATAATTTTTAAAAAATTAAATTAAAAAAATAAAACCCTACTTTAACCTCTAATCAGACCTATAAAAGTATCACCCCTACCAATCTTTCTTCATCCAATCTAAAATTAGAGTAAGACTTTTAATATAAAGAAAATGAAGTAGACATATCAACTTTCAATAAGTAAAAGGGAAAAAAAGAAAATTACTTTTTAAAAAACATATTTAATATTAATATATTTATTTAGATCAATTTAAGTGGGTGGGCACTTTAAAAAGGCATATCATAATTTTTTTTTATTCTAGTCTCAATAATAATTTTTTTAAGTAAAATTATTAATATAAAACAAAGTAAATAATATTTAATATTTATTTACTTAGCAATCACGAGATATGATATTGATGATTTGTAAGAAATAGCCCAGAAGTTCCATGTAAGCTAAAATGTGTACAGCCCCCATATGAATGTTACAAAAAAATATTAATTTTGTTCCGTGTAAGTCAAAATGTGTACAGCCCCATATGAATGTTACCAAAAAAATTAATTTTCAACTTTATGGATTATCGAAAAAACTGCTATTACCAGGACACGTTGGGAACACAAGCGAGAGGTTGGAACACCTGAGGAGCTACAAGAGCGGTCATCTCAAACTCTTTGATGCCTCCTCCTTCAGCCACCTTCGTATTCCTAACGCTTGGATTTAGATCTACCGAGCTTCAATCTGCCCTGGATAATTTGAGGCTGCTCGGACTTGTCTAAGGCCATCGTAATCCCCAGCCCAATCCCCTCTGACTCCTTATGTCACAAGTCATAAGTTAAACGAAATATTTTTAATTTTTAATTTTTTAATTTTTAAGATTAATAATATATGTATTAGTGTTAGTAGTACTGGTGTTAATGTGCATTATCGATCTTAAAAATAAATGCTCTTTACTTCATAGTTAAAACCCCATTTCATTTAAGTTTAATAAAATATAATAAAATAATTTCAAGATAGAATAAATTCACGGCTCAAGTGCCATCAACTCCAAAATCTGCAAAAATGTTGTTGTAAAGTAATTATAAATTTTTATTTTGGGGAAAATAAGCTGTTGGTTACTGTCCTCAATCTAGTACGCACTAAGTAGAAACTGCCCATCAGCTTACACTCCGTAAAGAAGTGGCCCTGGGTCCCAAAGGTAATCCCACAACCACACTTTTGTGGGGACTCTTGGACAATATAGGTTCGTTCACTCCCTAGCTCACCTTGTCAGAAGACATGACATGAATAGGATATTTTTTGTTGTTGTGTATCTACATAACTTAGTTGTGTAATTTTTTTTTGGACTTTAGTTGAGCACATGTTGTTTTTTCAACTTTTAGAAGTTTCTTTTATATTTAGGGGAAACTAAGGGTTTATTTCTTAATATCTAAAACTCCATTTGTCTCATATATTAGAGTTGTTAATGAATTGAGTTAGCTCATCAAACAAGTTTGGCTTGACTTGAATTAGACTCGACTCAAATTAAACTTGGCTCAAATTCAATTGAGCCTAAATAGGCTTAAGCCACGTTCGAGCATACCCTTATTTGATTAGGCTTGGCTCAACACAGCTCAAATGAAACTCGAACTGAACTCAACTCAGCTCGAGCTCAAACTTGGACCCAAATATAATTTTAAAATAATATATAAATAATACATATATAAAATAAATAATATATAAATATGTACATATCATATGAACATAATTATTAATTTAAATATATATTTATAATATACATATATATAGTCACATATATGTATCAATATCATGTATCATATGATATATGAGACCTATTCATATAAGCTTGGGCTCACATGCAACTGCTTAAGGCTAGGCAACACATGCCCTTAGATTTCAATCTGACGACGCACATAACTTATAGTCCAATTTGGTTCCTGCCCCCTTTCACCCTCAGATTTTAATCCGACTGCCCATGATGTTTGGGTTCACTCTGACGTATGTGAGCTCAAACTCATATAAATTTTTCCCATGATATATATCATCGTTAAATTGTAATAAATGTATAATTTATATGTATAATATTATATATATATATATATATATATATATATATATATATATTTAAAAATCTAGAGACACAAACACTAATATACTCATTTTGTTCCAAATTAATAACTTCATTTGGTTTTTCAAGATGAACTAAAATTAATTTAATTGAAAAATCAAATAGAGCTATTAATATAAGACAGTGGGTCAATGTGATATTATAATAAGATACTCAAGAACTCTTCTAAAAGAAGCATTACAGTGGGGGACCAGCCTTAGTTTACAAAAGAATAATTAGAATATTCTTACAAAAGTTGAAGCATGATACTAGGGGACCAGCCCCAAGTTATAAGTTGTTTTTCTTTTTACATATACTTAGAATTTTTTAAAGGCATACTAAGGTTGACGAATAGTTCATTTATGAGTGATTTATAAGTGTGTAAAGAAAAAAAAACGAAGTAGATGGTAATACTGCCTATATGGTTTTCCCTTTTTGTATTTTTTTAGTGATTATATGCACATAAAGAGAGAAAAATGGTAATGCTGCCTTTTTGGAATATCTATAACCAAAGCTCATTTGGCATAGTTTTCTTCTTTCCTAGTGACTATAGTAAGTTGTTTGAAGTACAATCCTAGCATCTTACTATGTGTGATACTTTATATACTTTAGATTTAGATATATTTTACTTTTTTTTTAGTTCGAGCCTAGGCACATGATTCCTTTATTGCAGTTCAAGCTCGAGCCAAGCTTTGAATTTCCAATTCAAGTCAAGCTTGAGCTAAAAATTTTGAGCTTGTTCGAGCTTAGAGTTGAGCTTGAACACTTCGAGTTCAAGCCGAACAAGCCCAATACTATTTGGCAAGCTCTTTAACACCCCTACATGTATTAATAACTCTATTTAGCAAAAAAAAATCCTATAATTATAGCTCAATTTTGTTCAGTTTAAGTGCTGGGATAATTGAAAAAGACTCTCATAAGCTTATTTTTCATTCTATTCGATGTGGGTTTTGCCGTTCAATAAAAATTACCATTTTTCTAAATAGAGCTATTAGTATGGAATAGAGGGAGTATTTGTTTATTTGGCGAGGATGACATTTTAGTATTGAGGATTGAAAAAGGCTATGGCTGCTCACTGCAGTCACTCACTAGATGCAGCTTGCTGCAATCTCTTGCTGTAATTGCCTATTGCATGTAAAACATACGTCATCCCACGTCATAACATACTTGATACTATTATATAAAGCAAATTGGTGTCCCATAGAACTTTCAAATTCTGACTGTTTGACCCATGTTTTATTCTATTAATCCTTATTTTATTCATATTTAACCCACCCCAAAAAGCTAAAGATATTAGAATCATAATCTCTATTTTTAAGGTTATGTTAATTTTAACTTTATAATATTATATCTTGCACTCTTGAACTTGGATTTGTGTTTTCTTGGTATAATTAGAAAGCTTTCAAAGAGCTCTATTAAATGAGATATTATATGACTACGTTTGCTCGAACTTCTTTGTAAGTCCCATGTATATAGCACACTTCTCAATTATAAATTTTTTTATTATTTTATATATTATACATATTCAGATTTGCATATTTTTAACACCCTTAAAAAACTTCCAAGGAACTCTATCAAATGAAACATGTTGCCAAAGTAGTCTTGAATATGAATAACATACTCTATGGAACAATGTCCTTGGACACCATTGTCTTCACTGACCTATGACATAATACTTAGCCTATGATATTTGGATTCATAATTGTCAATTATGAGTGTACATGGGTTAACATAGAGTTTGTGTCACACCTCAGGATTTTTAAAGTCTTTTAAAATAATAAAATCAACGGAAACAAAAAAATCTATTTCAAAACTCTTTTTTATCAGTAATTGGACAAAATTATCCTTTGAGTGACTCACTTATTTTTTAAAATAAGAATATTCAAACTATCATATCCATATATAGAATACGGTCAAATCATATATAAATTGCATAAGGTTTAGCCCAAGTATATTCATAGATCTGTCACACATACAACTATTAGCACTCACGTGCCTATGTTCAAATTACACACCATACCAAGAGTTTTGTTATTAAAGATAAGAAATCCTATATTTCTTCTAGAGTTTAATGTTCTTTTCATGTTCAATGATCCCAACTTGGCCACTCTTTTTACAAACTTGCATCATGAGGATGCTGAGTATACGAATATACCCTATGGGAGTGTAAGGTCCCTGATTTTTCTGCCATTTTTCTGGTCATTTTCGGCAGGAAAATGTGATGTTTCAGCGTATGTATATTTGTGTCTTTTCCCCGTATTTATACCCGTAGAGTCGGGTGTGGGGCTTAGTCGCGGGCCACGGGCCTCGCTGCGCGCTTATGGCGTGAATTTTGGAGGTTCGACGCGTAACCAGTGGGTTAACGCGCGTTGGGGATACGTTGGGAAAAAGAAAAAGAAAAAAAAATAAAAAGGAAAATGTGGATCGGGTCGGGATCGCCCGATCCAGAACCTGGGCGATGAACAGTGGCCGCCCCCCCCTTTTTCGCCTGTTCACTGTGCCCGGCCGCCGCCGGGCCAGTGGGCCGCCGCACCGGCTCCGCCCCTGCCGTGTGACGGCAGGGGAGCCGCCGTCCCGGCCCCACGGCCGCTCCGCCCCCACTTTTCCAGTTAGCCTCCCTCTGACTGTGTATTTTGATTCCGCCGCCGCCGTTGACTGGCGAGGGCCGGCCGGCCGCCCACGGCTCCGCCATGGGCCGGAGACGGCGGGAGGATACTCCCCCCAGCCCCGGACGGCCCCAGCTCCGTCGTCCCGCTCTCTCTCTCTGCTGCCCTGTTTTTCTACCCCCACTATGTATCGCCGTTCCGCCGCCGCCACGGGCCGGCTCGGCCCGACCGGCCGGCCACGGCTTCGCCCTGGGCCGGTGACGGTGAGGAACCACTCCTCCCGGCCCGGTGGGCCTCGGCACCGCCGCCCCATCCTCTTCCTCCCTCTGTGCACTGTTCCGCCGACGGACTATTTTGGGCAAACAGTGGCCGCCGGCGGTGATCTGTGGCCGATTCGGCCTTTCCCCAGCCCCGCCTTGCTCCGGCGAAGGCAGTGGACTACACCTCCGTGCCCGATTCAGCCGCCGCCCCCATGGCCGCTCCGCCCTTATGGGTTTTCCCCGGTCGTCCCCTATTGTTGGCCTACGCCCATTTTGGACGTGGTGACTGACGTTATAGTTGGACGCCGGATTCGTTTTGGTGGACCTTAGTTCGGCTCCGCCCCAGCCCGGTGATGCCAATGGGCCACCCCTCTGGGCCTTGTTCAGCCTTGCGGCCTGTAGCTGCAGCTAGTCCTCCTTACCGGCACGTTTGCCGTTGACCCTTCTTGCCCATTTTACGCCGTCGGTACCGGACGGCCTCGGGCAAGAATTTGTATGTCTTACCTTGATAGAAGGTGGACGAGTTCACCTGCTCAGGCCTTGGCCAGTGACGGCCTCATAGCCTTTGCACGACCTTGAACCCTCCCCTTGCCCTATACCGTGTGAGATGCACAGCTGCCCGCACCATGGGTTTTGGTTGTGGGTGGCGATCGGCGATGTCGCCGCTTTGATTGGCCACTGCTAGGGCCTTAGCCCTGTTGGCTTTTATGGGCCTTGAGTCGTCTCCATTCAGCCCTCTTCCCCCGCCCTTTGGGCCGCGTGCGCATGTAGCCACGCGTGTACTTCTGGGTTTAGGCGCTGCATTCGCGCCGCCTAACCATCAGTTGGCTTTGCCACCGAGTGGAGTTGACCACTAGAGCCGTCCTCCACCTCTCCTTTGGTTCTCGAGCGTTGCCCCACACTCTCCGCCAGTATGTGGGCCTTTATTGACCGAAATCGTCGCCGTTGGGTGCTGTCCACGGCCGATTTCGACGTCTTGTGGCCGGCTGTGCACGTCTTAGCCACCGGTTGATCTTCAGAGTGTACACCCTCGACATCTGGTTGCACCGCCACTTATGTTGGCATGATATGTCTCCCAGCCGCCCTAGGGTGCCGCTGTGGATCGCGGGTTTTACTGCATTGAGTTCTGACACTCTATTTGGCCGTGATAGTTTCGGCGCTTCCTAAAATCCTCGGGACAGCAGCTCTCTCAGCCAGGCAACGGTTTTGACCGCCAACTCCGCCGCCGACGCCGCCCCGTCGTGTGCTCGCCATCGAATGTCATGATTACGAGGTAGGGGAGCTTTGAACTCGTAAATTCATGAAGCATGCTTTGAATGAGTAGCAGCATGCTAGGATTGTATGATTCCATGCTTGGATGTTAAGTAACGATCCGATTGCATGATGTGCGTGTAAGCATGATTGTATGGTATGATTGATATGCATGAGATGTATGCATGTTTTATGGATGTGGATTATGTATGCGCTGGCGATGGCTAGCAAATATGTCAGTATGCTATGTATGGGTTATGCACGTGCTAGTGATGGCTAGCGTGCATGTTTGAAGTATGTATGAATGTGTGTGTGCACGTGCTAGAGATGACTAGCGTGTACGTTTGATAGATGCATGTGCTAGTGATGGCTAGCGTGCATGTTTGACGTGTGTATGCATGTGCTAGTGATGGCTAGCGTGCATGTTTGTAAGTTATGTATGTATGATCGTATGTGTATGTTATATGTATGTGTGAGACATACGTATGTATGATGGCATTTTGCCTATGCTTTGGATGTGTGTAAGTGTATGTGGGCAGAGGTATGGGCGATGGACAGTAAGAGGTGACAGAGGCTTTGTCTGTATTGGATACAGTTGTGTAAGCGTAAGACAGAGGATATGAGTGTGACGGGCAAGGATTAGAATGGATCAGTTTGGGGTGGATTGTATGTTGGGCGTTTGTCAGACAGTAAGAGTGTTCATAATTGTACAAGCATAACATACAGATTATGAAGTGAAGAATAAGTATAATAAGTGAGATATAAGTAAGAGGGCAACAATTGGGTTGGCTCTGAGGAGCGTTATTTGAGGATGTCAGTGTAAGAGGTTTTGGCCATAAGATGGATGGCAAAGTGTGTAAGACTGTAAGGGTTTGTTGTACGATGAGTTTTGTCCATGATGTGGATGGGTAAGTGAAGTTTGTTGCCCCGACGAACTAGGGTTTCGATCGGGCTCAACTTCAGTTTAATTAGTCGAGGACTGTGAGTTTGTGTGGCATAATTGTACCGCATAATATACTTAATTCAAACTGGAATTATAAGCACAGCTAATGATAGCGTTGTGAGTTTGAGACTTGAGGGTTCGACGGATTAAGTTCCGTGTTTGAGCTGGCCGCTGATGAGTTGGCCGAGCGTTTATCATGTCTTGCCATGGTGTTTATCCTGCGGGATGTTGTCTGTGTGCTGCATAGAGCACCGGACGTCTAATGCTCTGCTGAGAGCGACGTTGTCTCTGATTTGGTCTGCGTGCTATATAAGCCCAGACGTTTGATGCTCTGTTGAGAGCGATGTACGTCTCTAACTTTGTCTGTGTGCTGTATGAAGCCCAGACGTCTGATGCTTTGCTGAGAGCGACGTATGTTTCTGATTTGGTCTGTGTGCTGTGTAAGCCCAGACGTTTGATGCTCTGTTGAGAGCGTTGTATGTTTCCGCCCAAGAGTGGCACTGTATGTTTCTGCCCAAGTGGCACTGTATGTCTTCTGCCCAAGAGTGGCAATGGCACTATAAGACCCATTATGGTGGGCAATTCTCTGGCACTATAAGACCCATTATGGTGGGCGATTCTATGGCACTATAAGACCCATTATGGTGGGCAACTGTATGACCCCTTATGTGTGGGTGTTTATGTTTGCGCGCTCAGGTAAGTAGTATCATGGATCTACTCTTACCTGTTTGATCCAGTGCCCCATGAGCATTGGTGTGCCTTACCTTCGGAAAAGTCCATGGCGTCTAGTCACTCCCCGGAGGTTAAGGTGTTGCCCCAGTGGCATTCTTTTCCTTTTCGACGCTGGAGCTTATTAGTTGTAATGAGCTTCAGTGGTCGTTGATATGTGTACGATTATGAGTACGACTGTATGTGTATGAGTACGACTGTATGAGTATGAGCAGGACTGTAAGTGTATGAGGATGAGTAAGACTGTAAGAGTGTGTATGAGCACGACTGTAAGAGTATGAGTACGATTGTGAGAATATGTTTCTGAGTAAGACAGTAAGTATGATTTTGTGCAGATTGTACGAGTAAGGTCGTACGAGTCTGATTGTATGAGTAAGGTCGTACATGTATGGGTAAGCTGCATGAGCGAGCATATGATTGTACGAGTAAGGTCGTACAAGTATGCGTATGTTGTATGAGTATGCGTACGGTGGTACAAGTAAGTTGTATGACCCTGGATAAGGGTGTTTGTATAAGTTTGATTCGGTATGATTTTGGCACGATGGTGGCTTCGGTATGTCTGTGGCACGATGGTGCCTTTGGTATGATCGTATGCGTTTGAGCATGTTATGATTATATTATGTTGACTGCTTCATGTTTGTGTTGCATGACACATGATTTCTGAACTTATGGAGTTCACCGTTTGGGATTTCCCCTACTGGGTATTTTCCTACTGAGTATGAAAATACTCACCCTACTATTTTTAGCCCCGTTGTATGGGAGGTTTTGCAGGTTGTGCGGAGAGCTCCTGGAGATGGACGCTCGTTTCAGCGGTGGATTGATTCCCGTTGACTCAGGTATCAGCTTGACTCTCTGCGAGTTCATTTGTGCCACGATCTCCTGTATTGAGTGAGATGAGACTTCAAGATGTTTATTCTGGACTTTCATTTGGATGAGTCTATGGACTGTTATGGGACTTGTACTCAGGGATGCCTGGGAGAGTGATTTGTATTTAAAAGTCTATGATCATAGCAAATTTATTCGTACGGTTGTTTTCGAGTAGCGCCTGAGGATATTTGATTTGACAGTACGATGTTTAACCGTATGATGTTTTAAATTATAAAATGTTTATACAGGTTTTGATTTTATCGTTTTGACTCCGATTTATGGAAAGAAAAAAAAAATTTCTATGAGTTTTGAGAAAAAGGGATGAAAAATCTCGGGCGTTACAGGGAGAACTAAACAAGTACTATGTAGTAACAATGCACATTATTACACTACATCATCACAAAATAAAAAATTATCAATTGAAGGTACATAAGTGGAACTACCTGACAAATGACTTGAAGCTTGCAACAGAGGTGCTTACATTGAAGATTTGGAGATATTATTTGTATAGGGAACAATTCAAGGTTTTCATGGATCATATGAGTTTGAAGTACTTGTTCTCACAAAATGATCTAAACATGAGGTAGTGGAGGTGGTTTGAATTTTTAAAGGACTATGATTTCACTATTGCTTATTACCTAAAAAAGACTAATTAATATGGTTGCAGACATGCTTACCCAATGTTTAGTTCTACACTTTTAAAAGTTCAAATTCACTAGTGGAAGTTATTGGAGGTCGTTTTGGACTTTCAACCCAAAGTATTGTTGGAAAGCACCTAAAAAATATTGGTCAAGTTGACTATTAGTTTAGACATTTGTTCTAAGGTTGTGGAATTGCCAAAGGAAGATGACAAAACTTAAGGATTGAAAGCCAAGATCTTGGTTGGAAAGTTACTTTTTCTCACCTTGTGTATAGATGAATTACCTGAAAAAGACTAATTAATATGGTTGCAGACATGCTTACCCAATGTCTAGTTCTACACTTTTAAAAGTTCAAATTCACTAGTTGAAGTTATTGGAGGCCGTTTTGGACTTTCAACCCAAAGTATTGTTGGAAAGCACCTAAAAAACATTGGTCAAGTTGACTATTAATTTAGACATTTGTTCTAAGGTTGTGGAATCGCAAAAGGAAGATGAAAAAACTTAAGGATTGAAAGCTAAGATCTTGGTTGGAAAGTTACTTTTTCTCACCTTGTGTATAGATGAAGTTATATTGTTCAAAGATGGTTTGCTTGTTCCCAAAAATGAAGACCTGAGGAAAGAGATCCTTGTGGAAGTGCGTTGTTTTAAGTTTTCTATTCATCCTCGAACTACTAAGATGTATAGAGACCTTATACGTAATATTTGGTTGGAAGGAATGAAGTGAGATATAACTGAGTTCATTTTAAAGTGCCTTGTTTGTCAGCATATCAGAGCCAAAGATTAACTTAGTTCATTTTAAAGTGCCTTGTTTGTCAGCATATCATAGCCGAAGATCAATGTCTTGCAAGAACATTGCAACCTTTGTTGATGCTAGTGGATGTGGGAAAATATCGCAAAATTTTTTGTAGTTGGTTTGCCAAATATGTCAAATGGAAATGATTCCATTTGGGTAGTTGTAGATAGATTAACCAAGTCGGCTCACTTTCTTGCCATAAGGATGAATGTGCATTTGGATTCACTTGTTACTCTCTACATCCACGGGATAAATCAACTTTATGGAGTACCAGTTTTTATTGTTTTCGTTATAAAATTTTGTTGTACATTGACATTTTGGAGAAGTTTCCAAAAAGTTTTGGGATTAGTGGCTACCCTGAGTACAACTTTTCACCCTTAAACGAATGGACAATTGGAGCATACGATTCATTGAATTTGGGGCAGTAATTGGGATCAACACCTATCGCTCATTGAACTTGTGTACAATAATTGTTATCAAGCAAGTATCGAAGTGACATCATTTGAAGCTTTGTACGGGAGATCCAATTTGTTGGACCGAAGTAAGCAAGTAGTAGATAACCAGACCAAAACTTGTTCAACAAACCAGTGAGGTTGTCAAAGGAATTTAGAAAAAAACTTTTTGCAGCTCAAAGTCAACATGAGTAAGCTGACAAGCATTGAAGACTATTGGAGTTTAAGGATGGAGATCATGTATTCTTGAAGATCTCTCCGATGAAAGGAGTGATTCAGTTTGGAACTAAAGGAAAGCTATCACCTCAATACAATGGACCATTCAAGATTTTGCAAAGGATTGGCGATGGTGTATCATCTTGCTCTACCTCCCAACTTTATAAAAGTTCATAATGTGTTTCATGTTTCAATGCTGAGGAAGTACAACCTGAATCCTAGCCATGACATTTGTTTTGGGCTGATTGAGGTAGCCAATTATCTTACTTACAAGGAGGAGCCTGTATATATTCTTGAAGAGAAGGAGCAGGTGTTGGAAACAAAAAGGATTCATCTTGTGAAAGTTCTTTGGAGGAATCACAAAGTTGAGGAGGTGAAATGTGAAAGTCAAGACGAAATGAAGTAGTATCTGCATCTTTTTGAAACTACTCGGGTTGTAAACTTCAAGAACGAAGTTTTTTCTTAAAGTGGGGTAGGATGTAACACTATTGATTTTTGTTCTAGAATTTTTGGGGAATTTTTATGAGTTTTTCCAACTCCATTTGATAGAAAACAGATAATCGGGTGAGTGGGTAAGTGGGCACACTAGACTGGGCCAAGCCAAGTTGATTTGATCCACCCTAATTTGATTTGATCTAATTGGATAAGTATGGAAGGAGAATCAACCAATCAAGACAATTGTCAAGAGTGGGCAAACCCCCCTAAAGGATGTTACTCCATCCCTTTTCTCCTCTCCCTTGTGGCTTGACCAACCTCTCTCCCCTCTCTCTCTACATGCCCTCCTCTATTCTCCCTACTCCATCTATAATGTCCCTAATTTTCTACAATTTTTTATGATTTTTATACTATTTTTACATCATTTTTAGCAAAAAATGTGATGCTTCAGTGTATTTGTATTTACATATTTGACCTCATTATTATCCCATAGAGTTTGGTGTGGGGCTTAGCCGCAAGACGCGGGCCTCGATGTGTGCTTTCAACACAAAGTTTGGAGATATCATGCATAAACAGGTGGAGCTATGTGTTAAAAGGTGGAACAACGTGTCATGGTCCACCCTTCTACCTTGATTTGGGTCTTACCCGTATGACCCTTCGTGGCCATTTTGTAATTATAACTCCTCTTGTAACCAATTGGCCTCAAGTTGGTCTTGGGATCAACCTTGTTTCACGTGGCCTTTACTCCCCCACTGCTTGAGCCTGAGACACCCCTTCGCTATTTTACGTGCGAGATGCACAGCCGCCCACACCAATTGTTTTGGTTGTAGGTGGCGATCAGCGATGTCGTTGCTTCAGTTGGCCACCACATCCTGGCCCTAGCTTTGTCACCCTTTTGTGGGCCTTGAATGTCACTGTCTAGCTTCTTCTACTTCCCTTTGGCCGCATGTGCAAGTGGCGCCGCATGCGGTTTAGGGCTTAGGTGCCACTTTTACGAAGCTTGACCATCAGACAGCTTCGTCACCATTTGAGTTGACCATTAGAGCCTTCCTCCACCACTCCTCCATCCTTGAGCATCACCCCACTCCCTCCGCCCATTGTGGGCCCTCAATGATGTGAAATCGCCACCATTGGGTTCTGTCGGCAGCCAATTTCGACATCTTGTAGATGATCGGTACTTCTCTGGTACTTCTCAACCGTCAATCAACCTTTAGTGAGTACACCTTGACTTCTGGTCACACCTGCCATTCGTTGGAACGATCTTTCTCCTGGTCGCCTTTAATGTGCCATCGTGGATCACAAATTTTGCTACGTTGATTTGTGCCACCCCCACTTGGTCATGATGGCTTCCAGTGCTTCCTAAACTCTCGGGACAACAACTCTCTCAGCCTGGCAATGCTTTTGGCAGCAAACTCTGCCACCGATGTTGCCACCATTTTGTGCTCGCCATTAAAAGTCATGTATTACGAGGTTTGGGAGCTTTGAACTTATAATTTCATGATAATAAGCTTTAAATATGTAGAAGCATTATAGGATGATTGAGATTTGATCATTGGATGTTAAATCATGATCCGTTTGCATGATGTAAAAGGATAAATTATGCCATGTTGAAATGCATATGACATGCATGTGAGTTGTATGTATGTTTGATGTATGTGCAATATATATGTGCTAGTGATGGCTAGCGAGTATGTTGGTAAGCTATGTATGTAGAATATGTGTATGCTAGTGATGGCTAGTGAGTATGTTGGTAAGCTATGTATGTGGAATATGTATGTGCTAATGATGGTTAGTGAGTATGTTCGTATGCTATGGCTAGTGAGTATGTTGGTAAGCTATGTATGTGGAATATGTATGTGCTAATGATGGTTAGTGAGTATGTTCGTATGCTATGTATGGGAGTATATGTATGTTATATGTATGTGAGATGGACACACATATGTATAATGGCTATGCGCTTATGCGATGGATATGTTTGTGGGGGGGGCAGACATATGGGAGATGGATAGTAAGAGGTGATAGAGTATTTGGTATGGATTTGGATGTGGATGTGTAAATATACGACGAAAGACAGAGGATGCAAGTTTGACGGGCAAGGTTTGGAGTGGATTGGTTTGGTTTGGGCTAGAGATATGTTGGGGAATTGTTACATAGTAAGAGTGCTCCATAATTGTATAAGCATAATGTACATATTATGAAGTGAAAAGTAAGCATAATAAGTGAGGTATAAGTAGAAGAGTGATAAATAAGGTTGGCTTTGAGGAGCCCAGTTTGATGACTTTCGAGTAAAATATTTTGGTCATAAGGTGGATTGTGGAGATCGTATGAATATGTAAGAGTTTGGTTTATGATGAGTTATGTTATGAGTTGGACGAGTTAAGTAAAGTATGCTTCCTTGACGAACGAGGGTTTTGGATAGGTCTCAACTTCGGTTTGATCAGTGAAGCATTGTATGTTTAAGAGTTTCTACTGCATAATTATACCACATAGCTTACTTAATTCAAACTTTAATTATAAGAAAAGTTAATGATTGTGTTGTGAGTTTGAGACTTGAGGGTTTCAACGGATTAAGTTTCATATTTGAGCTAGTTGATAAGGAGTTAACTAAGCATTTCTCATATCTTGCTATGGTGTTTCTCTTGCGGGATGTTGTCTATGTCCTGTATTTGAGCCCTAGACATCTGATGCTTTGTTGAGAGCAATGTATGTTTTCAATTTGGTTAGTGTGTTATATTAAGACCAGATGATTGACACTCTATTGATAGCATTGTATGATTATGCCCAAGAGTGGCACTATATGATTTCTCCTGAAGAGTGACATTGTATGATTTTGCCTAAGAGTAGCACTACACGATTTTTGCCCAAGAGTGGCACTGGCACTATAAGACCCATAAAGTGTGGGCAATTATATGGCCTCTAATGTGAAGGCATTTATGTTTGATCTTGTGCCCTATGAGCATTGGCGTGCCTTGCCTTCAGAAAAGTCTATGACGTCTAGTCACTCCCCGAAGGTTAAAGTGATTCCCTGGGGCGCTAGAGCTTATCAATTATAATGAGCTTTTGTAGTCGATAATATGTGTACAATTGTATGAGTATGTATGTTTCTGAGCAAGATGGTACTAGTAAGGTCGTACAAGTAAGGTTGTATGAGTAAGGTCATACGAGCAAGATTGTATGGGTAAGGTTGTACAAGTAAGACTATACGCATAAGGTCATACAAGTATGTGTAAGATTGGTTTGATGGTATGTATTTGACATAATTGTATGTGTATGTGCATGATTATTATATGCTTGCCTGCTTCGTGTTTTAGTTGCATAAATGCATTTATGTATGGACTTACTGAGTTTACTCTTTAGAACTCCCCTACTAGGTATTTTCCTATTGAGTATGAAAATACTCATTTACCCTATTTTTTTAGCCCCGTTGGTCGGGAGGTTTTTGCAGGTTTGTGTTAGAGAGCTCTTAGAGATAGATGTTTGTTTCCATGATGGATTGTTTCTCTTTAACTAAGGTATATCCTTAACTCACTGCGAGTATTATTTTGTGTCACGATTTCATGTATTGGGTGAGATACGAATTAAGGTGTTTATGCTTTCTAGACTTATAATTTGGATTAGACTATGGACTATTATGAAACTTGCACTCAAAGATGCCTAGGAGATATTTATATTTGAAGTCTATTATCATAACAATTTATTTCATACGTTGTTTTCGAGTAGTGCCTAAGGATGTTTGGTTTGGTCGTACAATATTTGATTGAATGAGCAAAATTTTGTATTGAAAAAATTGATGTGTGATATTTTATATTATAAATGGCTTTCATGGGTTTCGTATTCATCGTTTTTCCTGATTTATAACCGTTATGTTGCAAAAAAAATTAGTGAATTTTTGTGTCATGTGATGAAAAATCTTGGGTGTTACACCATCTTCCTATTTCTTATCTTGAATCATCTTGCCACATTAAACCTCCATTGAAGCATCTTCAAGAACCAAGGAATTGAATCGTAGAAGCATTGATTTGGGGGAAATCCACTATGACTTGGTACCTCATTAGAGAAGCTTTCTGGATAATTGTTTTTATTTGGTAGTTTTGATAAAGAAAGAAGCTTTCTTCTTTTCTCTTCTTCAAGAATCAAGTTTTTGGAATTGGATTTTGAGGTAAGTGACTTCTCACTTGCTAACCTACTTTCTTATGAATATTTTCATGTATGGTTTTGCATGATTAAGCCTAGGGTTTTAATTAAATCATGTTTCAATTATGATTGTTACATGATTTGAATGGATATTACTATGATTTGGTTATTGAAAGCATAATGCTTTATTTTAGTAGCTGATTCTTAGTCTTGAATATGATGCTCTTGAATGTTCTTATGGTTTATTCCCGAAATTCACTATCCTTGGAATGGCCGATTTTGTTTCAGGTCTTCCTGAACTCATTTTTATATGAAATTTCTCTATGAGTACCTAGAATAATCACTCTCAGTCTGGTAAAAAAACTGAGAACTTTTCCCAAAGTTTAGGTCTGTCAAAGAGTCTTCTTTTCATATATTTGTTTTTTAGTCAGTTGGCCTAAAATCAGCGTTTGAACCTTGTTTTGGGGTCTTTTCTTCATGGAATGGACTTACAAAAATTATTGGAGATATATAATCATTTTTTCACTTTATATATTTAGGGATTTTCCCTATTAAATTTGAATTACAATATTTTATGTAATCCATTTTGTTTTAAATTAATAGATCTACTATTCTGTGCTTTGCAAATTTTCCCAATTTCATTTTTCCTTTGATTGCTTCCTAATTCTTTGTGAAAATCTTCTACATTTTCTTTGTTCAAAATAAAAAGTTTAAATCGATTTGGAGTCTCTTGGGCCAATTTGTGTCAATTGTTCTTTGACTCAAAGAACTTCCAATATTGTTCTACAACTTTCAAATTTTCAAATAAATTATTTTATGGTGTCAAATCGTATCACTAATTAATTTTTTAGTCACTAGTTGGATCATGTTCCATGTTTCGCTTGATTTTGAAATCACTAGGTATTTTTCCTAAAATTATGAGGTCATTTTGTAACCAATTAGGGTTTTGATTTAATGTTGTAGTCCAGCATTTTGGCTCACTCGACACTGTGAAATGATTTTTTGTAAGCATTTCTAGCATATTTTTCCACCGGTTGCTATACCATAGGGTAGGATTGGATTATATTCTTGTATAAATAATACGATAATAAAATGAAAATATATTTTATGTTGAGTGCACACTTAGAAAATTATTGAAATAATCCTAGTGAGCTCTTGAGGACTTTGTTGTTGTGCAAGGAAATGCCATTAAGACAGGTATTAGTTGCACACGGGCAATTCACATTTACAAGCTCTTTGACCAAAGGTGCAGAGGAAAGTGGAAGATTATTGGTTATATTTATGTAAATCATGGTCATGCAATTTACTTAAATACTATCAACAACGGAATACTTCATGTTTACTTTTATCTTGAAGTTAAATACGTCACTTATATGTATGATTTTTAGAGCATGAGATTGTGGTTAATGTGTGTAAATAACTTACTGAGTGTAACCTCACGGGTGGTTTTTGTTTTGCATACACTTGTTCATCATGTGTACTTGTACACACAGATGTATTCGACATTGTAGACACATAGTCGGGAGATGGAAAGAGTTCGTAGAATAATAATTGTCCTTTGTAACAAAGGTAGATGGATAAATATTGCTAGATGAAGAGACTCTCTATTAGCGGTTTATCTTACTTTCAAGGATTGTAATAATTTTTCCACATGTTGGTCCATATGGATGGATTGATTTCCTTCATTTTGGAATATTAATTGATCATAATTTGTAGTAAATTATTATTGTTCCCTAGTGGGCCACATTTTGTTGCTCTCAGTTCTCGGGGTTGGGGTCATGACATCACCATTTTTGTCATCGACTGCCATCTTCATCACTAGCTCCGCTTCATCTGCCTTTGCCTTCATCTCATCCTCCGCCATCTCCTCATGCTCCCCCTTACAGCCTCCTCTTCTTCCTCCCTTATAACAACCCTTGAATTTTCGTTACCATTTATTGTCTCTAAAAAAGTTAATATTATAGTTTTTAGCAAATTTTAATTATTTTATAGGTTGTTATTTAGTTGGTTTCTTAAGGATATGAAAGATCTCTAAAAAGGAAAATAACAGGTCTTGAACTATGCAAATTGGACATTGGGGGTCATAAGTTATAACCTCGAGAAGCATGCCACATGGGCATGACCCACTTTAAAATTTAGAGATAACCTACCCTTGGTCTTGTTTCATAGGGCTAGTCAATATGTGTCCAATGGTACCAATTATGTACTAATTCGAGTTTGGGAAAGGAAGTTATGAACATTTAAAGATTTAAAAATGCTTTGAATTAAAGAAAGAAAAATATAAAAAAATAATTGTGTAAGCCTGAGGCAGCTGGCATTAGTCTGACACTAGTGCAACGCATGGCCAGTGACCACGTGACTTGCACAGGCCCATGCAACATATGATCTACCCAGGTCATGCATGGTGAGCTTACACAATGTGGGTAGGGCACTGCACGGTGCACATGCGCTGCGCGGCCATGTCGATGTGCTCTCTATCATTCCCCACTCCATGTGGCATGTGGAACTGCCTCATGCTGGTATAAATAGCGCGGGGAGGTTTTTTTTCTAGGTTTTCTAGTCTCACACTTCTTAAACTTCATTTCTCTATTTCTAATTGTTTTAAGTCTGATTTGAATCATTCAAGAGGCACTTTACATAAATAAAATGTGTCAAACAATGTGGAGGGGTTGTTTTCTTTGTTAGAGAGCTCTAAAATCATGAAAAACAATATCCAAGGTTGAGGTAGGGGCTTTTAAATTCTAAACCTATGCTCTGCTAAGAATTCAATTATTTTAAATTATCTTGCTACAATAAGCTTTATATCTCTATTTTCTAGAAAGAAATTTTGTCAATGAAATGATTCGATTATGATATGATACGTTTTGAGTGCTTGCACTCTCTGGGTAGTTCCTTAGTTAATAAATCATGAATTATTATTATATTTTGGATATTTTCCATATTTGGCTCTAGCAAGTATAAGATGTGGAGTATCATGGGAACACTTCTATCTTTTTGGCTTTCGTAGCCCCATGAGTGCGGGAGTAAGCCATTAGGTATTATGACTCCAAGATTGATCTATTTTCTAATGGATGATTTAGTTCTGATTGATTTTTTGAAAAGATTATGATTGTTTTTATAAAGGTATCCTAATTAGCATGTTTATAAAATTTAACACAACCTACTGAGTATAAAACTACTCACCTACTCTCAAATTTTGCAGGTGATACAACAAAGACGGAGATGAAGGAAGAAATTTTTTTGAGTAATTTATCTATGTTTTGTTGCAATAAAAACTCTATAATTATTTCTGTTGACTAATGTTCAAGGGCATGAGATGTCTGGAGATAAAACTAAATAATTACCAGCTTTATGCAGAGTGATCCTTAGTACATATTATTATTTTATTTCAAATGTGTTAATTCCATGAGATGGGATTTGTATGGGTTGTCACGTCCCCTCTCCCTCCCCATCATCCTTTTCCTTCTTTTCCTCCCTTCTTCATTTTCTCCTCTCTTGCTCCTCATTCTCCCCTCCTCTCTATCCTCCTCTTTTTTTTTTCTCCTCGAACGCCTCCTCTTCCTCCTTGAAATTTGACAAATCTGACAAGACCAGCCACAAACTAGCTAGGAACATTATTAAAATTTTGTTTTTTTTCTCTATAAGATCATATCTTTAAAAAATGAACCCATGAACATATTAAACTACTCAAAACTAAGAGTGAGTTTTATTTTTTCTTGATTTTGAGCTTTTTTCAAAGCCAAACAAACCTTATACTGATAGTCGACAATCGACAATTACTCAACAAGTAGATTTATTACAGTAAAGGGGATGTAGGTATGTTTTTTGACAAGCATATTTATTCTGAGTCAGTATTTACATTGATCTATCTTAATACACCAAATAGATATATAGAAAAATAAAGTAGGTTTTAATGCTAATGTTGACTTTTGGCTGTCAACTTCTAACTATTGACTTCTTATTGTCAACTTTTGACTATCAACTATCATATTGTCCAGCACTGGAGATCACCTTCTTCTCCTCCTCTGCCAACGACTCCTTTACTAATGTGTGATAGTTGATAGTTAAAAGTTGACAATCAACAATCGCATATTTAAAATTTGCTATATTTTTCATTTTATCTATATGGTTTGTTGAGATAGTTCATTGTAAATATTGAAAGATATAATGTAACTTAGAATGTTTGCTTATGATCCCTTTATTGCAATAAATATGCTTGTCGACTGTCAACTATCAACTGTTAGTACGAGGTTCATTCGGCATTGAAAATAACTTAGATTCAAGTAAAATTAAAAACCACTCTTGGTTTTGAGTAGTTTAACATGTTTATGGTTCATTTTTTTAATATTTAAGCTTTTAGATAAAAAAAAACAAAAATTTTAATAGAACCCCCAACTAATTTGTGGCAAGTCTTATCAAATTCATAGAAGGTGGAAGAGGAGGAGGTTGTCGAAAAAAGGGGGAGGAGGAGGAGGAGAAGGGAAGGGAGGAGGAGAAGGAGGGGTAAGAAGAGGGTAGGAGGAGGAAGAGGAAGAGAAGGGAAGGGAGGGGGAAAAGGAAGGGTAGGGAGAGCGGAGGAGGAGGAAGAGAAGGAGGTGGGGTAGCGAGAGGGGATGAGGAGGAGGACTTGGTAGCAAAAAAAGGGATGAGGAGGAGGAGGAGGAGGAGCTGAAGGCAGATGAAGTGGACCCGGTGGTGGAGAGGCCAAGTTGGTTATAGAGGTGGTGAAATCGGTGACAGAGGTGGTAGAGTCAAAGTTGGAGTTGTTGACAAACGGAAGGGAAAACAGTAGATTTATAAAGTTAAAAAGGAATAGAAATGTGTATTATGATTTTGGTAAATTACTAAAAATAAAAGAAGAAGAAGAAGAAGAAGAGAAAAAAAAGCAATAGGTTTATAAAGTTAAAAGAAATAAAAATGTGTATTATGGGGCTATTTTAGTAAATTATTAAAAAAGAAGAAAAAGAAAAAAAAAGGATGAAGAAGAGGAAAAGGTGGGGAAGGAGGAGAATGAGAGAGAGGAAGATGGGAGGAGACAGAGGTAAATGAAGTGGACTTGGTGGTAGAGAGGTAAAAGTCGATGGTGGAGGTGGTAAAGTCGATGGTGGAGGTGGTAGAGCTAGTGCTAGAGGTGGTAGAGTCAATGGTGGAGGTGATAGAGCTAGTGCTAGAGGTAGTAGAGTCGAAGCTGAAGTTATTTATAAAGGAAAGGTGATACATTTGGTTGATAAAGTTAAATAGAAAAAAATGAGAAATAAGTGTGTTAGATAATTTATGTCATATTTGGGGGTTTACATATGTAGGAAATTATTATTTTTATTACTTAAAAATGTGTATTATAAAGTTATTTTGGTAAATTATTAAAAAAAACGAGGTTGAGAAAAAAAAGGTAGGGAGGAAGAAAATAAAAAGACTCCTCGGAATCCGGCACTACTGTAAAGGTAGAGTGGGGGTGAGATTTATTTTAGATTTATTTTATATTTTATCATTCAAGGCACGATTTATGGGACATCATAGCAGCGAACAGTTATAAATACTCATAGATTGTGCCTTAAATGTTAAAATATACGGCCACGCACACTCAAAAATTTATCCCATATTACATACATACAAATCCAATATATGGAAAGGGCAGGCCAGAAGCAGAGGGCGTCTTTCGGACTTCTCCATATTATTCCCTGGAGATCTCGGGGAAAAGTAGCCACATGCCACAGCAGCTCTAAGGCAGAGGTCTCAGGCTGGCTTTTGGCCACTCCCTACTCCGCCAAGGAGGCTGTTCCTTTCTACTTCCCCTGCGTAGTTCTCTTGTGTTCTCCTTTGCAGAGCCTCTGTCCTCACCTCATATCCACCGTCTTCCGTCTTCACCTATTTGGCAACTCCTTGTCCAACTTGTTTGCTCATCACAAACTCACGCTTCTTTCCTAGTCGGCGTAAGGCCCCCCTGCTGTGTCCAACTATCTTCCCTGGTAGACGACCTCTCTTTCAAGTTTCAACTAGTGAGCGGCCAGGTTGGCAATGGTTCCTGTCTCCGTCAAAGCCGACGGCTTAGCTTCTTATATATTCCTTTTCATTGTGGCTAGGTTTGGACGCGCATGAGTCCATGACTTGCTAGCTCGTCGTTAAATGGCATTGAAAAGAGTTTAGTCGGCACTTATCAATTCTAGAACATCATCGGTTGCCTTCAGTTGTGTTTTTTTTTTGGTAATATAGTTGTGGTTGTTGCACTTTAGTGTTGTACTTTTTGATAGAATGCGCACTCTTCCCTTTGCAGCTTGGTTGCGCTTGTTTGTGCTGTGTTCCTGGCTTATTTATCACCTCCTAAAGAGGTTATGGTGATGTGATTTTATGTCCTACTTTTTTTTTCTCTCTCTATATATATTAGTTGAAAAGTGCCTGATGATGCGGATCATGGGAAAGTCGAGAAGTGTCCTGGCTCTTCATGGCTTGGGGGGGTGTTGGCATGTATAAGGCTTTTTCTGAAGAGGTTGATTCTTGTAGAGTCATTTTCGTAGAAGCATTATTAAAGGCGGTATGGGATGAAGGAGAATGGGTAGTAATTCATGAAATTAACTTTTTTGTAAATTTTTAGTTAATTTTAATAAGTGAGACCCACTCATTAAGGCTAATTAAATTTTTAACCCTAATTACTAACTCAAAATTAATAAGATTAAATAAATGGGTCTTACATATTAGAATGACACTAAATTTTATTTACTTATGTCATCAAAGTGGATCTTTAAATCTCAATTAGTCTTATTCTTTTTTGTTACCTTTATGAATTTAAATAAGATATACAATCTCAATTATTGATTTGAAGGCAGATAAAGAGGGTCCATACATTGAATTCGGCCCAAATTTTGATAACCTCTTATTTTTTATAGTGCTCTTTCAATTTTCCTTAGTCACGTCCTTTATAAAAGGAATTATTTATAGGTGTGGGCCTCACCATTTAATAAAAATTATTATTATTTCAAATGTAGGACGGATGAAGTAATTCTTTATCTTGTATAGAGCCAGTCAACATACAATGAAAAACATGCATTTGGCATCTATAATTACTATTGATCTTGTTGTGTACTTCCCCTTCTCTAATAGTAAGTTATTTGCTTATAAATTTAGTGTTGTCGTTTTGTCAATTCTGTTTATAGTGCAAGTGTAAAGGGGTGCATGTCCTAATTTTTTTTGGGTGTTTGCCCCATGTTTTGTAGCGTCAAATCAATATTTTTAGTACAAAAGCAATTTAAAGTAAACTATTTGTAATTGTTAGTCTGACGTCCATAGAAAATGTACTCTTGATGGAGCATTCCTACTTATGTAATGGCTCTAGAATATGCTGTAAGTGAAGACTTTTCTGACTGCCCATAATTTCTTTTTGATGTGCATTCATCATACAAATTTACATTAATCTTGATAGTTGTTGTAGGTTGTGTATGGGGCATATAAATATACATATTTTACATAATTCCCTATGATATAAACTAAATGCTTTGTCAAACAGTTTTCCACAATAGGTTAGACTATATATATATATATATATATATATATATATATATATATATATATATATATCATTATGCACTTTATCTATTATTAGGTGAACTTATATTTGGAAAAACAATATGTGATTCTTCTCTTTCATCTTCTTTCAGCTAATTTTCCTCCTTTTTTATTCCTAAAATATTTTCTTAATTATTTTACGTAAAATAATTGGTTTGAAATCATTTATGAATATGGTTGGCCATCTTTGAGAGAAAACCGAAGGAAAAGTTATTTACAATGGAGAGGTGGTATTTTTGCTCAGTACGTTCAGAATTATAATTGCATTAATAATCTCAAAGTTCCTCTTATGCCTTTGGAAATTTGTAACACCAGTACGTCCAAACTTCATAACCCGAGGAACTGGAGCCGCTTGTTTTCAGCCATTTAACCTCTTTAATTCTCCTCAATCTCTATGTTATGTGAATAGGACAGGGACTTGCATGCAAATGCAAATGCAAAGGACTTTCCGTTCTTCTCAATCTCTTCCATTCTTATTTACCAAAAAAAAAATATTTTCATTTCTTTTCAAAGTTATGTAAATAGAATTGGGGCCCGCTGTTGCAAACTTACAACTTTCCAATCTCTTCAATTCTTTCCAATTTCTCTATTGTAAATGTACATAAGTTTAGAAGAAGAATAATACAGGTATAGTAGTAAAAAATTCCCCACGATCCTTTTTACTTTTAGAATAGTATAAAAAGTAAGAATACTATAGATATAGATATTAAAAATTATTTCAAATGTAGAACCAAGCCAGCCTTATAGGAGAGCGGTCTCCTGAAGGGGAAGAGGTCACAGGGTTGAGTCCTTGTGGCTATAGAGTGTGTGGGTGAGTGTTTATTACTACAACCACCATTATTATTATTATTATTATTATTATTATTATTATTATTATTATTATTATTATTATTATTATTATTATTATTATTATTATTATATGACACTTATTTTAGGATGGAGGGAGTAATATCTAATGAGGCTCATGTTCACTTCATGTCATATTTTAGACTTTGTATGCTTTGAGCAACTGCCCTCTCTGCTAGAGTATTCTAATGCCAATTTCTGCCCTTTGAACCGACACAATAGATTGTACAATCCTCCATATTGGCCCGGATGTTCAATGGCGCTTTACACTCCTTCCTCATCCATGATTACCATAGTAGACTCCCCCTTCTCATGGATCTATTTGTTATTTCAAATAGCTTATTTTGGTTCTCATTAGGTTGTGGCTGTTTATATGGTTTCACACATTGTATTTCTTTCTACCTGTTATTTTGAGACAAAAATGGAGGAGAGAGGTGAAATTCGTGAGATGGTGATTTATTTTGCATCTCACTATGGTTAGGTATTTATATATGGTTATTTTGAGCAATGCTACGCAGGTGTTGTTTGTTATTGTGGTGTGCCCATAATTTAAATGTTGAAGACCACTGCTCCCGCTCCCAAGACATTTGAGTGTAGTGAGTTAAGGGGAGAGGGATAACACATATACCCATGCACTAAGAGTGTATTTTCTCTTTTTCAATTAAAAATAATTTTGTGATGGATTTATGAGAGAAGGAGATTGTAAGGACTCCTTCTAGCCCATACTAATAGTTATATCTGAAAAAATAATAATTTTTATTGAACAATAAAACCTATATTTAAGAGAAAGAAAAATAAGCTTATAATACTCTTTTTTAAGTGCTCAACCATTTAAATTGAACAAAATGACACTATTAACATGGAAGAAATTTTTTTGTCAAATAAAGCTATTAAAGTGGGACAAAGGGAGTATAAAATTTGCATTAGCAAACTTTGAAAAACAATGTCATAATGACGTAGTTGATGTGTTTTTTTGAGTCAATATTAGTGTGCCATTGGTTCAAATTATATAATGGTGAATTTCACATTGACTTGGGCACACTAATATTAGTGTGCCAAGTTAATGAAATGGTCACACACTTGGTGGTTAATAAGTTTATATTATGTAAGTGTAATTATGGAATTGGTAGAAATTATTAAGTTGATATCGATTGAGAGCGCCATTGAATGACAGATTGATTGCATAATCGATCAGGACATGCCAAAATTGTGTTTTAATATTGCACGCCTTTGTAAGGACTTCGATTGGGATACTACGAGAAGTCCCGGATTATCATTTGACTGTGCTCTAACTTCCATCAATGTTGTTTAAAAGTTTCTATAGATTTGTACTGCACATCTATGCACGCATGCATGCACACTCCTTTTTTTCATCAACATCATTGGCGATTTAGGGGATTTGGTATGAGGCCAAAGTTGAGTATTTTGATCACTTCGTGTGAGGCAATGCAGTTGGTGGGCGAAAGTTGGCTGTAAATCCAGCACGCGTTCATGGTCCGAGCACATTGGCAAGCTTCGGTGGATTCCAAACGAGCAGCAAAGAATGGGGTGGGAAGCAGTGGACTCAGGTCAGCGGTGCCTTGTGAATGGTAATCCTTTTGTATGCTTCAAAATTTCTAAGGCATCTGTTTGACTATGCGTTCTACCATTGTTGGAATTTTCCACGTTAAAAAATCATTATATTTTCTTCATTAAATTGATTTTGATTCCACTGCGCAGAAATCTGAGTAATCAATTGTATCGTTAAGTGGATATTTAATTTCGTATTTAATTAGTGTCAATCTCTGCAGTATATCAATATAAACCCAACGCTTCTTAGTTGTTAATATTTGTTGTTTACTAGCACCGTCCTTTCAATTTTACCCTTTTATTTTCTTGTATAAATATCTATAATCATATTCACATATACAGATGAGAAGACAAAATTGGAGGAAAAAAAATCTCACGTGACTTTCAACCAGCTCTATCTGGCTATCCAGTGGCGAGCCTCAATTTCAGGCAGCTAAAGCAAAACTGGGTGTCTGCTCTCAGTGGTGCAAAATATATGTGCCGGAGATTCTGAAACGGAGAAAAGTTTTAAACATTTATTCTGGAAATAAAGAATCTGTCGTACACATGAATCAAAATGTTAACAAAATATGACTGTCCAATCTGTTTCAATGTAAAGTCATATGCAAAATATACATGCCGGGGATTCTAAAAAGGAGAAAAGTTTTAAACATTTATTCTGGAAATTAAGAATCGGTCATACACATGAAACAAGATGTTAACAAAATATGACTGTTCAATTTGTTTCAAAAAAGTCATAAGCAATGTACCTTGCGACTGCTGAGAGGCAGAAGATGCAGGATGTTGGGCTCTGAAAGAGGCAATGATGCCCTCCCACTTTCAACTCGCTCAAAGACAAAATATAAAAGACTGAAAATCTTTGTATTGAAACCAAAATTTGAATTGTTAGTCCTGATGCACTGTGCCGTTCAATAGGAACGGCTAAATGCCTGGAACAAAACCATGTCCATGAAATAACAAAGAGCTAAAAACCTTTATGTTTTTCCATTCGGCAGTTGCTGTGAATTTGCAAGAGTCGTTTTTATGAGCTGGTAAAAAAAACATAATATAGTGTTAGACACACAACTAAAAACGTTTGCAGTCTTTTAGAAAAACCAGAGAAATTCAAAACCGACTGCATTGGAGAGTCAATCTTCATGTCATAACAACTAGGATGTGCCACCTCAAATCAGTGCAGTGTGGCTCTCTGCAGCCTTCACTTTTTAAGTCCAGCGCCCACTGGGCCTTTTGACATTCAATTCACTTGAAGAGATATGGACAACAGAATAAACTAACCTCAAACTCACCTTGTAAAAATACTTCTTCCGGAGTTTTATGGCCATTCGTATGCATCTTTTCACATTGATTTTCAGCAATTTATCATTAAACATCTGTGATAAATTGGATAATGCAGATGTCAAAGGCAAAAGCTAAAAGGAGGAATTGCAACACATCTTAAGAAATGTCTCAAGCATAATGCTTCCAGAAAAACTTCACATAGATGAATGCAGTAGTCAAACATGATGCTTGAACATGTGCAAGGTTTAACATAAGTGAAATCAGAAAGAAACGTACTTGCCTTTATCAAATCATCAAGCGAATGAGTTACTCTTATAATTTTTTGGCGATTGGTAATAAGAATTGCAGCTACACAAAAGACAGACAAGTCATCATCCCCATTCTTTGCCGATGATGCCACAGTGCAAGCTGGCATTCGACTGTTTCTAGCCCAAAAACTAGCAGTTGCCAATCCACAAAAGGGATAGCTTGAAACCAATTTTACTCCATTGCTATAAGGTCGAAACTGCTGCATGGTTTCATCTCCAGTTTGTGCACCCTTCGAATTTCTTCGACCACTCTCTACCCTGCCAACCATTGTTTCTAAGGCACCTGAATTCTTTGGAAGCTGTATCACCAGAGGTTCAAGGCAATTCATCTCTAGTTCGTGAACTGCAGACTCATCAAAATCAGCAGCCCACATCATCTGAAAAGGAAAAAGGGTAATCAGACATACAAGAACAAACATGCAGCCTCGTAAAAACAAAAACAAAAAACAGCAGGAAGATAATAATCAACAATAAAGGCATGGAGAAAGTATAATGTTGCTTTGTAGCTCCCATACTCTGAGAAACAAATCAACATATCACACCAAGCAACAACAAAAAAAGCATTGCCATTATGACCACTGGGTCGCAGTTATCTCAAATTAATGGCCATGACAAATACATTAACTAATTAATTATACATAGAAATATTTTATTAACCTGAGCATTTATTAAAATATAAAATTAATATAAAAGATTTCCTCTTCCTAACAGCGAGCTTTTGGGAAACTTGGTTATCTTACATGGTATCAAAGTTCCAGGTTATAGGAGGTCCTGGGTGGGTTCAAGTCTCATTGGAGACATTTATATACCCCAACTGTGTTCCACATGCCGCGCTTAATAGATGCTTGAAAAGGGAAAATTTTCCATTTCCTTTCTGCCTTCATGTAAAAGGTGGAAAGGGCATTCCTGCTGAGGAGGGTTATGCAAGAAAGGTACCTTTTCCTTTCTGCAATTCCAATGCTCCAAACAAGGGAGATTTTTCATTTAATTTCTTAAAAGGAAAAGGGTCTTAAAGGTCCTTTCTTTTCCCACCTAAAGGGCATCAAAACGACCCCTATGTGTTAAATAGCTGGAAGGCATATAAGGTCAAATAGCTGCAATTTCTTGTCAAGCCACAAGACAGGTGACATTGAATTCCAAGGAAAATATAAAATGTAATATGCAGACACCAAAGGTATAATATAAAGTCAAAATTTTTCCTGATACAAACAACTCAAGCACTTCTTCTATGTAGCTCCCCAAAATTTCTATAACAAAGTACTAGATGCAAGAATCCAACAGTCCCAATTTTATATCTATCAAGAACCTTTCAGACCTAAAGTTTTCTATAGTGCGCCAAAGCAATTTTGTTCAGTACTCGCATAACAAAAACAATTTTGACACCACTGGTCCCTCAATGCAAACATAATTGCCACATTCCAAGACACTGGAAACTTATTTGGAGAAGGAAAGCTTGATTTTGTTTAGTCAAAGACATGCAGAACTCCTGAACTCTTGAGTTATGAAAACTGGGTTTCTAAGCAAGGTATTGAAAAACTGGGTCAAATGTAAAGCAGTGCACCCAGATTGCACCTAAACCCCTAGAGCAAAATGCTATAATATCATATTTTGATGCAATATTCATAGTCCACAGTTTGCACGACATCAGCTCATACAGAATATAAACCTGTATAGAAATTATCAAAATTAATATTATAGAAATCACATTTTTGCGATGAAAACAACCTCCCCAGTCCCCACTGCAAAAGAAAAACAATAACAGACATGCACAAAAAAAATGTCATAATATGCCTAAGCCACCATTTATGTCCCAGCGAATGTTAAAATCCTTTTTTAGACCACTGATAACATGTTACACGATATGATATTCCTTGAAAGGAACAAGTGAACTAGACATTGTCATCAGCAATATCACAGAAAAAATGCATCAAAAGGAGGCATGGGCTTACAAAAATGGAAGTCATTTTCAGTAAAACTACATTAGAAGGGAAGAATGTCCAATAAACTATTCATGTAGGATCTGAAATTCCCCCGGTACATCCAACATACAAAAAAGCTTAACCCCTGTATGTGTGTGTGCATCCGCTGCCAAATTACATTCTCTCTTTTTTTTTCATGAAAACCAAATTTTATTCTCTACAACAAAAGGCAAAATATAAAACAAAGAACATTGCAAGTATAGATAACTATGTAAAAACTACAAAAAATTAGCAGTTGTGAAAATTTCATTATTAACTTTTATCCTTTGGCCAAAGGATACAAACCTCCCACATGCAAAGAGCCTCATTGAAAGACAATTCACGTCGGAATAGCACCAAAAGCATTCGGAAAGCAAAATGAAGGCTCTCAGCACCAATTAATGATAAATGTGTAAAGATCTCATTATCCGTCAGCTCCAAGATCTTCCATAGTGTCTGCAATTGCTTCATTACTCCAATTGGTCCTTCCATTTGAAAATTTTCTCGCTGGACAAAAAGGAAGAATCTAAATTAAATTAAGAAGAGTAAATTGGTCAGTTGATAACCATTAAAAAAAAGGAACAAAGCAATTTAACAGAATTTTGATTACCAGTCTGCGTAAAAGCATCTCAAAGCACCAAAAGGCATCAGCATTATCTTCATAAAGGACGACAAAAGGAGATAACAAATCACTCATACCTGACATTAACATCCTAATTGTGAGTCTAACTTTTCATATGCTCAAAGCTGAGATCATTTTGCACTACATATCTTCATAAAAGAATGAGTGGAAAAAAGAATGTAATGATCATGGTTTGCAATATGAGTCTGAGATATATCCGTATCTATTGCTTGACCGATACAAAATATGGGGAAGATTATATCTCAGATATATCTGTGAAATCTGAGATGTATCTCTAGTATTGGTGATATCCTGAGCCCATCCCCACTTTTGTGCCCTTCCAAGCATCCAGTGACAGCGTTTGAATACTCCACTGTCCTTTCCTACATCTTCTCTGTAATTGACAACCAATACTCTATCATGTTCTCCAGTATATATTCTTGTTTTGACTTAAGCTTTATTAGATATACACCATCATGTTTTCCACTTAATCATTGATATTACCTTCAAACTTGTTCTTCTTTATCATTATTGATCATGTTTTCCACTTGATAACTGTAATTTATGTTAGTATAGTTTACTCACATGGTATTATAAAATGTTTGAGGTTAGTATTAAGGCTTTTAAATGTTAGTATGCTTAGATTAACAAGATATTTTTTTTCCCAATATCTCCGATGTAACTCAGATATATCTCCCATATATCCTATCTTTAGGCCACCAGTCCATCTCCGATAAAAGATATTGGGAACCACGGTAATGATAGCAGACAAAAGAGAAAGACCTTGGCAATATCCGGTAGCAGGATCAACCCATGCATACACAGCAAGAATATCAGACATCCGCGCCACATTCTTAGAATCACCATAGAACTCAAGATGGCTATCTGTTCTTACAACATCAACAACTGAAATGGCACAAAATATCAGTTAATAACAACACATCAAGGGAGATTATCAATCACAGAAAAAAATTCAAATAACTGGTTGGACTGGTGAAGCAGCTTTTGTCCTAAAGGTCAGTTGCATGATATATCACTAAGGCATCAAAGGGAAAAGACAGTGTGTCTAAAATTCTGTGTTCAATTCCACATAAGTTCAGTACTAACAGCTACTTCCTAAATGCAAAAATGAAAGTGTAAAAGTGAATGATAAATGCAAGGACTTGCTATACCAATTCGGTGAAGTGTCCACAACCATTCAGATACTTTGTCTTCCCCAGCACTCAATACGTTGGAGGCAGAGGCATTTACAACATCTTCTTCTGGTATGTCAGATATTCCTAAGTGATTCACCGTTTCAACACTATATCCCACATCTTTTGACTTAGGTAATTGCTCTTCGTCATTTGAATTGGCCATTTCGAGCTTGCCGTTACTTGCATGTGGAATGTCACTTGATTCCATGACTAGATCCACATTGTTACTGATTTGAAAACTATGCATCGATCCATCATCCAATCTCAGTGCGTGTTCAGTAGACTGTTTATGGGGATCCATCCCACGTAGAAACTCATCCTTCTCAGTCTTCCAAAACAAGTTTGTCACAGGCAAAGGAGGAAAATCAAAATAATCATAGTCCCCTCCCACTGGTTTGGAAGAAATACCACAATATGACACACTATCAGTGCTTTCCCGATAACTGATTGGATCAGCCGAATCTGTAGATATTCCTCTTTCACATGCAAAAGACGTATCCACATGATCATTATTAAAAACACGGTAAGAGTCAACTTCTTTAGTAGTATCATAAGAAGCTCTCTCACTTTTGCTTTCTGCTTCTCTGCTTTCATTTTCTTTCGACATAGTTCTCATATCCATTACTTTGGATCCCACAACATAGGCAAGGGTCCCAGTACCAATGCTCGAGTGCATCTTCTGACACTGTTTAATTAAGTCTGTGTACCGCTCCCTGCTTTTATTGATCACATGACACATTTTAGGTATCAGGTAGAAATGTTCCCAAAAAAACCTTCATTGTTCATCACCAACACATATTTGAAAAAAAAATACTATGTCATTTCAGTAAAATTATTTGCTAAAATTGGACATAATCCCATTTGAAGCTTACACCAGATGAGTTGCTAGCATCAGTCATCTCCCAAAAATAATAACAAAATGCCAATTTATAAGAAACCATCAGAGGATGGAATAACAAAAGTTACTAAGAAAGCATAAGAGGACATTAAAGAAAATCTACATTTATACAATATCACAGATGGTGGAACATAAAACTTTTCTCAGTCAATATAATCAACTTTCTAATGGCAAGTGACAACCAAACTACCTTCTTTTCTTTTGGAAGTATACGCATGCCTTTGGTAAAAACCTCATATTAAATAGCCAACCAATTACCTCAATAAGAGGTAATTGATTTCAGAAATTCTTAATCCAAGTAGATAGAAATGCATTATTATCTCCATGGTGCTCCATTCCATCACCACGTCTTACTGGTTAAGCTTTCATTGTTTCAGATTCTTTTCAGAACATTATCAACATTATATTGAATAGAAAATTATAGCATTGAGAAGCATGCAGCTTCAACTTCACTGTAACGGGGATACATGGAAAACTAAATTCACAGAGAAAAACATAATTGCTTACAGTCAAGAAACAAAATGCCTCTAACTAGAAAGCAGGTTTTTCACTTGTCCTCTGCACTATCAGCATTATGCCTTTCTGTAATTATATACAAGGCTTTAACACTCATTAGGGAGATTGTGTTCTCTTGTCTGTAAGTTTTATGTTTTTGTACATCATAATCCTCTAAAAACATTTAAGGCTTTGACACTTGCTAAGGACACTTAGAGGTCTCATTTAACAACCAACCCGTGCACTGTTCAGTTCCATGCCATACATATAATTGGTAAAAAATTAAAAAATAAAAAGAGAATAAAGCAATTTTCACACAATCAACCATTTTTGCTGCCAACCATATCTACATACATATATCTAATCATGAAATCCTGCTAAAACAATAGTTAATACTGGAGTAATATAATCTTTAAACTCTCCCAGTTTCTAATGCTAACTAATCGATTTTTAAACTAGTAAAAGGTTCAGCACTATGAGTAAACAATCACATAGTGATGGGTGACTAACAAATCTCAAGTCTGCATACGTTGTTCAATCAGAACTGCAATAAGTTACTCCAAAAAGGAAATTTTACCTAGTTGCACACTCATTTTTATTTTTACTTGGAAGACTCAATTGTTGTGAAGTTATTTAAAGTGTTAGTTCCTCTCTACTACTATCATCATACAATTGCCATTAAAAACAAAATTGAAATGCAAAAAGAAATTTGGCAGGTATCCATGCGGAGAAAAATTAGGGATGAAGAGAAATCAGCAAGTGCCATCACCAAAGAAAGGTGCAGATGAGCTATTTTACACAAACAGTTTTCCATTGCATTCTATTATATGCAAGAGAGAGGATTACAAGACCTGCGTGCAATCCTGAGTTGCCTCCGATACTCAGTCGTGGTGCTAATTGCATAACAACCAAGAAGAAATTCCCAAACTTCTGCACGTATAGATGGATCCACACCCTATCATAAAAGTAAAATAAGGAGAAAAAAAATGGCGGTGAAGAGACAAACAAAATATGGTGTTACATATGGTGTATGCATGCAAAGACATAAAAGAAAGCAAAAATGATAAAAAGAGTTAGTCATCTTACCCCCAATATTACCAACTTAAGTGCTTTCCTAAAACCCAAAGCCTGCCCATCACTGTCAAATATGGCTTGCCACTTATCAGGCTTCAGCATTTTGGTTACCTGCATTGTGTAGTAAGAGAGGTATTATGTATGTCACCCAAAACTTAAAATTTACATTTTTTGTTCCAGAGAAGATGAAAAGGTGATCACTAGTCGTTCGCAATATAACTCCATAATACAGCCTCAATTCAGTCAGAGAGGGCGAGTAAGACATGACTAATCATTGTCTGAGAGCTTCCCTCCTTAAGGGACGAGATAGTTTCCCTGACACACCTTTTTCTCACACAAGACATTGCTTTCAATATTTGTATCCATTCCATAATCTATTGATATTCCCATTAGACAAACGGCTCCGAAGTTTATGAAAGGAACTTCCTGCAGACCAAATATAAATATTCCTGTCCCACTAATCCCTTCTTAGTGTCAGGAACTTTAGACTCATGCCATTCAAAAGATATGTACTTACCGATTGATTACTGACAACCGCATTGCTTCACACACATTTCCTCTCCCACTTAGATATGAAAAAATACTTGGCCAAGAAGCCACCAAAAGCAGCATAATAAAACCAAAACGAAGATGCTGCTAGGGAAGAAAGCACCCCAAGCTAAAACCAAAAATATCCCATTTCCTTATTTGAACTTCCACCTAACGGATGCTTGCATCAATAGTTTCTAAATGTTGACTGGGGCCTTCTAAATAGCATGAAACTTCAAGCATCCATTTACTTCAAGGCAAGTTTAACTCCAGAAAGCATAAAAAATTTCAATGCAATATTCTACTCACCAGTCGATGGATGGGAGAAGGTGCAAACAAAAATTTCCATTTTCTTTTAATGTAGAAGTCGGAAATTAGACTGTCCAAACAAGAGAATATGTATTGATGATGAAAATTGAAAGGCACGTGAAAATATTAGCAACAGACCTTGATGGAAGAGCGATGAAGGCAAGGTTCCCGAATGTCCCGAATGATGGAGTTGACACGCTGCAGATTCACTGAGCCGACCCGCCCACACATCCATCGATTCTCCTCCCCGTCAAAAGACATCGACCACCTTCACCCTACCCCTCTTCCTCCCAAGTCCCACCCTCCTCCCCAGCCACTGCAATTCAATTCATCAACCAGTCCACAACATTTCAACCTTTGAAACAGAACAGAAAAAAAAAAAAATCCACCTCAGTGAACAAAATGGGAATTAACTATACCGTCTGATGCTAAATAACAGCTTTTTCTTCTAATAAACCAAAAAATAAAGCACTTGAAACTCTGGGATCACAGTTAACACAAGATCCAACTCAAGCATTCCCCGATTGGGCGATGAGATGGATGCGATCGACCCAATTCACAACAAAAGAGCCGGAATCAATTTATGGGTCTCATTCAACTGACTGAAATGAATCCAAAAGCAACTGGCTTGCACCCCAGATCACACAACAACCGATCAAAGACCCAGAATCACCAATTGAAACAGCGAATTAAAATAAACAGAGACTAAGCTAGAATACCTTAATAAGAAGTCAGCACCGTCCCAATTAATCAAATAAAAAATCCGCTCCCATTCTCATTCCACCCCTCTCAGCTTCCCTCTTCTTCCTCTTCCTCCTCTTCTTCTTCTTCAACTTGACTGCGTCCAAATTCTCTCTTAGGTGGGATGATGGTCTCCTCGTGGAGGAGTAACTGGCGGTCTCTTCATTTAATTAAGCGCTAATTGGGATTAGCTTTTTGAATCCTTCAGGCATCAAAATCCTCCAAACTTGTCCCTTCTCAATCCCCTCCCTCCCATCTTCGCCTTCGGATGGGGCCCAGGGCCAAGCCAAATGGGTACACCCCACGCAGCAACAGTTTTATAATGGGCGTGTTGGTAACCGGTGGAGCCCACAAAATTAATGGACCAAATTACAGTTACGTGGGTCCCGCCAGATTGGCTGAAAATGGAAGGAGATTTTGATGACGAAGTGTGAAGACTAATTAAGTATTTAAAATTAATGGTGTTGATATTAACATGCACTAATTTGTATGTCATCAAATTTTTTTTGGATGAATGGCCGGGTACTCTGATACTAGGGACCATAGAAAATGCATCAGAAGCTGAATAGGTCCAATTGTTGTGGGGGCAGTCTACTCAATTGTGATCAAAGAGGGGTGGGACCACATGGGCCCCACCAAGACTGCATGCGGGAGGAATAAGGTGTAATAAGGGGTTAGAAGTGTTCAGATGTTCAGCAATTTTATTTTTATTTTTTAAGAGCAAGATGTTCATGTATTGGTGAATGGTGATGGGGCGTTGGTTTGAGAGTGGGGAAGTGGGAATTCAGTAGAGGAGAGAAAGGGAGCAGCCCTGAACGGAGGATAAAAGGTGCCCACTATAATAAAGGAGGCAACCGGAAGCAAACTAAACTTTAGTGCCTCTTTGATGCAAGATTAATGGGGAATCCTGAGATAATTCGGATTACAATGCAACAACCTCGTTTGGATTGCGAAAGGAGAAAAGAAAAGTAGATATTGTTTGCACGCCTTTGATTGTTAGTCAATTCAGACAAATTAATTTTGAAACAGTATACAATTTAGGTGTAACCTTGTATGGAACACTATTTCAAAGCTTTATCTTTTTCCATGTTACGTGGCTGAAGAAGATAATATTCTATATTTCTTAATTTTTAAGTAAAAATATTATATTACCTACTTTAGGATAAAATTGCTCTTACGTTTTAAAAATATTCTAATTCTCATATTAATCCTTATAAATGAATATCATAACAATACGGCGTCGTTCTGATAGGGAGGATTGACCGACGACAAGTCAAAATTTACCAGTGGGAGGTGACTAGTGGTGCATCACCGGTGAGTCACCGAAGACAGTAAAAGCTAGTTTTTTTCTATGAGGGAAGTTAATCATAGTGAAGAGGCTTCATTTTGGTGAATTCACCATTTAACTACTATAATGGAGAGGATTAATAGTTGCATATATTATAAAAGAGAGTTAGGTAATGATTGCGACATAAGGATGGGGAACATTGATGGGGGTTGCATTTTTTACCCCTTTTCTTTAGTTGATTGGAAGAAATGTTATTTCATAGTCATGTTCTTAGAAATACGATTTTTTATGAATGTTGTGTTACCATATATGATATTGTATGGACATCGTGTTATCAATAATACAACCTTAATGAAGTTTGTGATGTTAATAACATGATATATTGATCTATGTATTGTTAATATTATCTTTTGTATACATATTGTGTAATCGGAAATACGAACAAAGGGATTATGTGTTACCAATTACATGATTAAAAAAACTTACAATAAATATTATATTTTTTTTCATTGAGTGTTATCAATTACATAATAATTGTACTTCGTGTTATCAATAACATAACCAAAGCATTAACTAAATTATCCCAATTTCTGACGCGTCACCAATTTTTGAAGAGACACCATAGCAAACTAATTTTCGGTGCAAAAACCAAAGTGTCATGTCATTTTCTGACATGGCCTTTACTTCACCTGTTCTATATTGGCAAATATAAATCCATGGAAATTTTATCAAATGACCATTTGACGCCCACCTCCTGCCCACCCATGGATCATGGCCGGAGGTGGCCGCCTGACAACGGTAGATGCTATTGGAGACAACCAAATTATCGATTCATGATTGGATCACAATGACTGATGATATTTGACTGCTAATGGACGACTATCGACAAATGGATCACACACCGTCTATCTCCATTAGCACGGCTTGGTGAGCCTTCATGAAAAAATGCAGCAGTCATCAAGACATTAAAATATTTTAGAACTTTGATAGTATGTAAAAGTTGTCTTAACATGTTACATAGGTGCTAGATCTATGTTTTCAAGTTATTTAATACCTATGTAGTATATTAAGATTATCCTAACATGCTATATAAGTTATAGATTTATATTTTCAAACTGTCCATTACATATGTAGCATGTTAGGACTGTTCTAATATGGTACATAAACACTGGATTCATGTTTTTAAGTTGTCAAGTTCCTATGTAGCATGTTAGGACTGTCGTAGGATGCTACATAGGAACTAAATTCTATTTTTTTCTAATAGTTAGTAATAATTACTACTATATTTAAGGGAATGTTATGTAAGAGTAGCGGACGTAGACGTCCATGGACATGGACAAGGGTATGTCCGTGTGAGTAGCTCCCTACTAATGCGGACAAAATTTTTTGTTTGTGTCCATGTCTGGCCCAGACAAAAAAGATGCCTATTCTATATAAAAATGGACACGGACAAAAACGGACATATGGAAAATATATGTCCATGAAGACCCCTACTAAAGATATGTCACGATGCAACATGTCATGAACGGCTTCCACCCAGTTGTATTTCCCCACAATTGCCAAGTCATCAAGGAAGTTACACAAAGATGGGGAGACAGATCTGTTGCTTTGTGTAAATAATACGAAGGCCCCTATGTGCATGATGGTGAAGCATGCTAAGTCTTCATTAGAGACAACACGCCTATTATCTGCCACTTCAAAAAAAAATTAATATGATTCTTCTCCGACCGCTTCCCTGTAAAGAACCTTTTCAAAAATTGTATCTTGCCTTGGGCAGCCTTCCCATTATCATTGTCCAACTTCAACGAGTTTCCTTTCGCCCTCAAACCTGTGATCAATGTGACTTCTTCCTCCGTGGGGGTAGTATTTTTCCCCGGATGTTAAACATCTCTTGTGAGTCATCCCAACACTCACCTATTAGAATATCCAGGAGTAATCTGGAGATAATGATTTGCTTGCAATTGTATACTGGGTATAACCCAGTCTCTTCCAAAATTGCCTTCCATCCCGGCCTCGATTCAACAAGGTATTTTGATAGTCAAAGTCCACCAGAGAAATTGTTAGTTCCCGGACCCGATCTCCTCCCTCAAATTTTGTTCTTCTTCTCTTTTGGGGCCTTCACTAATTCTGCCATTTGACTATATTCTTGTAGCCTTTGTTTGTAAAAGATGTTTTATATATATATATATATATATATATATATATATATATATATATTAATAATATATATATATATATATATTGATATAATATATATATATATATATTGATATAATATATATATATATTGATATATATATTGATAATATATATATTATATATATTGATATAATATATATATATATTGATATATATATTGATAATATATATATATATATATATATATATATATATATATATATATATCAATAATGGATCGTGACCAAAATCAAAATCGTGTTGATTCACATTATGTAGCTAACATTCAAATACACGCTAAGTTCATATATCATATTATCAGCACACAATAGGATGCCTTCTCATACATAATAGCACAACTTTTCAATGTCGTCTATCACATATTGTGTTATTACTAACATGATATATATGTCACCCATACACGATAAGACGACTTCTCAATGTCGTATATTATATTATCGATAACACAAAATAGTCTACATCATATTATTGATAACACGACTATGTATTATGTGTATGCAAATACTAGCTATCGTGAGCTTCATAACACGATATATGAATAATCATGTATACGAACATACGATTTCCAACTAGAATTTGAATAATATGCCATTACAACAGAATTCAATTGGTTGATGTCGATGATCCTTGTCCCCTTGATGGGCCACTGATCTTCACCAAGAATCACTTCTTTACCAATGGCATGTGAGTGTACACCAGGGCGAAACTTCACTTCATGGTTGGTACTCGCTTCATGGCAGGAACTTTAAAAAGTGCCGATTGGATAAGTCATAAATTAGACCTCCCAATGCTTTTTTACTTCTCACTAGTTAGTATTTAAAAATTAGACCTGTCACTGCATTTTCACTTTTCACTAATCGCTAGTTGGATGAGTCATTTATGGGTAAATATGATGGTTTGACGTGATTATACAATATTTTGGTCTGATTTTCTTATAATATCGTATAAGTGTGGGTTCTATGACATTTTTACTTAAAAAATAAGAAATATAAAATATTAACTTCTTTGGACAAGTAATATAGAAAAAAAACTCTATTTATTGCTAGGACCATTTTTATCCAAACAGGCCCTTAAATACACAACACGGACAAATACACAACAAATAAAAGTTGCATGACGAAAGTGTGCAACACTGACTAAAAGCCTAAAACACATAATTGGGAAGACAAAGGTCATGGCACCACATGCAAAGGGTAATTCCCCTAATGGTAGACCACATGCCCATAGGTGTGAACTGACTGCCACTCCCAACTGGAGCAGGCAATTGAATTATATGTATGGAATGGCATATTGGCTGATACGGGTGCATATTGGCCGATATGTACCTATATTAGCCGACGCCGATATAGTATACACATTGATACGGTGGGCATATAATTTATCGGCACGAATGCTGCGTTTCACCCGTATCAATTTGATCCGGCTTGATCCGCTACAAGAGGGCGAGGCGATCTGTAGAGGGAAAGTCTGATCAGAGAAGATAGAGGGCGGTGTTGTCTTCCTTCCCTTTGATTTGCCGAGATAGAGGGTGAGGGTGGCAATCTATCTTCCCCATCTCCGATTTGTCTTCCCCAGCTCTAATCTATCCAGAAATCGCCCCTGGCCTCCCTATACATGGGCACTCACCGGCCCGTCTTCCCCAGCTCCGATTTGTCCAAAAACTGCCCCTGGCCTCCCTATATGTGGGCACTCACCGGCCTCGTCTTCCCTAGCTCCGATCTATCTGAAAACTGCACCTGGCCTCCTCGTCTCTTACTCTCCTCTTTGTTGTCTGCTGGACTCGTCTGCTCAGCGCCTCATGAAGCTCACAATTCATGAACCAATGATATTTGGTTTCTTATAGGAGGAAGTGGTTTGTTTTTTTTTTCCACTTGTGTTTTCTAGTCGTTTCCTTTCTCTTATCATGTTCAAGTCAATTTTATGTTGTCTTGTTTGCGTGTATGAATCAAGGATGAAAAATTGAAAGAATTTTCTTAGTGTTCAATAGTCGACAGTCGCCTCTCTGCGAGCTGTTCTCACCGCAATCCCGAATGCTCTGAAGGTTGTAGAACCATAATTTAGTACGAAATTGCCTTGATGATCTCTGCATATCTTTCTTTTTACCGCTTCAAAAAATTGATAATGATTTGGAATTTATCTTGCTTGCTATATCTATTGACGAATTAATAACTGGCATATGAGATGAGGTTAGTTGTTCGTGTCTTTTTGCTGATTATCTAGTGTTAGTGTGTTACTATAAATAACCACTGAAGGTCGAATTGTCCAGTTAGTATGAACACTTTGGATTCCAAAGTATTTGAAATAAGTTAGCTAACGACAGAATGTGAGGGGATGCTTCCTTAGAGGTCGAGCAGTATCATACTTGATAATAAGGGAAGATCTATGTCTTTGGTGATGAGGATGATACTGGTTACTTTTCCTAATCTTTGAAGCAAACACTGAAATGCAGATTATATATACTGTTCTTTTAAAAGAATTTCTAGCGTTCATTGTTATGTGCTATTTTCATACAAATATAGGTTGACACTTGCCTAGGCTCTAAGAAATAGTGGAGTAAGTTCTAGTTTTAGTTGATTGGACTTGTTAGAGTGTGGATGGAGTAACTTCTTAACATTTCTGATTTTGATTTGTGCTTGGTGCATATTTGGATTGATCTCCAAATTGGAGAAAATGACCATTTGATTGGACTTGTTAGAATGTGGACTGAGTGGCTTCTTAACATTTCTGATCCTTGCTGGGTATATATATGGATTGATTTTCAGATTTAGAAAAAAGATCATTTGAGACTGCTATTAGTTAATTTAGAACAATAAGTTTCATTTTTATACCGCTTCAAATATTGACAAACTGTTTTTGTGCAAGATATTTATAATTGTGAAGCTTGATTTGGAAGTTTTCTTTTGTTTCTTATTAGTTGTTAATTTTCATCTAGATGCAGGGGACATCTCGAGAGGTGGGATCTAGAGTCACTAATTTGGAGCCAAAAGCAGATGAAGCTGAACTTGAAAGATTGGAAGGTCGTCTGAGTGAGTTAAAAAAGGTGCTCAATAACTTTTTGAGTATATATGCTATTAAGAAAGAATTTTGTATTTTTTTTCTGCTGCTATCATAAAAAAAATTTGTTGTTATGTTTCCATATGCCTGTGTTGATCTATTTCCAAGCCTTCTTTGGGCATGTTACCATTTTGATATGGGATGTGCACATGTGAGGATCTTAGTGTTCAATAGCAGGTATGGATGAATATTGGGGGGGAAAATCAATTAACAATTCCCCTATCCAATCATACTCTTTATTATGTAAATATATCTCTTTAAGTCTTTTATGCACCTTAAGTATGATAACAATACAAAAAAATTACATGTTCTTTCTATCATGTAAATCTAGGTGTTTGATTGAATATTAATTAATTTTTTTTACTTGAAGGGTTGTTAGTACTTAGGGTTTTCAAGATGGCACCAAAGGAGAAAGAGCTTGACATTGGGTGGAATCACGGTTCAAGGGTTGACGGAAGTAGGCATAAGACGCAATGTAATTGGTTTATTAATTTGTAAAAGGCTTTAAGAATTTTATATTACCATAATTCTATATATTTTTCTTACTCAATATATTTGCTTTTGTAGGTTTGGATGAAAATATTACGGTCTATGGATTCTACCTTTTAAGTGTTTTAATATTTGTAGTTGTATTGACATTATAGTATTTTTAATTGATAAGACATTAATAATATAATATTATATTATATTTTATTGTTAAGTATATTATACTTTGAACTAATTTATATTTTCTTATAGTGTTATTAGTCATTAATTATAGCTCTATATTCAATCATATATTTTAATATCTTATTATACTCTAAATAAAGTATTGTAATAATATATTATTAATTATAATATTTTTTTATATATATTAAAAGGTTTACGATCATATCGATATATACCAAATGTATTATCAATATGGGCCTATATCTATAATCATTAATATTATCATATATAATATTACCTTTCATTATTATACGATGATTCACTAAAAAAAGCAACCATGCTCAGTAAGGGCATGTGGACCCCGGTGCTATTAGTAGGGTAGCTGGGAAGGGTCCTGCCAGCATTGTTGACATGAACCATAAAAAATGTTATACTGAAGATACGTTTTTTTGGAGGTTGCTAAACAATGGTTAATGGGGATTTGTCTGGTTCATTTAAAGCTCCGTCGTCAGCACACAACGAGGCGAGTCTTCAATTAGATATATTCCATTAGCTGACGAAAGAGGGCGTTGAAAGGTTGTACTGAAACATAACACGCCATTGAATTTGGGGCAGAAACAAAAGCTTCCTCAATTTTTGGACCTGACGAAACTGGGCCAGTAAAGTAAACGTCACTAGCCTAATCAATATTGTCAAAAAACTTTTGTTTTTTGTTCAACTCAAAAAGGATTAATGGTTTTAACCCTTTTGTGGATTTAGTCTTGGACTTATCCTTCATGATTACATCACATATAGAAACTTCTTAGATTTGAAAGAGAGATTAATTAGACCATACAACATTGGCTGAGGAAGGAACAGTGTCAAAGGCGTGATGATAATGTCATTAATTCATTTACTTAAGAAGAAAACCAGCAAAATTTCGTCCGGAGGTTTGACAATATATGAATCATTGGATTCCCACTATTTACCAATGCATCCAATTGAAATTTTGAAGTAAAAATTATATAAATAATATTAAAAATATTGTCAAAATAATATTAGGCTCAAAATATTTAAGAAAAATTATATAAAAAATATTAAAAAATATTTATTAAAATATCGGAGAGAAAAATAATTATCAAAATAAATTTTTTTATTGATGTAGGTGCGCTTGCATGGCCTTTAAAAAAAACTTTTGGGTAATTTTGTCATTTTAAAGGGGACAAAATCCAATTAACTTTTTTTTAAAATTCATTTAACCCCGAAATTACCCTCAATGATAATAATATATAAAACACTTGGATCACTACACATCGAGTAATTAGAAAGTCTATAAAATACATAAATTTGATAAAATATTCTCAAAATATTTGGTTTACAAAATAAGTTTACACTTTATACATTTTAAAAAATATATAAACTCTAATTAGCTCTACCTCTCCTACCCCTACGACATTGACTTCGACCATGCCCATGGTCATGAAGCTGCTCTACTAAGTCCTCCTGGTCCACATAAATAATGGATGTCTCACTCAAACATGCCTCTAAAGATAATAGGATTAGATTCACACGAGTTGTCTATTATCATCTAGTATGTACTCTTAAAATAATCAACATCTCAACTGGATGAGGATGGGTTAAATCTGCATAAGCAGCCAAAGATAATAGACATGGACTATCATGCGAATATGAAGCTCTTGAAAATAAAGGAGAGGCAGGTGTTGAAGATGAAGATGTAATATCCGTGTATGAAGCACGCCTCGGCTGTGTCTAAGCTATCGCGTCGGTGGGATAATGCCCATGAACGTCCATAATAACTACCACACCCTAACACACACCACCCCCGTGCCAAACTCGGTCCAAGGAGGAAGCGTTAAGCGGTGCGACGAAGTATTGTTGGATTATGGAATACTTAACCCATCCTTGGGTAGAACACTACGGAGTTGCGCACATATACTTTGTACAAAAACAAAATGAATAATAGAAGGACTGCTAATTAAACATTAGTCCAGACATACCCATATACTTAGTCATAAACAGCCTACACATGGTTAAAGTAGGTCCAAGCTAACAAAAGTCTAAGCCAACAATGGCTATATTGAAGTGTGAACTATAGTCAAGTATATGGAGATCTCAACATAATATGCTATCATAAAACATAATATCTCCATGCATCCCCTCTTAATGATCATCGCCAGCCACATGCTCCACATATAGCCCATCCGAACAACCTACATGGCATGATATGCAGCCCCAAAATAAACCACAAACAAGGGTTGTAATATGGAAAGTAAATTCATAATGATAATGCAGGCATGAGCAATCACAACAACCACTACATAATCAATTATTGTGCCTATTTCATCATGGTATAATCACATAAACCTGTGCCACCTGAGCATCATGCTATAATTTACATTCTATAAGCATCTACTCATGTTATCTGCATGTCATGCTAACAATACTATATCTCATTAATACATAGTCATGCTACCTGCATATTATGCTATATAAAACATATTTCATCAATACATAATCATGTCATTTGCATATCATGCTATATATAATATATTCTATCAACACATAGCCAAGTCACTTGTGCATCTATAACCCACATTTCATGAGTATATCTCATGCCACCTATGCATCATAGGTTCAAATATAGCTCATAATGCATACCTTATGTGTAAACATATAAAACTCATTCTTATAATCACATCCTGCATGAATCATTTCTCAACATGAACATATAATGCATATTCATTTCTCAATAAAAATATTCACCCTACAACATTAAGTGCATCAACTACACCATCCTGCATATACATACAAATGATACCATAATCACATCTGTAAAATCAATTTCATTCTTCCTATACAACCTATGTAAATGAGCATTATCTTCATACACATGTAACAATCAATGGTGGTGAATGTCTCATAATTGAGAAAAATAATCAACCTACTCATTAAGGACAATCCCTTATGGGGAAGGTCCAAATTCCATGAAGGAAAACTAGAGCGTTGGGTAGGTTCTCACATTAGGAAGGTACCCCTCTGCTCACTAAGGACAATCCTTAGAAAGGAAGGTCCGAATTCCACAAAAAAAAACTAGAGTAGCCTGATCATTTATAATTAAACCCTTTGCAAGTGTAAAACGTAATTGTACTAGGATAAGTATTTAAGGGTTGTCGAACCTCAAGGACGGATGGATTGTCACTAAATCTAAAGAGGAATTTACTGATTACAAACTAAAACAACTTAAACTTAAACAAAGTAAAATAAATGAATCAACTGTTTAAAAGCAAGAGATTAATATGATATAATTTACTTAGGAAATCGAATCCACTATAGAACCATAACAATTTCTTAACTTTTAATCTAAATCTAGTGTGAATATGAGCAAGTATTCTCAGCTACAAGCTAGAATTACTTTAGAAAGAATTATTAATTAAATTCCATAGCATGAACTATCTTCGACAATAGCACGGATCATCTACACTAAACTAGCTATAGGCATGACCCGTCTAATCTTAGTATAACTCATCCAAGTCATTAATTATCCGAACATTAAAACTATTGTATGACCATCTCATCTAAATCATAGAAATTAGAATTGATGCAAATATCAAAACCACATCAATCTATCATCTATACGACAATAAATCAACATAGACATGAATAAACATTAAAAGCTCTTCCATTAAAAAGGAAATCCATATCATATAATTGTCATCATTCACAACTAAGATCTAAATTAAAAAGAAAAGAAACTGAAACTTATCTATAGCTTCATCAACTCCTAAGTAAAAGACAAGTCTAGCCTTCCATTGTAGAAGAAAGCATTTGAATCTCTATTAAAAGCTTTGGCTTCTCTTCCATCTTCTTCTTCCTTTTTCTCTTCAGAAAATCTCCTGGAATCCTCTGGTTTCAAGCCAAATATGTCTTTTTATTGGCATAAGATCCGTAGGAAGAATTCCAATATGAAAAGGATTGGAAATTTGGGTAAAAGTAGGAAACTGCGCATTATGCCGTTCGAACACCCTACATGCCCATTTGAACACTTGAATTGAGTTTTACTTCAAAATCACGTTATCCCGTTCTAACGCCCTGGAGCCCGTTCGAATGGCTACAGTGTTTCTGCAATCTGGATAGTTTTCCTGGATAGTCCATATTCTATTCATTAAGCTTTTCTTCATGTCCATATTAGTTTCCAACTTGTTTATAACTCCAAAACATTGTCTAAATCACTTTAAAGCATGTCAAGACTATTTTGAACTATTCTAAAAATTGTCCAAGTTTCTCGATAAGCGTACTTTACCTACAAAACATAAAATATCATCCTTTAGACATGTATAATGTAATTAAAATTCTAACTTAATTTAAATACATATCTAAACTACTAATAACTATAAAATTATTAATAATTAAACTAAAGTACTAATATCTATCTTAATCTAAATAAATTATAACTAATACTAAATTAATCTAATCAATACTAGCTAATAAGGTAAAAAGACATATAAAATAGATATATATTTCATACTTATCATAATCTGCTCACTGAGGACAAACCATGTGGGGTTAGTCCAAAGTCCACAAAGGAAAACTAGAGCAGTGTGCTCGCTAAAGACAATTTCTTGCAGGGAGAGTCCGAATTTCACAAAGGAAAACTAGAGCATGTGGTAAGCCGGTGCACACAAACATATCATCCTAGATTCTCAAGGTCAAAATAACTTATCAAATAAACTCATATTGTCATTAGCTCATCTTAACCTGGGGAAGCACCATGTTCTCAAAGGAACTCAAAACAAAATCATGTCCTTTTGGACTCAAAACCAATTTGATATGCCTTTGAACGATTTAATCTCACATCCAATTTCATCTAATCGATCAAGCACAAATAATCACGATTAATCCTTGTTTATAAATCGTTTTCATGATGCATGCCATATGACACATACGTGAGCAATTGCCAAACGAGTCTAAGTATAAGTAAACATGTTCAAATCAGTCCACATGTGCATGAAACATGATCCATTTGTGTTCAATATCTTCTTGAAGCTCTACACAAGAGAGTACATAAGTGATAGTGTTCAAACCTAAGCTACAACAAGTAAAACATGAACAAGCTACGATCAAGGTTGTATATGCAAGCATCCATAATTTTATCATAGTTCTACCACCTTATTGGAATCATGGAGTAAATGTGATGAAAACATCAAAATATGAGTACAAGAGCAAGTATTATATCATGCTAGACTTAGATAAGTATAAACATCATCATACTTAAGCTAGAGCATGTGAATATATGATTCACCTAAAACTAATACAACATGTGCAAACATATATATATATATATATATATATATATATATATATATATATATATATATATATATATATATATATATATATATATATACACAATATCATGGTTAAACCTGTTAAAATTTTAAAGTAATCATGAAGTAGTCATTAAACATGAATTTAAAACGAGTAGAATATCATGCTAAAATTACACAAATATAGCCTAAATCATGCTTGAGCTAAATCATAAATTCCAAGATAGTCTTCATGCAATCACAATGGCATTCATAAGTAATAATAACTCATTTTAATCATAAGGAATTAGATTTATGAAAAGAGAACAAGAAATAGTCAAAATATACAAAAATGGCAAAATTGTCGTTTGGCCGTTCGAACGCCCCATTGGGCCATTTGAACACCAATCCGTTCGATTGTCCAGACATATCGTTCAAATGGTCGAATGGTCAGCTATTCGAACTCCTGTTAGACAGTTCGAACGCCCTTAACAATTCACTTTTTGCCCATTTTTTGGTTCGTCTTCAACCTTCTGAAAATCACACAAAAAACATCAAAAAATTCAAGATAAAGTCTAGAATCGCCATAGAACTTCTTAATATCAAAATATAACTCTAAGACATGATAGATCTAATCATTCTCTTGCATAATTATAAGAAAATAGTCATAAATAACATATTTTTAATAAATCACCATTAAAGCACAAAATGAAGGAAGAACCCACTTAAACCTTCAAACATGCAATCCAATGCATAAAATCACAAGAAATGAAATCCCCTTACCTCTATGAAATCCTTGGATCAAGGAAGAAGTTTTACTCCTCAAGAAATCCAACCCAAAATTAGGGCTTTTTGTTAATACTTAATTAAAATCAACTAATAAGCTTAAATCAACTTGAAAATAGGTAAATTTATGATTTCCTTTGGTTAAAAACAAATATAACCCATTTAGGGTTTGAAATTGAGATTAAAAACAAGATTTTTAATAGTAGAAATCAAGAATCTATTTCGGGAAAGTAAGGATAAGAAAGATTAAGAGTAAAATCGAAAGATTAGGAGTGATTAGGGTTAAAAACTCATCTAAATCAAATTTTGCTATTTAGGAAATGGGGGTAGAGCACCTCCTTGTCTCCTAGTACAGCCCTTCCTCATTTGGACAATGGGCTAGGGTTTGCTTTAAGTAGTAAGGGTTTGGGGCTATATAAACAAACTGTTGAGATGCAAAATAGGGTAAAAAATGCCTTAAGTGGCTAACTAGGGTTCTTTTAGTGCTAAAAATTAGTTTAATCAATATAAAACTTCATAATATAAAATAATTGAAGTTTAGGGTCATGTGGGTTACACGATGTGCAATCTTGGATGTGGGCCCATTGTGGGGTCCACACCCTTAATTAAGAAAAATTATCATAAATTCCCATAAAATCCATAAAATTGGATAAATAAAGTTTGATATTAAAACCTATAAAAATGAATTTAAACCTTATTAAAACCATAATTATTAACCCTTAACCCCAAAATCAAGTCAAACTAGAAAATTTAAGCAAAACCATAAAATATCACAAAATTAAATGGGAATTAAACCGGTTTAAAGTTAGAGAGCTTACAATAACCAACTAAAGTAGTGGTAAGCTATGAAGGATATCTTTCTAGTGCCTGATTATTAACTAACATTATGCTAATAAGACCCCACCTGAAGTATAGGTGTTAATTATGTCAATCAAATGTGTATATGTTTGTCGCGCTAAACCAAACTATAAAAACATATAAATATAAATAATAAATGAGAAATAAAAAATAAAAAATCTTATGATATAATTAAGATATACTTACCAAAGCTACCCTAGGAGCACATCTAGGCTGATAGGTCATCTCCTCTAAATAATCGCATGGTAAAATATATCTTCTTGTAATAGTCAATATGTAACGACCATCCATTTTAAAATAATATAAAATAATATTTAGTATGTATAATTAGTATGTAATCGTGTATATCAGTCGTTAACGAGAATAGTCAAAAATTTGTATATAAAAAAAATGTTGGAGTAAGTGCACAACCAAAAATTTTATAATATATTAACAAAGTTTTATACCATAAACATACTATACATACCAAAGTTTACTGTACATAGAGCCAGTAGTTATACAAAATAATTATCCAGGTACATTGTACCTTTACATATCGGTCATATAACAAACACACAGCTATTTAAAAGATATTCTCTTCATTCACTTCTCCATTGTTGCATCACCTGCAAGGTCTGGAGGGGCGTGAGTATATTCATACTCAGTAGGATTATTCAAAATAAAAAAAATGCTAAACAAAATATTTTTAAAATCGATTAAAACAAATTCACAAATTCGATGACATCTACAAGCCGTGATACCCAACGGCCTACCTCCGCGCTCATGAGACAACAGAGGCCACTAAGGGAAGGAGTTTCCCCATGATGCTCCACCCTCTATGCGCCACTAGCCGATTATTTCCTCGGCGGGCATCAAAATAGTGTACAAACCACAACACTATGTGGTGTGTACGAAATCGATATACGTAGCAAAATTTTCACATAATTCAAGAGAAAATCCACTCATCGGTTAAAACAAGTATCGTACTCATATTTGAATCAAATATTTCAAGGAAAATTGACTCAAGTTAGTAAAGCAGTTATTTAGAGTTTAAAACACCCTACCTTAACCTTGGGTAAAGGATGCGTAAATATAGAGGTCTCAGATGATGAAAATAACTCCACCACAGCGTTCAGCATGATCACTTTAGTGGAGAACGCCTTTTGAATGAGTAGAATCAGACTTGAAACGACCAAAAATAGTATAAATAGGATGTGGAGAAAACGAGAAGGACGATAATGTTTTCACGATCTTAGAGAGGTCGGTTTAAGAAAATAACCCTTCCATTGTGAAGAACACCCTCGATTTAGTAGAAAACGGTTTTTAAACGGGTTAAAATGGCTCTAGGGTGAAGAAAACTGGAAAAGGATGAAGAATTGGGGGTGAAAACCAATTTTCACCCCCCAGCCTATTTATAGGCAGCGACACCACCCGGAGGGCGGTGCCGCGCCGCCATTTATGGCGGCGCGAACGTGCATCATTGCATTCGTCATGCGGCGAACGCGGGTCAGCATGTTCGTCACACGACCGAACGTGCGTCTGCGCGTTCGTTTCGCGCCGCACGCGCACGATCGCGCGTGCACACGAATTTTTTTTTGTTATTATTATTTTTAATTTCAAAAACTTATAACTTGCGTAACTATTTACCCCGATTTTACAAGTGAGTCCGTTAATTATGTCACGCTTCTCGAGGTCGTATTTTCACTCCCAACCTCCGATTTACACGATTTTTGACTCGTTATGTTCGTTTCTTCGAGCTCTACCAAAGTATTACAAAGTATTACCACATAAAAATTCTTAAACTAATAAAAGAAATATTAAAAGCTTTAAAACTATATTTATTAAAGACTAACATTTTTACCACGAATTTTTGAGTCATTACAATCTACCCCCCTAAGAAAATTTTGTCCTCGAAATTGAACTTTTCAATCCTCATAAAATTCTGGGTATTTCTTCTGTATTTCACTTTCTAGTTCCCATGTTGCCTCTTCAGATGAGTGGTGTTGCCATAGTACCTTAACCAATGGGATCCTCTTTGTTCGAAGGATTTGTTCTTTATGATCCAAAATTCTGATTGGCTTTTCTTCAAAGGATAGATTGGGTTCAAGAGTAACAACTGATTGGTCGATGATATGTGAAGGGTCTTGTACATATTTCCGGAGCATAGATATATGAAACACATTATGAATGCTGGCGAGGTGTAAGGACCCTGATTTTTCTACGATTTTCTGGGATGTTTCTGCCATTTTTCTGGTCATTTTTGGCAGGAAAATGTGACATTTCAGTGTATGTATATTTGTGTATTTCCTTCGTATTTATACCCGTAGAGTCAGGTGTGGGGCTTAGTCGCGGGCCACGGGCCTTGCTGCGTGCTTACGGCGCGAATTTTGGAGGTATAACGCGTAACCAGTGGGTTAACGTGTGTTGGGGACATAAGTGGAAAAAAAAAGAGAACAGATAAAAGATCGGGCTCGGCCCGATCCGGATTTTGTGTGAACAGTACCGCCGCCCCCCATTTCCGCTTGATCGTTGTGCCCGGCGGCCGCCGGCAGGCAGCTAGACCGCCGCACCGGCTCCGCCCCGGCCGTGCGACGGCAGGGGAGCCGCCGTCCCGGCCCCATGGCTGCTCCGCCCTTATGGGTTTTCCCCGGTCGTCCCCTATTTTTGGCCTACGTCCATTTTGGACGTTGTGACTGACGTTATCAGTCGGACGCCGGATTTGATTTAGAGGACCTTAGTTTGGCTCCGCCCCAGCCCGGTGATACCAATGGGCCACCCCTCTGGGTCTTGTTCAGCCTTGCGGCCCGTAGCCGCAATGAGTTCCGCTTACCGGCATGTGTGCCGTTGACCCTTCTTGCCCATTTTACGCGTTTGGTACCGGACGGCCTCGGGCAAGAATTTGTATGACTTACCATGACAGAAGGTGGATGAGTTCACCGGCACAGGCCTTGGCTAGTGACAGCCTCATAGCCTTTGCACGACCTTGAACCCTCCCTTTGCCCTATACCATGCGAGATGCACAGCCGCCCGCACCATGGGTATTGGTTGTGGGTGGCGATCGACGATGTTGCCGCTTTGATTGGCCACAGCTAAGGGCCTTAGCCCTGTTGGCTTTTGTGGGCCTTGAGTCACCTCATTTCAGCCATTTCCCCCGCCCTTTGGACTGCGTGCGCATGTGGCCACGCGTGTACTTCTGGGTTTAGGCGCCGCATTCGTGCCGCCTAACCATCGGGTGGCTTTGCCACCGAGTGGAGTTGATCACTAGAGCTGTCCTCCACCTCTCCTTTGTTGACTGAAATCATTGCCGTTGGGTGTTGTCCACGGCCGATTTCGATGTCTTGTGGCCGGTTGTGCATGTCTTAGCCACCGGCTGATCTTCAGAGTGTACACCCTTGACATCTGATCGCACCGCCACATAAGTTGGCACGATATTTCTCCCAGCCGCCCTGGTGTGCCGCCGTGGATCGCGGGTTTTACCGCATTGATTTCTGACACTCTGTTTGGCCGTGATAGTTTCGGCGCATCCTAAAACCCTCGGGACAGCAGCTCTCTCAGCCAGGCAACGATTTTGACCGCCAACTCCGCCGCCGACGCCACCACCGTCGTGTGCTCGCCATCGAACGTCATGATTACGAGGTAGGGGAGCTTTGAACTCGTAAATTCATGAAGCATGCTTTGAATGAGTAGCAGCATGCTAGGATTGTATGATTCCATGCTTGGATGTTAAGTAATGATCCGATTGCATGATGTGCGTGTAAGCATGATTGTATGGTATGATTGATATGCATGAGACGTATGCATGTTTTATGGATGTGGATTATGTATGCGCTGGCGATGGCTAGCAAATATGTCAGTATGCTACGTATGTGTATGCATGTGCTAGTGATGGCTAGCGTGCATGTTTGAAGTATGTATGAATGTGTGTGCATGTACTAGTGATGACTAGCATGTACGTTTGATGTATGCATGTGCTAGTGATGGCTAGCGTGCATGTTTGACGTGTGTATGCATGTGCTAGTGATGGCTAGCGTGCATTTTTGACGTGTGTATGCATGTGCTAGTGATGGCTAGCATGCATGTTTGTAAGTTATGTATGTATGACCGTATGTGTATGTTATACGTATGTGTGAGACATACGTGTGTATGATGGCATTTTGCCTATGCTTTGGATGTGCGTATGTGTTTGTGGGCAGAGGTATGGGCGATAGACAGTGAGAGGTGACAGAAGCTCTGTCTGAATTTGGATGCGGTTGAGTAAGCGTATGACAGAGGATAAGAGTATGACGGGCAAGGATTAGAATGGATCAGTTTGAGTTGGATTGTATGTTGGGCGTTTGTCAGACAGTAAGAGTGTTCATAATTGTACAAGCATAACGTACATATTATGAAGTGAAAATAAGAATAATAAGTGAGATATAAGTAAGAGGGCAACAACTGGGTTGGCTCTGAGGAGTGTTATTTGAGGATATCAGTGTAAGATGTTTTGGCCATAAGATGGATAGCGAAGTGTGTAAGACTGTAAGGGTTTGTTGTACGATGAGTTTTATCCATGATGTCGACGGGTAAGTGAAGTCTGCTGCCCTGACGAACTTGGGTTTCGGATCGGGGTCAACTTCAGTTTGACTAGTCGAGGACTGTGAGTTGTGTGGCATAATTGTACCGCATAATATACTTAATTCAAACTTGAATTATAAGAACAACTAATGATAGCGTTGTGAGTTTGAAACCTGAGAGTTCGACAGATTAAGTTTTGTGTTTGAGCTGGCCGCTAGTGAGTCGGCCGAGCATTTATCATGTCTTGCCATGGTGTTTATCCTGCGGGATGTTGTCTGTGTGTTGTATAGGGCACCAGACGTCTGATGCTCTGCTGAGAGCGACGTTGTTTTGATTTGGTCTGCGTGCTGTATAAGCCCAGACGTTTGATGCTCTGTTGAGAGCGATGTACATTTCTGACTTTGTCTGCGTGTTGTATGAAGCCCAGACTTCTGATGCTCTGCTGAGAGCGACATATGTTTCTGATTTGGTTTGTGTGCTATGTAAGCCCAGACGTTTGATGCTCTGTTGAGAGCGTTGTATGTTTCCGCCCAAGAGTGGCACTGTACGTTTCTGCCCAAGAGTGGCAATGGCACTATAAGACCCATTATGGTGGGCGATTCTCTGGCACTATAAGACCCATTATGGTGGGCAATTCTCTGGCACTATAAGACCCATTATGGTGGGCGATTCTATGGCACTATAAGACCCATTATGGTGGGCAACTGTATGACCCCTTATGTGTGGGTGTTTATGTTTGCGCGCTCAGGTAAGTAGTATCATGGATCTACTTTTACCTGTTTGATCCAATGCCCCATGAGCATTGGTGTGCCTTACCTTCGGAAAAGTCCATGGCGTCTAGTCACTCCCCGGAGGTTAAGCTGTTGCCCCAGTGGCATTCTTTTCCATTTCGACGTTGGAGCTTATTAGTTGTAATGAGCTTCAGTGGTCGTTGATATGTGTACGATTATGTGTACGAGTACGACTGTACGACTGTGAGTACGACTGTATGTATATGAGCAGGACTGTAAGAGTGTGTATGAGCACGACTGTAAGAGTATGTGGAGGAGCACGACTGTAAGAGTATGAGTACGATTGTGAGAATATGTTTCTGAGTAAGACAGTAAGTATGATTTTGTGCAGATTGTACGAGTAAGGTCGTACGAGTCTGATTGTACGAGTAAGGTCGTACATGTATGGGTAAGCTGTATGAGTGAGCATACGATTGTACGAGTAAGGTCGTACAAGTATGCGTATGTTGTATGTGTATGCGTACGGTGGTACGAGTAAGTTTGTATGACCCTAGATAAGGGTGTTTGTATAAGTTGATTGGACAGTATGATTTTGGCACGTTGGTGCCTTTGGTATGTCTGTGGCACGTTGGTGCATTTGGTATGTTTGTATGAGTTGAGCATGTTTATGATTATGATATGCTTCTGCTTCATGTTTGAGTTGCATGACGTATGTGATTATGAACTTATGGAGTTCACCGTTTGGGATTTCCCCTACTGGGAAAATACTCACCCTACTATTTTTAGCCCCATTGTACGGGAGGTTTTGCAGGTTGTACGGAGAGCTCCTGGAGATGGACACTCGTTTCAGCGGTGGATAGATTCCCGTTGACTCAGGTATCTGTTTGACTCATTGCGAGTTTGTTTGTGCCACAATCTCCTGTATTGAGTGAGATGAGACTTTAAGATGTTTATTCTTGACTTTCATTTGGATCAGTCAGTGGACTGTTATGGGACTTATACTCAGGGATGCCTGGGAGAGTGATTTGTATTTAAAAGTCTATGATCATAGCAAATTTATTCGTACGTGTGTTTTCGAGTAGCGCCTGATGATATTTGCTTTGGCCGTACGATGATTAACCGTATGATGTTTTAAATTATAAAATGTTTATACATGTTTTGATTTTATCGTTTTGACTCCGATTTATGGAAATAAAAATTTCTATGAGTTTTAAGAAAAAGGGATGAAAAATCTCGGGCGTTACACGAGGTGAGGAGGCAAAGCCAATCTATAAGCCACTGGCCGTACTTTATCCAAGATCTCAAAGGGTCCTATGAAACAAGGACTTAAATTTCCCTTGATTCCAAACCACATCACCCCTCGTGTTGGTGAAACTTTTAAGAGTACTCGATCGCCTACACAGAAGTTAAGATCTTTCCTTCTTAAATCAGCATAGTTCTTTTGACGACTTTGTGTTGTAATAAGTCGATTTCTAATGAGCTTCACTTTATCAGCACATTGTTGTACGAATTCCGATTTTACCAGTTTACGTTCTCCTACTTCACTCCAACTGGTTGGAGATCTACAAGGTCGGCCATAAAGAGCTTCATAGGGTACCATATCTATGCTGGAATGATAACTATTATTATAAGTGAACTCAATCATGGCCGATACTCATCCCAATTGCCCTTCCAATCCATAGCACAAGCTCGTAACATATCTTCCAAAGTTTGAATGGTCCTTTCAGACTGGCCATCTGTTTGTAGGTGGAAGGTTGTACTAAATCTTAAATTAGTACCTAGTTCTTCTTGGAGTCCAATCCAAAATCGAGAAGTAAATTGACTATCCCGATTTGAGATTATCGACAATGGAACTCCATGTCGGCTCACTATTTCCTTTACATACATTTTTGCCAAAACATTTAAGGTTTGTGTTTTCCTTATAGGTAGGAAATGTGCACTTTTAGTGAGTCGATCAACGATTACCCATATAGTTTCGTGACCTTGTGAAGTTCTGGGTAATCCTGAAACAAAATCCATCGAAATGTGCTCCCATTTCCACTCAGGAATTTCAATTGGCTGTAATGTACCAGAGGGTTTTTGATGTTCTGCTTTTACCTGTTGGCAGGTTAGACACTTAGAGACATATTCTCCTATGTCCTTTTTCATTCCATTTTACCAAAAATTTCTTTTTAGATCTTAGTACATTTTTGTTCCTCCTGGGTGGATGGTATACTGAGATTTATGTGCTCCATTCAACAGGTCTTGCCTTAAGTCAAGTATTGCTGGAACCACTAGTCTTTCTCAAAATCTTACTCCTCCATCAAAGCCTAGATTAAAGTTAGGCCGTCCTAGTGAAGCTTGTACTTCTTTGTCTTTCGTTTGAGCTTCTAAAATACGTTCAACAAATTCTGATTTTACCCCTAGATTGGCCATAAAGGAGTTTTTGTTCTCTGATGGTAACCCAGGTTGGAAATTTATCATCTCTTCCATCAATTTCCATTTTTGTGCCAACATTAGAGCAATTCTTCCTTCGGCCTTACGACTCAAAGCGTCAGCTACCACATTTGCTTTTCCTGGGTGGTAATGAATAGAAAAATCATAGTCTTTAATATACTCGATCCATCGCCTTTGTCTCATATTGAGCTCACTTTGAGAAAATATATACTTTAGGCTTTGATGGTCTGTAAAAACTTCAAACTTTTCTCCATACAAATAATGCCTCCAGATTTTTAGTGCAAACACTACTGCCGCCAGTTCCAAATTGTGAGTGGAGTAATTCTCTTCGTACTTCTTTAGTTGTCTTGAAGCGTAAGCTATTACTTTTCCATGTTACATTAGTACGCATCCAAGACCAATTTTAGAAGCGTCACTATATATGACGAATCCTCCGTTGCCAGAAGGTAAAGCTAAAACCGGGGCTATAGTCAGTTTTTCTTTTAATTTTTGAAATCCATTCTCACATTCTTCACTCCATATAAACTTTATCCCTTTTCTGGTTAACTTTGTTAAGGGCAAAGCTATACTTGAAAATCCTTGAATGAATCTTCGGTAGTAACTAGCAAGACCTAGGAAACTTCTAATCTCTGTAACTGTCTTGGGTCTATCCCATTTCATTATTGCTTCAATCTTGGTTGGGTCTACTAACACTCCATCTTTTGAAATAATATGACCCAGAAAAGCAATCTTTTCTAGCCAAAACTCGCACTTACTCAGCTTAGCATATAATTGATGATTTCTTAAAGTTTGTAGAATTATTCGTAAGTGCTCTCGGTGCTCTTCTTGACTAGTAGAATAGACTAAAATGTCATCAACAAAAACAATGACAAATTTATCCAAATATGCTCGAAAAACTCGATTCATTAAGTCCATAAAGGCTGCGGGAGCGTTTGTCAATCCAAATGGCATCACTAGGAATTCATAGTGACCATAATGAGTACGAAACGCTGTCTTTGAAATATCCCCGTCTCGTATTCTCAGCTGATGATACCCTGATCTTAAATCTATTTTTGAAAATACTTTAGCTTCTTGTAACTGATCAAACAAATCATCAATCCGGGGTAGTGGATATTTATTCTTTATGGTTACAGCGTTAAGCATTCGGTAATCTATACATAATCTCATAGAGCCATCCTTCTTTTTCACGAACAGAACTGGAGCTCCCCAAGGTGAAACACTTGGTCGAACAAATCCTTTATCAAGTAACTCTTGAAATTGACTTTTTAATTCCTTTAATTCTGTAGGGGCCATACGGTAGGGTGCCTTAGAGATAGGGCCCGTTCCAGGTAATAAGTCAATGTTAAAGTCTGTTTCCCTTTTTGGTGGTAACCCAGGAATATCAACAGGGAATACGTCAGGAAAATCCTTCACCACATCAATATCTTTTAACTTAGAGGCTAGAGGTTCCTCAGATATCATACTGACAAGATACGTCTGACATCCTTTAGATATTAATCGTTGAGCCTTAATAGCAGAGATAACCGGTGTCCCAGTAAATTCTTGCTTTCTGTAGAAAGTAACATCTCTCTCTCCTTTCTTATGAAACATAACTCTTTTTCTCTTACAGTCTACTAAGGCCTCATTTTCAGCTAGCCAATCCATTCCCAGAATGACATCAAAATCTGTCATACTTAGAAGGATAAGGTTAACTTCCGATTTTTTGTTATCCAAGGACACAGATACATTTTGTAAAAACTCTTGTGCTAGAAGAGTTTTTCCCATAGGAGTTGATACTTCTAGTGTATATCCTAATTCCAAAATTTGACAGCTAGTTCTTAGCGCAAAATCATAAGATACAAAAGAATGCATTGATCCTGGATCTACCAAAACTTTAGCAAACTTATCCAAGATCAAAAGTGTACCTTGTATAACTCCATTTGACGTTTGTGCTTCTTCTGCTAAAATGGCAAAAACTCGTCCTTGGGCCTTGGGTTTCTGCTCGGTCTTGATCTCTTCTTGGTGTTTCTTTTTTGGGCATCCCTTAATCTTGTGTCCTAATTCGCCACAAGAAAAGCATCGTCCTTCAGCCTCATGATTCTTCATTTTTGGGCAATTATTTATCCGATGCCCTAACTCACCACAAGCAAAGCGGTGTCCTTCAACATAGAAACAAACTCCAGGTGGATGGATCCGGTAACATTTAGAACGCTTTTCCAATTTCTTCTCTTTCAGAATTTGTGTTTGCATTCCAGCAGGCTTTTGAAATTTAGCATTACTATTCTGGGTGGGAGACATAAATTTCCTCTTCCTATCATCAGTCTTGGAGTTGCTATTTTGCCCACGATCTTTACGTTCTACAAGGAATTCTTGGTATTCTTGTTCCATTAAAGAAGCCAATTCCACTGCCTTTGCAAAAGTAGTAGGTTGAAAACCTACTATTCTACCACGGAGTCCACTATTTAATCCTCTAACAAACTTTCGAGCTTTCTTTAATTCCGTAAGACAGAAATCAGGAGCAAAAAGTTGTAACTGCACAAACTTGTTTTCGTATTGAATGACTGTCATATTCCCTTGCTGAAGATCCAAAAATTCTTTTTCTTTCTTATCCTGAATATGAGGAGGGAAATACTTGTCATATAATACCTTTTTAAATTCTTCCCACTTAATATTTTCCTTATTAGGAAAGAAGTTTCTCTCTGCTATAGGCCACCAGAAGGCCGCTTCTCCCATCAAAGAGAAAGTGGCCACATCCACTTTCCTGTCTTTTGGCACTTTCATTGCTTTAAAGATTCTTTCTACTTCAAAAATCCATTTCTCAGCTGCCTCTGGACCTTCCTCTCCTGTGAACGTTGGAGCAATCTTCTTAAATCGTTCTAAGAAATTATCCTTTTCACTCCGACCAATCTCAACCGATTCTAAAGAGTTCCTCTCATGGTTAGGACTAGGCTGAAATCCTTGAGTTTGCATATGCTGGGTCATCCTTTGAATCATTAAATCGAAGAAATTTTCCATATGGTTGTCTGCTATTGTTGTACCATGGTTTGCAGTTTCCGCTTGGGGAGAATCATCAGCTAGATGGACTTCAGAAGTCATTTTTGATTGCTAGTAGATTGTAATAACCTTGGATTCACAAAAAGATGATTTAAAAGACAAAGGCTACTTATAAATATTTTCTAGCACATATGTATAAACATGTATATAACAGAAGTACTTCAGTTCAAAATACATGACTACATCATCACAAAATACTTAGTTACATAATTTAAAGTAAAAGCGAAAACCATCATAAAACAACTTATTGGATAAAAACAACATACTTTTTACAAACGTAATATCAATTAAATCACATAAAACAAAATATTAATTGTCTATATGACCGATTCAATCTACTGCTCTAGGACAGTAAAACCTTGGGTTCCGATACCAAATGTAATGACCATCCATTTTAAAATAATATAAAATAATATTTAATATGTATAATTAGTATGTAATCATGTATAACGGTCGTTAACGAGAATAGTCAAAATTTTGTATATAAAAAAAATGTTGAAGTAAGTGCACCACAAAAATTTTTATAATATATTAACAAAGTTTTATACCATAAACATATTGTACATACCAAAGTTTACTGTACATAGAGCCAGTAGTTATACCAAATAATTATTCAGGTACATTGTACCTTTACATATCGGTCATATAACAAACACACAGCTATCATGAGTATATTCATACACAGTAGGATTATTTAAAATAAAAAAAATGCTAAACAAAATATTTTTAAAACCGATTAAAACAAATTCACAAATTCGATGACATCCACAAGCCGCGATACCCAACGGCCTACCTCCACACTCATGGGACAACGGAGGGCACTAAGAGAAGGAGTTTCCCCATGATGCTCCACCCTCTGCGCGCCACTAGCCGATTATTTCCTCGGCGGGCATCAAAACAGTGTACAAACCACAACACTATGTGGTGTGTACGAAATCGATATACTTAGCAAAATTGTCACATAATTCAAGAGAAAATCCATTCATCGGTTAAAAGAAGTATCGTACTCATATTTGAATCAAATACTTCAAGAAAAATTGACTCAAGTCAGTAAAGCAGTTATTTAGAATTCAAAACACCCTACCTTAACCTTGGGTAAAGGATGCGTAAATATAGAGGTCTCAGATGATGAAAATAACTCCACCATAGTGTTCAGCACGATCACTTTAGTGGAGAATGCCTTTTGAACGACTAGAATCGGACTTGAAATGACCAGAAATAGTATAAATAGGATGTGGAGAAAACGAGAAGGAAGATAAGGTTTTCACGATCTTAGAGAGGTCGGTTTAAGAACATAACCCTTCCATTGTGAAGAACACCCTCGATTTAGTAGAAAACAGTTTTTAAACGGGTTAAAACGGACGTAAAATGGCTATGGGGTGAAGAAAACTGGAAAAGGATGAAGAATTGGGGGTGAAAACCAATTTTCACCCCCCGGCCTATTTATAGGCAGTGGCACCGCCCGGAGGGCGGTGCCGCGCCGCCATTTATGGCGGCACCGCCAAAAATAGCAGCGTGAATGTGCATCAGCGCGTTTGTCACGCGACTGAACGCGCGTCTGCGCGTTCGTTTTGTGCCGCATGCGCGCGATCGCGCGTGCACGCGGATTTTTTTTTTAAAATTTCAAAAACTTATAACTTGCGTAACTATTTACCCCGATTTTACAAGTGAGTCCGTTAATTATGTCACGCTTCTCGATGTTGTATTTTCACTCCCAACCTCCGATTTACACGATTTTTGACTCGTTATGTTCGTTTCTTCGAGCTCTACCAAAGTATTACAAAGTATTACCACATAAAAATTATTAAACTAATAAAAGAAATATTAAAAGCTTTAAAATTATATTTATTAAAGACTAACATTTTTACCGTGAATTTTTGAGTCATTACACAATACCACCATCTCGGGTTCTCATCGAAGTGCACAACATGTGCCCTTTGTACAAAAGCAAATAACGGAAGGTAAAAAAAATTAGTTAACCATCTTAGTCCAACACAACACCCACAAAATCTATAATGAAGATATTTTCAAGCCCTAAGGCTGGAACATATCTAAAGTCATCATAGGCTATCTAAAATATGAAATAAAGTCAATTATAAGATCATCATATTACATGACTAGTCTAAAATAACCCAAACATCTAGCCCCTTCTCATTGTTCATGCCCATCCTTAAGCTCAACATGGAAATCATCCAGAGCACCTACATTACATAGCATACAACCCCAAAATATAATTATAAATAAAAGAGGGGTGAGCTTAGCTCAGTAAGGGTCCTAAAATAAAATATAAGCTAATGATAACATCATATGCATTCTTCCTATACAAGTCAATTTAAACATGCTCACATATCCATTCTCTACACCTATGCATCATGAGATATACACATTCACACCACTTGTACATCATAGGTTTATTCATAATTCATAAGACACATGCACACCTCGTGCAATTATTTAAATTTCATGGTTCAGTCACATACTTCATGAAGCAAGTATCAATATTCATATTCACCTTACATAATCAAGTGTACCAAAACGTATTACATCCTGCATATTCAAGTGTAATCATTCCATACACACCATGTGTAGCATAAGCATAATTATCTCTATACAAACTGTATCAATGAGCATTATAATCCATACACATGCATAAACAATCCAGTGAATGTCTCACAATAGAGAAAACAACCCTATTTATCCTGGCCAAAGCACAATCAAACCTGCTCACCCTGGAAGTCCTAATGAGGAAGTCTGACTTCTTAGGAAGAAAAACTAGAGCAGTTTGGCAGGAATTTATACATTGATAAGCTGGTGTACACAGACAAACCAACCTGGATTCTCATGTCCAAAAAGACTCATTAATTTAACTCATTATAGCATTCTGCTCTTCTCACTTAGGGAGGAAACTCATCATCAAAGGAACACAAAACCCCATCCAATGGACATAAAAAAACCATCCAATTGAACGTAAAATTGATTTGATAAACCTCCAATGCTGCTAATCCAGAAATTTACGGTATCCAATCGATTAATCACGGTTAAACACAAATAATCTTCGCTTGTAAGTCATTTTCATGATGCATGTGACATGATACATACATGAACAATGTTTAACAAATGCAAACATAGGTAAACATATTCAAATTAGTCTTAATATGTATGAAACATGGTCCATTTGTGACAAATAAAATTATATAAGCATGAGTAGAAAATACATACATGGCCATGTTCATATTTGAGCAAAATTGTGTGGAATATGTTTCATATATAATTAATGTGACATGTGAAAGTATTCATAATTTATCATAGTTATAATCTACTAGAATTATGGAGTAAATATGAAGAGATCATCAAAAACCCACTTAAAATTATGCATATACTCATTTATCCTATACTAGTTTAAGTAGATGTTTTAGCATAACCACAACATGTAGCTTGTACATTTTAGAAAAAAATAACCAATAAACTTCAATCAACGTAAAAATTTATAGAGACCTACATCATAGGTGTCACGCCTCGGTATATGTCACTTCTTACCCGAACCAGGTCCAAGGAGGAGGCGATACGTGATGCGATGAAGTAAAGTGGAATTAGCTCAATAAGGGTTTTGAAATAAAATATAAACTCATGAAAACACTGCATGTATTCTCAATATAAACATGCATCATATATCCATTCTCTAAACCTGTGCATCATTAAATAAATCACATTCCATATACATATTCATGCCACCTATGCATTATGATATAAATCACATTCCATAAACATACATTCATGCCACCTATACATTATGATATAAATCACATTTCATACACACATATTCATGCCACCTGCATATCATAGGTTCATCCATTATTCATAACATATATACACGTCATGTGTAATCATATGAATTTCATTATAACATTCACATCCTGCATGAATCATGTATCAATATTCACATCCTTTATAATCATGTCTCAATATACACATTCACTGTGCATAATTAATTATATCAAATCAAATTCCATCCTGCATGCTCAAGTAGAACCATGACATACATACCATGTGTAACATAAGTATCATTGTTCCTAAACAACATGTGTCAATGAGTATTATATTCTATACACATGTATATACTATCAAGTGAATGTCTCATAATTGAGAAAATAATTCTACTGAATTTGGCCAAAGCACAAGTGGACCCGCTCACTCAAGATAATCCCTTGTAGGGAAGGTCTAAATTCCTAAAAAGAAAAACTACAGCGGTTTTTGTAAGATCCCTAACTAGGAAAATACTCTCTGCTCATCCAAGACAATCCCTTGCGGGGAATATTTGAATTCCTAAAAAAGAAAACTAGCAATTTGGGTAAGCCCCTAACTAGGAAATATCCCCTGGTAAGCTGATGTGCATAGACATATCAACCTAAATTCTTAGGGTCCAAATAACACATCAGTTGCAATTCATATAGCAAATTCACTCTTCTTAACTTAGGGAGGCAACCCATCCTCAAAGGGACATAAAACCAAAATCATGTTTTTTCGAACGTAAAACCAATCGATAAACCTCGGAGCAGCTGATCCGAAAACCAATGACATCCAACTGCATCCAATTGATTAATTACGACTAAACACAAGAAATCACGCTTATAAAGCATTTTTATAATGCATGCAACATGATGCATATGTTAGTAAAGTTTGATGAGTGTAAGCATGAATAAACATACTCTAATCAGTCCATATGTGCATGTAACATGGTCTATTTGTGACAAATAAAATTATATAAGCATAAGCAAAAATATACTTACATGGTAGTGTTCATACTTAAACAAAGTATGTATAACATTATTCGCCTATAATCAACATGACATGTACAAGTATCCATAATTCATCATGTTCATAACCTACTAGAATCCTAGAGTAAATGCAAAGAAATTATCATAATACAGATTTAAAACAAATAGAACATCATGCTAAACCTAAACAAATATAGTCATCATCAAGCTTAAGATAAATCATAATTCAAAGAAAGTTCACTAGCAATTAAGGTGACATTTATAGTTAATCATAACTCATCATAGTCATAAAGAATTAGAATTATGAGAAAATAACAAAAAATGGTAAAAAAATCCACAAAAAATGGCCTTTTGCACCAAACTCCCATTTGGCCGTTCAATTGGCCTGTTAACCCGTTTGAACACCTATAACAGTCCACTTTTTTTGTTCGTCTTCAACCTCTTGAAATTTAAACCAAAAACATTCTAAAATTCTATATAAATTTAAAAATCTTCATAAAACATTATAAAATTATCATTTAAGCCTAGAACATGATGGATTTAATCATTTTCATGCTTAATCATATGAAACTAATCATAAATCACATGTTTTTAACAAAGCACTATTAAACATCAAAATGAAGCAAGAACTCAAATACACCTGTAATCATGCATTCCAATGAAGAAAAACTAAAAGTAAAAAACCTTTACCTCTAACAAGCCTTTGAATCTTTTGAACGATCCTCAACTTTAAGAAATTCTACCCAAAAGCTAGGGCTTTTAGTAAAACCTAATTAAAATTAGCTAATAGACTCAAATCAACTTGGAAAATAATAGATCTTAGGCATCCTTCGATTAAAAATGAAAATCACCTAATTAGGGTTCTAAATTGAAATTAAAAACTAGATTTTGATGGAAGAAAATCAAGAATCAAGATAGGAGAAATGAAAATAGAGGTGAATAAGACCAAAATCAAAATATTATGGGTGATTAAGGGAAGAAAACTCATCTGAATCAAAGTTTCTCCTTTGGGAAATAGGGGTAGAGCAAGCCTCCCTCCTTAACACAACCCTTCCCCATTTGGCAAACGGCTAGGTTTTTATTTATAGAGTAAGTGTTTTGGGTTGGGAATATGAACTCTTGGGTTAAAAAATTGTCACATCCCGAGATTTCATAAAATATATAAAGAGTTAAAAAGTAAAATCAGAGCTTGCTTGGGTCGCAACCTAGAAACATAGAACCATAAACGTAACATGAAATATTTTATTCCCTAGGAAATATACTGTCTGTGTACAAACACATAAGTAAAGATATAAACAAGTCTTCTCAAACCAAAAAAATATAAAAATATACTTAGAAAACTACTGGTGTGATCGTAGACTTTGTGGTCACCAGCTGAAGCTCCCAAAAAGTATCTTTACTGCTTTCTTCTACACCGGTCTATTCCACACCGGGCCCTGCAAGGTTTGGGGGGGGTGAGTATTTTAAAATACTCAGTAGGAGTACTTATCCTATTAGACATAAATATAACATCTGGTAGTTTGTAAATCACAAAATCGAGTAAATAGACAATACTTTTCGAAAAAGCTGTAAGGGTGTGCCTCTCACCCAAAAACTTCCTTAGGGCTTCTTCCTATGTATCGAAGATGCTTATAAGATTTGTATTATTATATAAAGAATTTGTTGCGGGTACAAAGCAGCGGCCTCCTACTCCTCTACAGATTTTTTGTAAAACACTCTATGCTTGTAGAGGGAAGAGCGACCCGTGATCATGGGGCACCGGGATCTAGAGAGCAGAGAGTTTTCCCATGATAATCTCTACCCTAACGCGCGTAGCCTTGATAGTTGCCCTTTGTTAGGGGCAAATCAGGGATCTTGCCCTTTGTTAGGGGCTCACCAGGCTAATGTGCGTACTGTGTATCCAATTCCAAACCGGATTTACCTGTGTACTCTCAATTATAGAACTATATCGATACGTCTACCAATTTGAGTTCCAAACAATTAAATCTCTTATATGCACGACTCAAACATGAATTTAATTCTCTTTTTCTTCTTATACAAAGATCAATCTAGCATCGCCTTTACAAGTCATGGTCGTGTTACTAACAACGATTATAAAGGTAGGGTTAGTCGCTCGTTCCAACGAGACAGTTACCCCTTCTCTATCTCATTTTAGTAACTCGGTGGTCATGATTGTACGTATTTTCTAAAATTATTTTGATAGAGCAACAATTCCATAAAAACCATCTTTCAATCTTACCATATTTAAAATAATCGCAAGGCTAGATTTTCTTTATATCACATATAACACAAAGCATAATTCATAATTAAATTCAAAAGATAAACACTTAATGAATCAAGTATACGAGGCAATTCTCAAACATACACGGAAATTAACTAGAAATATTCATATAAATTTTCAAAGACAACCAATGTAAGTATTTATATGAATATTCTAAGTAGTCCAAAATTAAATAGAAGATTTTAGGGCTTTAAAAATCTCAAAATAGAAAAATAACCTCGCCATGATGTCCAACATGCTCGATTTTGGTAGAAACGCCTCTGAAACGACTCAAATGCGACTTAAAATGAGTAAGAAATGAAGGAAAGAAGTTTGGAATGAACTGAGAAACTTACAATATTAATAAGAGAGTAGAAGTGACGTGCGTCTAACACGTGTCAGACATGTGTCACACGTTAGACGTCACTGACATGCGTCAGATTTCTGATGCTTATTTTATATTTTATTTAAAAAACTTAAAAACCTTATATCTTCTTATCCCGATATCGAAATTATGCGTTCTTTGTACCGATGGACTCGTAGAAGTTTGGAATGAACTGAGAAACTTGCAATATTAATAAGAGAGTAGAAGTGACGTGCGTCTAACACATGTCAGACATGTGTCACGCGTTAGACGTCACTGACATGCGTCAAATTTCTGATGCTTATTTTATATTTTATTTAAAAAACTTAAAAACCTTATATCTTCTTATCCCGATATCGGAATTATGCGTTCTTTGTACCGATGGACTCGTATTAACAAGCCCTTTGAAACTAGACCAAAGTTGGATAGGTTATCTCACATTTTTAAATTGGGTCCCACCCATACAACACGTTTCTTGAGGTCATAACCTTTCATCCCGACCTCCGTTTCCCATGTTCTTGGGTTCGTTACGCTCGTCTCACCAAACTCTATTTAATATACTTAACATAAAAAAATGATGATAATTATTTAAAAACTTATGGATGTTACAAAAATAGGGTTAAACGCCTTAAATAGCTAATTAAGGGTATTTTTAGCGCAAAAATTAATTTAATCACACCCAAACCCACTTAAACAAAACACTAGAAGGTTGGAAGTTAAAATGGGTCAAATGCCGTCCAACATGAATGTGGGGTCTGTTCCTTCAATTAATGAAAAATTAGGTAAAATTATCATTAAATTGGTAAAAATTAGGTAAATCAAGTTTGATACTAAAAATCTTAAAAAATTAAATTAAACCTTAATAAAGTCATAATTAACTAACCCGTAACCCAAAAATTAGATCAATTAAACCAACAAAAATTCACACAATTAAGAGAGAATTAAGAGATCTTACAATAGGTTTAATTAACATATAAACCTAAAATAAAACCTCACAAAACCGAACAGAAATTCTTCTAAAAATCAATAAAAATTACTAACACTTCATGAAACTTCGTATAATCATTACCCAAACCTAAAATATGATAGATCTAACATTTTTCATGCTTAAACATACAAAAACAACCATAAATCACATATTTTTAATAAAACACCATTACACATCAATATAAATCAATTGTTCAAAGAAACTCACAATGATGATATTTCTGTAACAACCTGTCTTCCGGTTATGCTTAACCCAGGGGGAGTTAAGGGTAATTTGATAATTTGATATAAGGGTTATGGGGTTTCATTAGGTAAAATCCCTGTATCTGGGTAGAGCTTGAAGTAACGAACACAACGCACCCATGAACACTCAAAATGGAGGTCGGGAACGAAAGTTACAACCTCGGGAAGCGTGCCACATGGACGGGACCCACTTTAAAAGTGCAAGATAATCTACCCATGTGGGGTCTAGTTTTGAAGGGCTCGTTGATACGAGTCCATCGGTATCAAGATCGTGCAATTCCGACTTCGGGATAAAAAGTTATCGCATTTTGAAGTTGGAATTGTATTTGAATGAAATAATAATAAAATATTCATGAAAAGACGAAATAGCTGACATCATTGAGCCGAGCCAAGCCAGAAAAGGAGCCACGCCGCCACGCCGTGAAACCGGTGCGCGATCACAGTCGTCGCGCAATGCGGGTCCTGCGCGATCGCACGTCGGACGCGCTGCGCGCCACGCGCAGCGCGTTAACACACGCGCGTTATGTGTGCCACCTCAAATGGCCGCCCATTTATGTTTTGCCATGTGGCGCAAGCACGTGCGTGCATCTTTTCTCTTCTCCTGTACGCTCACACGCCAGTTTCCTATAAATAGCTCATTTCGTTCATTTTTCAAGAGGAGTTTCTGGAGTCATTCTACTTCCGTTTTCTTCCATTCAAAATGCGTTCCTAGCTAAATCGAGAGTGTTCTACACAATAGATGCATCAATTCTTCGAGTTAGCAACCCTATATAGGGGAAACGTCCCGGGCCAAGGGGAAGTTACGTCCGCCGCCTACGGGCGCAAAAAGGGTAAAATATCTCTGGGCAAGGGGAAATTCTCCCACGTTTTCTCATCTTCTGTTCTTCGTTTCTTACTCATTTTAAGTCCGATTAGAGTCATTCAAGAAGCCTTCCTAGCTAATTCGAGGGTGAGCAACGCAATGGAAGCATCCACTCCTTGAATTATCAATGTTATGTGAGAGAAATATCCCAAGGGTAAGGGGAGGTTCTGCCCGTTGCCTACGAGCACAGGAAGGGAAAAGTGTCTTCGGAAAAGGGGAGGTTCTGTCCGCTGCCTACGGGCGCTGTGAGGGTAAAGTGTCTCCGGGTAAGGGGAGGTTCTGTTTTCCGTCTACGGACGCAAGAAGGGTAAAGTATTCCGAAGTTACAAGAGGTTCTGGCTGCAGTCTCTGGATCAAAAAGGGCAGACGCTCTGAGGAAACGAGCAACTCCGAACATCGCCACTTCTGGAATTGGAGGGGAGTATGCTTTCCTGACCTTCTAGTTTAATATGTTTTATATGACTGCACATCTTGATTTATTCTGTTGTGATCTAAAATGCTCTCTGCTATGACTTGACATACTCTCATCTGATATGACCAGTATGGTCGGATAAAATCCGATATGATCTGATATGATCTAATAGGATCTGTTATGATCCAACATGCTCTGTAGTGTGTTCTGCTCCGCTCTATGATAGAGTGGGATGTGTGTTTTGGTTAGTATTCTTCTCACCTATGTGAGATGTGTATTTTCTGATTTATTGGCTTCCATTTAACTCCGATGACTGATAAGATTTCTGTTGGTTTCTGAATGAAGCATTCAGATATACCGTATATGTATTTTATCGTATATAATTTTCTGATGTCTAGTAAATGTATTAGCCATTAGGTAGAACTACGTTCGGATCCGATCGTATTGGAATAACGTCAGAGATGGTATCCAATATGTATGTAGGCAACCAACGATAAAATAACGTTGGCCCAATCCAAATTAGTTATAAAATTAGGTTTATTCTAATCTACGCACAATGGAACGTTAAAGCTCTGTAGTGTGCAGATGAACATTACGACTCTCGCACTCAGAGTCTGCAGCTCCTGGTCAGTCGGTTTTAATTTTTCTGCTTATTTTATACACTCCGATTGTGTTTTCCGATCTAACCCCCGGTCCGGGTCAAGTGGTGCGGGTCAGGGCGTTACAATTTCAAAGAAGAAAACCTCTTTGGAAGAAAACCTCTTACCTCTATCAAGCATGTGAATCCCTTGAAAGAGCTTTAACCTTAAGAAATCCTACCCTAAAATTAGAGCTTTTAGTTAATCCTAATCAAAACTAACCAATAAACTCAAATCAACCTAGGAAAAGATAGATTCAAAACCACCTTAGGATAAAAATAAAAATAACCTAATTATAGTTCTAAATAGGAATTAAAAACATGATTTTGATGAAAGAAAACTAAGAATCTAAATACGAGAAGTGAAGATAGAGATGATTAAGACAAAAATCAGAAGATTAAAGGGGGAAAAACCTTACCTTAAGAAGGGTTTCTCCTTTTGAAAAATAGGGGTAGAGCTTAGCCTCCCTCCTATTCTCAGCCTTTCCTCATTTGGCGAATAGCTAAGGTTTTTCTTTTTATAGCAAGGCTTATGGGCTAAAAATTGAATTATTGGGCTGGAAAATAAGTGAAAATGCCCTAAGTGACTATTAAGTAATTTTTGACTTTAAAATGAATTTAATCACACTCAATCCCACTTAGACAAATTAAAAGAATGTTGACAGCTGAAATGGGTAGCAAGCTATCCACACGAATTTGGGTCCCACGGTGGGGCCCACTCCTTTGACCAAGGAAAAATAAAAAATATTTTTAAATAGGTAGAAATTTGGGTGAATCAAACTTAACACTAATACTCTAAATTAAAGTAAATTAAACCTTAAGAAATTTACAAATAGCCTAACTCATTACCCCAAGAAAATCAAGTCAAACCGACAATCAAACAAATTCACATAATTAAAAAATAAATAAATTAGAGATCTTAAAAAGTAGATGAAGCAAATATGTGTGTGCATGCTACTCGATGACTATCTCGGTGCCATCGGCTGGGACCATACAAACTCACCTAACAGCCATCTGGGGCTCACTTGACTATTGAGCAATACAAAAGGAGGAGAAGATCTGTCGAGGAGTCCAACTATTAAAGCTAAATCTCCTCCTCCTATTGTGCATGTCACCTCAAGGCCATCCATGCAAAGTCCAAGAAGAACTGTCACATCCATAAGGGTGATGGGCATCTCTCCATAAGACAGGTGATATGTTTGTGTCCCTCCCCGATAACTTGATGAGAGCTATGAGCAAAGGCCTATGAAGTTGAAGGTATTATAAATGGATGAAGTGTCCAAATCTAGCTCGCTCAATATATGGTAAAATACGCTCATCTATATCCCACTGTCAAAGGTATCTGAAATGCTCCATGCACTCGAGGCAGCCGAGGTCCTACAATAAGTTAAAATATTGTGAACCAATGTACCATTTCATAACAAATTAAATCGAAGACATGTTAAGTGGGAATACCTCTTCTGGCCAAATGGATGCCAACATATGAGAGTCCTGGGCCTGACCTATAAAAAGGCTCAATCTGATCCAAATGATCTGTGAAGAAATAAGTACTTCAGAAACATATGGTCATATCTAAAAAGAAGATTAAATAAAAAAGTTACACAATCTAATCGTATGTTTACCATCTCTCTCCATGGCCACACGGTCCATTACATTCCTAATGCGGACAGATCATGAGCGACTGGGTTGTCTTGTTGTTTTTGGGGGTCATAACACATAAGGAATATCTTTTCCCAAAACTCTTGACCATGAGGAGAGTAGAATTGTGTGGAGTACACATTTCTATAAGCGGTAGATGCATAACATCACTCCTGCATGTATAGGCTACCACCACTTTCCCCACACAGCAAGAAGATGAGAGTAAGGATATTGGTAGACTTAAGGGTAATTACACATATAAGTTAGATGAAACGCATTCACCACTAACTTCCTTCTATGCATGGACATCACTTCATAATTGGTGTGGTTAATTTTCAAATTATATACTCCCCAATTTTATTTGATTGTTCCCTTATAATCCCTTCCACTTTGGGAGTATATGGGGTAACCCAGAACTTCAAAGCGCAAGATCATTTAATAAAGAATTTTACTACTCAGTAAAAAATGGCTGACACTAAGGCTTGCATGGGTAATACTCATGCTCCCTTTAAGATGCTATTTAAATTTTTTGCCATATTTGTAGTCGTCATACCAAATCTTCGAAAAAAACATCATGAGCAAGAGACCATTGTTTAGGGTATAATCCTTCTCCTATGAGGATTTATTTTGCCCTTTGACTTCCATACCAATCAAGTCCATTTTAGGATCAAATTGTTTAACTGCCAGTACACATACAGCAGCCCCAATCAAATCTATCAGTGTATCATTTTTAAACTCCTTAAAATTTGTCTTTATGTGATGGATGCAATAACAACGGTAGAAGAATGGAGGGGAAAGATATTGAAGCACCTTATGCGATCTAAGATGATTGTGACATGTATCATATCCATAAACACCTTCTCCATCAATTGACTTAAGAATCATTTCAAATATTCATGATTTTCCTTCGACACTATCTCGAACGCTAGAGGAAATAACCCCATGTTTTCATTTGTAGCCGTTGCTACCATAAGAGATACAGGATACCTGCTGTACAAATAAGTGGCATCGACACCAATCATCGAGATGCAATGCCTAAATCCAAGAATTGATAGCCCAAATGCCCAAAACATCTTCGTAAATCTCTGACACGGGCCACCATCCACTTGATTAGACTCCAACTCATATACAGTACCAGGACTCACATCTTGTATTGCCTTGATGTACATTAGCAACAATTTGTATAATTCAGCCTAATCCCCATAAATGGCTTTAATGGTCATATTCCTTGCAGCCCATGAATTTTTATAAGAAATATCCACATGGTACCTTTTCTTTATTCTTTGAATAATATTACCAAGTGTGAGTGTTAATTCAGTTTAAATGGCGAGCATTATGACCTTAAAAATAAGCGATGCACTACACTACTTATGATCAGTGCTAAGCTCGGCATTCCTTCAAGTGTGATTACCACCATATGTTTTCAATTTAAAGTAGCCTACACCCCTCTTCATTGATCCATGAACTCTCCAGGGGCAAGCACTATCAATGCACTTAACTATATATTCTAACATATTAGCACATAAAACCTTGCATTAGACATGATTCCTAATCAAAAACTTCCTCAAAGCTGTGTTGAATTCCTCTTTATCTTCAAAGATTCATCCAGCATATAAATCTTCTTCATTTTGTTGCTCCATATCCATACCCTAATTAATTGTCTTATCTATTTGCTCATATGTGATATATGTCTAGATTGGCTCCTCCTCATCCTAGTACGACGGCTCATTATCATCGACATTCATGTCATTTGCAGCAATCACATTGTCTACTGCATCATCCCCCTCGCTGTCAACCATCTGCTGAGCACTTTCCTCACCTCTAACACCTTCTTTGTTCGTACCATACTCCTCATCACTGGCTTCGCCAATATTATCTTCACCTTCATTGCCCTCATTCATATCAACATTATCATCATGGACATTGGCTCCTCTACTGTAACGCCCGAGATTTTTTGCACATTTTCCTTAAAATTCACAAAAAAAATTTGTAATATAATGTATGTAAATTAGAGGGAAAATGACGAAATCAAAACCTGATAAAATAGTTTATAATTTAAAACACTAAACATCCATTTTCCATCTAAATATTTTTATCATACAGTCAAACATCATATGGCCAAAGCAAATATCATCAGGCATTACTCGAAAACACACATACGACTAAATTGCTATGATCATAGACTTTAAATACAAATCCTTCCTAGGCATCCCTGAGTGCAAGTCCAATTCCAGTCCACCGACTAATCCAAATGAAAGTCCAGAATAATAACATCTTAACGTCTTGTCTCACCCAATACATCGGATTATGGTACAAATAAACTCGCAGTGAGTGAAGCATATACTTGAGTCAACAAGAATCAATCCACCGCTGAAATGAGTATCCATCTCCAGGAGCTCTCCGCACAACCTGCAAAACCTCCCATACAACAGGGCTAAAAAGTAGGGTAATGAGTATTTTTATACTCAGTAGGAAAATACCCAGTAGGGGAATCCAAAACAGTGAACTCCCTAGGTTCATAAATACATGCGTTCAAACATGAAGCAGATAAGCAACATAATATAATCATATCATGCACACACGCATACGATCATACCAAAGGCACCATCGTGCCAAAATCATACCACAGGCACCATCGTGCCAAAGTCATAACATCAAATTAAACTTACACAAACACCCCTATCCAGGGTCATACAAACTTACTCGTACCATTGTACGCATACTCGTACAACATACACATATTTGTATGACCTTACTCATACAATCATACTCGTACGACCTTACTCGTACGGTCTTCCTCAAAATTATACACTTATTGTCTTACTCATACTCATATTCTTACAGTCTTACTCATACTCATACGCTTACAGTCGTGCTCATAATCGTATACATATCAACGACCACTGAAGCTCATTACAACTAATAAGCTCCAGCGTCGAAATGGAAAAGAATGCCACTGGGGCAATACCTTAACCTCCGGGGAGTGACTAGACGCCATGGACTTTTTCGAAGGTAAGGCACACCAATGCTTATGGGGCACCGGATCAAACAGGTAAGAGTAGATCCATGATACTACTTACTTGAGCGCGCAAACATAAACACCCACACATAAGGGGTCATACAGTTGCCCACCATAATGGGTCTTATAGTGTCATAGAATCGCCCACCATAATGGGTCTTATAGTGCCAGAGAATTGCCCACCATAATGGGTCTTATAATGCCATTGCCACTCTTGGGCAGAAAACATACAGTGCCACTTGGGCAGAAACATACAGTGCCACTCTTGGGCAGAATCATACAACGCTCTCAACAGAGCATCAAACATCTGGGCTTACACAGCACACAGACCAAATCGAAAACATATTTCGCTCTCAACAGAGCATCAGACATCTGGTGCTCTATACAGCACATAGACCACATCCCGCAGGATAAACACCATGGCAAGACATGAGAAAAGCTCGACCGACTCATTATCGGCCAGCTCAAACACAGAACTTAATCTGTCGAACCCTTAGGTATCAAACTCACAACGCTATCATTAGTTGTGCTTATAATTCAACTTTGAATTAAGTACATTATGCGGTACAATTATGCCAAACAACTCACAGTCCTCGACTGATCAAACTGAAGCTGAGCCCGATCGAAACCCTAGTTCGTCAGAGCAGCAAACTTCACTTAACCTGTCCACATCATGGACAAAACTCATTGTACAACAAACCCTTACAGTCTTACATACTTCGCCATCCATCTTATGGCCAAATCATCTTACACTGACATCATCAAATGAAGCTCCTCAGAGCCAACCCAGTTGTCGCCCTCTTACTTGTATCTCACTTATTATGCTTACTTTTCACTTCATAATATGTACGTTATGCTTGTACAATTATGCACACTCTTACTATATGACAATCGCCCAACATACAATCCAACCCAAACCAATCCATTCTAATCTCTGCCTGTCATACTCATATCCTCTGTCATCCGTCATACGCTTACACATCCATATATCCAAATCCAGACAAAACCTCTGTCACCTCTTACTATCCATCGCCCATACCTCTACCCACATATACTTACACATATCCAAATCATAGGCAAATTTCCATCATACATATGTATGTCTCACCCATACGTATAACATATACATACAGTCATACATACGTAACTTACAAACATGCTCACTAGCCATCACTAGTGCATACATACATCAAACATACACACTAGTCATCACTAGCACATGCACACACATTCACACATACTTCACACATGCACGTTAGCCATCACTAGCACATGCATAACACATACGTAGCATACTGACATATTTGCTAGTCATCGCTAGCGCATACATAATCCACATCCATAAAACGTGCATACATCTCATGCATATCAATCATACTTAGCACCCGTATTACACATACATCAACCACACTTACAGTTCATGTGCATGCCATATGTATATAAACATATCATATAATCATGCTTATATGCACACCGTGCAATCCTAGCATGCTACTACTCATTCAAAGCATGCTTCATGAAATTATGAGTTCAAAGCTCCCCTACCTCGTAATCATGACGTTTGATGGCGAGCACATGATGGTGGCGGCGTCGATGGTAGAGTTGGCAGTCAAAACCATTGCTTGGCTGAGAGAGCTACTGTCCCAAGGATTGTAGGAAGCACCGGAACTAGTCACGACCAAACAAGGTGTCAGAATTCAATGCGGCAAAACCCGCGATCTACGGCGGCACACTAGGGCAATCGGGAGAAAAGTCATGCCAACATAAGTGGCGGTGTGACCAAATGTCGGGGGTGTACTCACTGAAGATCAGCCGGTGGCTAATACGTACTCAGTCGGCCACAAGATGTCGAAATCGGCCGTGGACAGCACCCAACGGCGATGATTTCGGTCAACAAAGGCCCACATAAGGGCGGAGAGCATGGGACAACGCTCGAGAACAAAGGAGAGGTGGAGGACGGCTCTGTGTCAACTCCATTCGGTGGCCAAGCCATCCAATGATCGGGCAGCACAAAAACAGCGCCTAAGCCCAGAAGTACACGCATGGCCACATGCACACGCGACCCAAAGGGCGGGGGAGAGAGCTGAACGGAGACGACCCAAGGCCCACAAAATTCAATAGGGCTAAGGCCCTAGCGGTGGCCAATCTAAGCGGTGATATCGCCAATCGCCACTATCACGCCCCGGCGATGCCCGACCCGGGCCGAACCCGGTCCAGGGGCCGGTCAAGCGCGCGGGGGCGACGAAGTGAAAATTTAGAAAACAATCTAGCGGAAGACTTAATCCCTAACCATAGGCGATTAACAGAAACACAGAGTGCGCACAATCCTTTGAGCAAGAGTAAATAAAAGGGAAGAAAAAGGTGTTGCTTATCACAAAGTAAACAACAATCTCAAACCCACAAACTTAGTTAAATAAAGCCCACACCGGCTCAATATAAGTCATAAGCATCACAACTACAAAATACGACATAAATCCAAAACAAGAACCCTACACAAAGGTTCGAACATAAAGCATGAAACAAACGCAGGTAAGTCACGCAACGATCTCCATCATCACACCCAAGCTACCTCTGACCTTTCCTCATAGAGGCAATCCTGTCTGTCTGCATGTCGCACCACGCAGCCCCAAATCAAAACACAAAAGAGGGGTGAGTTTTAACACTCAGCAATGGTTTTAATATCACTGTCAACGTAGAAAATACGATAGCTTAGAAATGAGATCGTTCAGATCAAAGATTTACACGGTGCATCACTTTCTGATCACACATTCATATCACCTAACACGACATCATAATGCATAATTCAACCTGCATGGATGTATCTCTAACATACACATTCCCACATGCATTCACATCATAACCAATCCCGCATGGATGTATCTCTAACATACATATTCCCACATGCATAACATCAAAATCAACATGCATGGATGTATCTCTAGCATACATATTCCCACATGCATTCACATCATAACCAATCCCGCATGGATGTATCTCTAACATACATATTCTCACATGCATAACATCAAATCAAACTCCATCAAGGAGTAACCACACAATAATGTCACACAGACGGGATCATAGACAAGGCCACGAAGGCGTGCCATGGTCCAAAATTTCTACACAAGAATTCAAGAAAGATCGGGGTTGTCAATCCCTAATACTGCTCGCCCTGGACAATCCTGGCCAAGGATGTCCCATTCTCACACAGAGAATCTAGAGCAGGGGTGTTCGCCCAGGGACATCTCCTGAGGAGGGAAGAGCCCGAGTTCTCACACAGAGAACCCTAGAACACGTGGTAGCGGGGTGCACACGGCATACCACACTGGATTCTCAGGATCCAGATGACACACATAATAACATTCTCACATATCCGCAAGACAAGTACACAACTCGTCCCCACATCATTCCATTAAACAAGACTCAACCCGGGGAGTGCACTCGTTCCACACAGGAACTTCAAATCAAAATATGTCCTTTCGGACCAATCAACTTGCGATTAATCCACGACCGATCAATCCGACACACAATTCCATCACATTGCATCCAATCGGTCAAATTCGATTAATCACGATGAAGCCTCAATTGGAAATCTATTTTCATGATGCGTGCAACATGGTACATGCGTGGGCAAAGCATATATGAATCCTAATCCATGATAAGTGCGCTCATCAGCCCCTAATGCATCATTCCTACTCACAATGTCAAGCTTCGACATCATCATTTAACCCCCCCACATGTGTGTGTGTAACTAGTAGAAGCCTTTCACATAATGCATATCAACATGCTTGAAAATCAACTCACTACCACACTACACATGTGAATTTCTATCTAAACATGAATTCCAGCGGAAATCATAATAGAAGAATCGTCGAAATCATAGCTAAATTCAAAACTCAACCACAAAGGCTAAACACATATAACATCACTCATTTCGTCATTGAGTCATGACATTCGCCAACATTCACACACCACTAACCACAATCTATCATGACAAATCAGTCCAACAATGATTGTAGTCCTACTGAAAATATATGCTTATCCAAAGGGAAACAACCGTTCATAATTTTAAGATAACGATTCCAACATCATGCCACAAAACATAAGTCATCCCACCATCTCTAAGCATATGTCTCAACTCTATAAACTCAATAGCATGTATTTCCAGTAGCCTAACATAGCTTAAAACACTCCACATTCATATAAAATTGGCAAGCTAAAGTGGAATCATCAAAATAGACATCATATGCACAACACAATTTCCTGTGTAGCCGATCGATCGCCCTTCAGGCCGTTCGATCGGTTACACGCAAAAATTTGAAATTTACAGTTCAGCCAATCAATCGCCCTGCAAGGCCGATCGATCGCCAACACGGCAGAACAGTCAACTTCTTCCTTTCGCAAAATCAAACCAAAATATCATAGATAACACTTCAAATCCACATCTAACACCCTAATCATCATCAAAAGTCCTCCTTGACTTCTAGAATATCAAACCAAACCATAATAATGCAAAACCCTAAGAAATCGGGATTAAATAATTCCATTTTCTAATCTTACCATTAACACACTAAATCAAGCAAACCATTTCGAAATAAGCCAAAAATGAAGAGTTTTACCATGGATAAACAGAGATTTCGAAGACCCATTACCTCAGCACTTGATTAAGCTCGGATTGAAGAGTCACCCTTCTTGAAATCCTTGAAAACACAATGAGTTTGAATTAAACTCTAATAGAAATCGATTTACCCAAGGAATCCCTAATTAAATCTTAGATCTAGGGCTTGTTGGTAGTAAAAATCGAATTTTGAATGTTAGGGTTTGTAGTAAAACACAAATCAGTAGCTTTTGATGGTCAAAAACGAATTGAATCAAGGGAAAAATGGTAGATTTGGAAGAAATTAAGAGAAAAGCCATAGATTAGTGCTTAATTAGAGCAAGCTTACCTTAATCGGCTTCTAATTTGGGCCTAAGTGGGGATTAGGCCAGCCCTCCTTCATTAGCCTATTCCCAAAAATAGAAATTGCTCTGGTTTGCCCTTTTATAGTAAGGGTTGGGGTAGGCATAAGTAAGTTTTGGGGTGTAAATATGAAAAGTAGGCTAAAAGTGGGTATTTTGCAAATTTAAGCACAATTTAAGCCTAATAAAATTCTGAAAATTTTTGTGGGACCTTAAGTATATGTCTAGGTTCATTTGACCCAAAAATAAAATTTTCGACGGTGGGGCCCATAGGGGTCCCGCCAAAACCCTAATTTTTGGGAAAAATAGTGAAAATTCCGAAAAATCTCAAAAATTCACATTTGGTTTAAAATCACTTAAAACCACTAATGTTGAAGTTAATTTTGATTAAAACTATCACAAACACTATTTATTTATGAAATCACTGAATAAGATTAGAAAACGCGTAAATCTCACGATAACCCATAATTAAAGAAAACCAAAACCGGTTTAAAGATGAGGGTCCTTACAGCCACCCACAACCAATACCCATGGTGCGGGCGGCTGTGCATCTCGCACGGTATAGGGCAAGGGGAGGGTTCAAGGTGGCATGTGCAGGTGAACTCGTCCACCTTCTGTCAAGGTAAGACATACAAATTCTTGCTAGAGGCCATCCGGTACCGACGGCCTAAAATGGGCAAGAAGGGTCAATGGGCAAATATGCCGGTGAGCGGAACTAATTGCGGCTGCGGGCCACAAGGAAGGGCACAAGTCAGAATCAATAACACTGGGTTAGGTGGGGCCAAGCTAGGGTGACCCACTGGTGTCATCGGGCTGGGGCGGAGCCGGACAAAGATCCGCTAAATCAAATCTGGCGTCCGACTGATAACATCAGTTACACGGTCTAAAACAGACGTAGACCAAAAATGGGGGGATGCCCGGACTGAGCAAGGGAGAGACGGAGGCTGAACCGGTCTGGGTGGGGCCATCCCTGGGCCATCGCTAGGCCGGGGCGGAGCCCACAGCAGCTGGGCTGCCCTCACAAGCCAACGGCAGCAACGGCAACCTACCGAAAAATTGTACGGTAAAATGTACTGGCCGGATAAAAGAGGGAAGGCTGAGGCAGAACCGGGCATGGAGGTGTGGTCCACTGCCTTCGCCGGAGCAAGGCAAGGATGGGGGTTGTGTCGGCCACGGATCACCGCCGGCGGCCTCCATTTCAACCAAACAGATCGCCAGCAGGGCAATGGAAACAACTACTGGGGCGGCAGTGCAGAGGCCCCCTACGGCCGGGAGGAGTGGCTCCTTGCCATCGCCAGACCAAGGCGGGGCCGGATGGAACACATTTAGGCCATCCAACAGCGGCAGAAGCTGGCCGGCGAGGTCAACTGAGGGGGGTGGAAAACAGAGGCCGAAGGGAAGAAGAACTGGGACGGCGGAGGAGAGGCCCTCTGGGGCCGGGAGGGGTGTCCTCCCTCCGTCGACGGCCTAGGGTGGAACCGTGGGCGGCCGGCCAACCCTCGCCGGCCCATGGCGGCGGCGGTACAAATCAAACAAAGGGGAGAGAGGCAAACCGGGGGAGGAGGAGGCGCAGCCGTGGGCAGTCGGGGCAATGGCCCCTCAGCGTCGCACCGCCGAGGCGGAGCCTGTGCTAGCATCTTGCAGCCAGTGGCCGGCGGGGACAGAGAAACAGTAGGGGGGCAGTCGCACTGTTCCTCCTCCAGGAGGTTCTGGATCGGGGTCGTCCGATCCCGATCCTTTTTTTCTTTTTTTTCCCAAACGTATCATCAACGCGCGTTAACTCACTGGTTATGCGTCGAACCTCCAAAATTTGCACCATAAGCGTGCAGCGAGGCCCGCGGCTTGCGACTAAGCCCCACACCGAACTCTACGGATATAATATGGGGTATGAATACATAAATATGAATACGCCATAGCGTCACATTTTCTTGCTGAAAATAACCAGAAAAATAGCAAGAAAATCCCAAAAAATCGTTAAAAAATCAAGGACCTTACACCTACACATCAATAACACACATGTATTGAATTTTGCGTTCCCTAATAACTAAAATTGCTAGATTCATTTATATATATATATAATCAACTTGGATTGGATGGTCCAACCTCTGTAAAGCCAACACTTGTGTATGGGCAATGAATTCCCATCGAGGTTTGTGTTCCAAACCATGCACTACCTTGTGACATTTTAAGGTTAAATATTTCATGTGCATGTGCACCTTACGTATCACACAGAAAATTCAATCTCATTATTTTCATCGACAATTAAAATATTAACAATGAAAAATCATACAAAACCTTACCTCCGACTAGGTCCACTTCCATCGTCAACAGGTGAAGACTACCTATGGCGTTCGTTCGACGCTACTGTCATGGACAAATTATCATATGCATTGTCATCCACTAGTATTTGCATGTGTCTTCTAGTACTCACATTTCTATGAGAGCTCCTACTTACACGCTGCCCTTTACTTTCAAAACTAGGCAATCAGGCCTCTTTTTCGAGAAATAGTTGGAACATGCATACTTGAGATGAATGATAAAAAATTTGATTAAATGAAGCCTTGTCCTCGACACATAATAGAGTCAATCTCATTCCAAATATCGGGATGTGATATTTTGTTATAATTTTCCTTCTCCTTCAATCCCTCCCAACTTTGCTAACAACTTACATCTCAAGTTCGTCATAATTAGAAGGCTTCTTGATGAATAATCCCTCTGATACTCCTTCATGGTGAAGCATAAAACTAATTATTTCTCCCGCCATATCTATTCACTTAATTCATAACAAATATATAAATCTTAGATACATCAAAATATGCCATCAAGAAGTATTCACTCAATTTATAACCATTTTTGTATGATAGATAGCATAAAGGACACAATTGCTTCAATTCTACAATGTTATTACTCTCATATTTATAATCAACTGGAAAACAACGATATGGTTGATTTTATGCTACCAAGTTTCTTCATAGTAAAATATATTATAGAATTTGGTGGCTTCTAGTTCTATTCAGCTACATATGCATCTAAAGACATACCTAAGAGAGCCAAGTTGTAACAAAATACTCTTCAATTCGTATTAAACGCAAAAAAAGGCCAAATCAAATCCTCCTTGATTAATTAAAAAAAACCTACTCCACAAAAACTATTTGGTAGGAAGGTTTATATACATAATACAAAACACAAAAGCGACCAAGTACTAAATTGAAGCAATGTCACTGACAAAACCTGCATTAGACCCAAAAGTTAAGCTGAGAAATGAAGCTTGATTGAAGCTAAACAATACATATAATTTATTTTGCAACTTGGAAGAGGAAAAAAACATAATTACACAAGCACCCTGCATTGTGGAAAATTTTATGATTTGATAGGAAGTACAAACCAAAAAGACAACAAAAAGTCCCGCTTAGTCTAAAGATTAAGGGTCTTTAAAATAAAATTTATCATGCATGCCATATATAATTAGATTAAATTATTTCTTCTTATTTTCACTCTCATGTGATAAATCTATAAGTGCCAAATGTAGTGGACACAACATTCTTGAACATCACGAGAAGAAATTGCTCAAGAACAAAGACCGATATAATCAACATAACAAGATTAGTACCCCTAATCTCGTACCCAATTTGAATTCCTTTGCAAAATTCATCTTTGCTTACAAGAATGCACAAAAAAATACTTTAAACTATGTAAAAAACTATGACAAGTTCCCAATACATTCATAAATTCCATAGTATATTTAAAAACTACATTAAAGCAACCACATAATCAACAATGTTAACATTATACCAGGTGAAATAGGAGATGGATGGACTGATCCACACAGTAATCGCCATCACTAGGGTTGCATAAGAAATTGGCACATAAACCAAACCCTAAGAGAACAATATAGAAGAGAATGGTGAAGAAAGTGCATACCTTTTCTTGTTAAAGGGGAGGGTGAGATGTAGAAAGCGACCAAGAGTTGGAACAGGAAGACGATCGGGATGCCGAAGAAGAGGGGCCAAATGTAAGGCAGAAAGAGCGGCAGAAGAAAATGGGCAGAACACACAAGGTTGAAGAGACAGCCGGATTCTAGTTAGGGCGTAGATAGACTTGATTTAGTGTTACCCTTATGTGGTGGTTTCATCGTTGGCAAAGATGAAATCACCTAAACAATAAAAAAAAAACCATTTTGGCTTGCACCCACATGGCAAAAAACTAACACTATTTTAATAAATATTTCTAGCCCAATACCATTTTAGTAATTATTTTTTAACATTATTTCTATAATTTTCCCAAATAAAAAGTTTATTTTGATATTTTTTCATCAACTTAAAATTTCAAACATGATAAGAATAACAACTAACAAGCGACTGCTTTTGCTGTCACCTGTAGTACAAACAGCATAGAGATAGGATCAAACCAGGCACTGTGGATCCCGGCATAAAAAGGTGGGCAGTGAATACTAATAGATTTTAAAACTATAATTAGTTCATTGCTGGAAAAAAATACGGCTATGATGTTTAAAAGAAGGATTCAAGCTGTTGTTCACTCGAAATCATTGATTAGATCCATTCTCAGCCCCAGGAAGATTGATTGTCGATGTCCATCTACTGGAGAGGCTTCACAGTTGTCCATGCGTATCTGGTTCAATGCTTTTGCCATATAGACCAGACTAGCGCATGGTGTATACAACATGCTGTAGGATACAAGAACCGCTTTAGCAGAAGAAAAAAAAAACAAGAACCCACACGAGTTAAAAAGAATCCATCAGGCGAACAAACTCCAAGTAAATAATTTGGTATTAAATCAGAAAATATTACAGACAGTATACAGATATGGTACAACACAATTTCTACAAAAGAAGGGCATGTTACAAGAAGGGCAACGCAGAGGTGTGAGAAACAAAAAGGCACACCTCAATCCTAAGTCAAAAACTAGTGTCAGAAGCAACAGCACCCAATGATGACTTCTCGGCAGGTGCATGTTCATTCTCGCCTGATGTTTTTAACCTAAGATACCGTCGAGCTACCTCCAACATCAGCTCTACTTCCTTCTTGTACTGACAGTATAAGATAATGTACAAAATGATTATGGGCATCAATCAGTCTAAGAGGCTTATCCAACAAGACCTAAAATGAAATTCGTGAAAAAATTGCTGCATACACTATGTACTACCTCATTGACAGCTCCAGTCCTAATTTTGGACTGCATCACGCACCATTTCTTGAAATGTGCACCTGCCACCAGAAATGTCAGTAGGGTTCAGAGTTTTAAAGCAACTTCCTTTGCCAGTTGCAATTAAAACTTTAAAACTACCTGTTTCAACAAATCAAATCTACAATGGCCAACCCTAGCTCATTTTGTATAAACTGGTATTACTTTTTCAATCAATGATTCCCACGGTTAGAAACCAAGTTGCATCAAAAGAGCTCTTAATAAACGGTCCTAACAATGTATTTCCCCCCCTCCCTATTTAACAATGTCAAGACCGGCCCAAACAGACAGATGCAGAGACACACAAACAAATTATCCCACACCATGGCTAGTCCAATTCAAAAGCAACAAATATTTAGCTTTGACAATAGGGAGTAACTATTACAATGTATAAAGTACTTACCAACTTTTATATCTAAGACGCAAGAAGCTTCAGACTTAGTCTCTAATGTCCACCGGCAGTGAACCTAAAATGCCATTTTCAATACAGAAAGAGAAACTTAGGATACAACATTAAAAAAATAATAATATGTTGCATAGAGAAAATTATCATCATCTTTGTCGTAATCATCAAACATCACCATTGTCACCACCACTTCCTTATCCAAGCTATTTTAGGTCTGAAAATACAGATTCCATCTAGACATCAAAGACTTTATGATGATGACATTGAATCTGAGAGAACACAATTGATAAGTTTCATTCAAACTCTTGTTGATGCAAATCTCCAATGAGGGATCATCACAAGATGACGGTTGCAAGAGATTCAGATTAAGTTTGCTCTTTTACGGCAAAGTGTTAACATTGCATTTACATAAGGTATATGAGAAGACAATCCTGACCATGTTGGCTCCACCTTTTCCCTATGAATACAAGTTTGTCTACCAAGACGCTTTGCGATAATTACCCTTCATATGCAGAGTTATATATTCACCAAACAAGAAAATAAAGTCAAAATCTGCTGCAAATTTTATAGTTCTTCAAGTCTCACTCCAGCATCTAAACAAACTGTTGACTAAACCACTTCCAGGAAAGAATTTTCCTTCCAAGACTCATCTAGACCAAACTAAAACATGGACTCCAACACAACATTCCTCAAAAACTTGTCACTAATTCTCATACAAACAACCCTCTACTTCATATTATAAGATTTACAAGATGCTGTAGATGACAACAATAACCATTTTAGTTTAACTTCTTCTCCTTCAAAAAAAAAGGAAAACTAATATACGATACCTCAAAATAAGAGCCAAATGGAACATCGTGTGCCTGTTGCACCGTTTCAAAAACCTGATACAGGAGCAAAAGATAGTTACAACTAGCAAACTTCTATTGAACAATGAGTAAATCAAACTTGAGCACATGAAAACTAAATTATACCAAACTAGACTTATTTGCTGAGAGTACAGCATGCTGCCACTCTGTCATGGCCGAGTCTGGAGGACACATTGGACTGTGACATAAAGTTCGAAAAGTAATCTCTCTGACCTGACCTTCATATTCATCTGCAACATGCCACTGACCCAACTAGAGAAATATAAGACAGTAATTAGCATCTACCCAATAATTAAATTTGACTTCAGACAATACATCAAACAAATTTGTATTAGATTTACACTCAAGGAACATAAGTGGACGTGCCATATTACATTAAGATTTGTATCCTTCCGTGCCGATCGATATTCGTTCAAAAATGTTGAATCATCACTCAAGAGAATGTTAAAAAATTGCTCAGCTGTGCATGGAAAGACATCCTGGTTCAACAGTCAATAGTTATCAGTTCACGTAATAGCAAATTAAATTTATAGATTCAACTAGAACTTCTTCTGTAAAGGAAATTGCTGGAATTATCATATACATTGAAGATACCAACTAGAACTTCTTCTTTGATGAAAACTTGAAACTTTTCAGCCTTGGGAATGCTATTATCTTCAAGACTTCTTATCACCCGCCTGCTACCTCTGATAGAACTACTATGAGCACGCAATGCAGACTGTGCCTTTTCCTACAGTCCCAAATTTATACCCAAAAAAAAAAAAGGAAAAGTTCAACCAAGCTTCTTCAATAACATATTAATAAGAAGCACCAAGATGTAGATCATCATCACGTATTTTCTTCACAGGGAGATACAAAGCACAAAAATAATGTACCAAATTGCTCGTACATTATCAGTGAAGTCTTACTATACTGTAGCAAATTGATATAATATCAGTAAACCTGACAAGAACATCGAAGAAAGCAAACCTTCTTTTCAGCTTCCACCATTGCCTTGAAATTGTTTGCAGCACGTTGTAAATTTCTCAAGGCATGATTTCTATTCCAAAACGATGCAAATTTGTATCTGACCCGACCTGAAAAGTTGACAAAATCAAATTTACAATTTTCACCAATGTACTAGCAAATATATTGTTAAACATTGGACAGTGGGTTTATAGAAGTCAAAGAAGAGAACTTGAAACAATTCTCTCCCATAGATAAGGGCCATAAGTTATAAAAAGCACTTGCAGATTCTACTAATGATGCCACAGGCTTTAAAAATTCAAGTGCTATGAATACTTATAGTCTAGCACAAGAGTAGCCTTTTTTGAAGCATACACAAAATAAATTCTTGTTGCTAAGATCCAAGCTAAGACATTAGAAACGACGACAACAACTCTACAAAATTTGCAGATGCATATACAAATATAAATCTAACATACTTTTACGAGGTTTTAGATATAAACCGTAGAGAACCTAAAGACACTTATACAAACATTTTGATAAGATAGTAACCAGATAAATAACCGATAAAGAAAGACAAATTCATGACTGCCTTTTAAAAAAAAAATCATGCTTATAAGATTGAGAAAAAACATACACCATGAATGGGAAACCATTACCAACAAATAAACTTCATATATAGCTAAGGAAAGAAGACAAAGTGACCATCTTCGTCAAAGAAACAATGCTCGCATTGGACAGGAAACATCTAAGGTGATTGAAGAAACACAGTATCAAACAAATACTTTGTACGCCAATCACGTTTAGTGAGTTTTAAAAATGGGAACAAGTGGCTTAAAAAAGAGGACCACCGGAATGGCATGCAGAAGAAAATTGGTTTCATTCTAATATATGATCCCTTGCCATAAATCTCATGAAATTGCAAACATTGAGATGACAGAATTAAATGTAAGTGTCAAATACAAAATTTTGGGAGTTCTATGGCCTATCTATCCTATAAGTTCTTTTTTTTTTCAATCTGCTCTGGCCCCAAACTGTGGGATTCCATACCACTGTAATTAACAAGCAATAAGAATCACTGCAAATTGACACAAATATCTTAGAACCAAGGCCATAAAAAAGCGGTCAAGTCACATTAAAAGGAACAATTTGGATGATGGTAAGCCCCATGGACAAAATGTTCCAATTCAATAGAAAAATGTCACGAAAGGGCAACTATTAATTCTTGATTTCTGTGGTCCATTAAAAGCCACACTGACCTTAATGTGTCGACGAATTATGACAGGTCACATTCCTTTTAAAAAAATTTCAAATTCCTGACCTTACAATATGCAAAACAGCGTTTTTAAAATAGACCAACACGAATTGGTGGCTGGGTCTGGTTTTTTCAATTCAACCAACCATAAATCTGGTTCAAGTGGAAAAACCCTTGGTTTGACTGGTAAATGGCCCGTCCAGGAAAACCAATTGGCCAGAGGAACCCAGTTCAACTGGCTGGGGCCGGGCCTGTTTTAAAACAGTGATGCTAACCCATTATAATATGAGAAAATTTCAGAGAAGGGACTCTGTCAACCTGTATTTATGCAAAATGACAAAAGTCCCCTCGGATTCATCCATCCCCTAACAGGTTGAGTTGTAGGGTTCTTTTTTTCCAAAATATCTCACCTTTTTCTGCCATCGTATGTGCAGTGGCTGGTGTGAGGAAAAATATGCTCAACGGCTTACTTGCCTTTGTGTATAGTTCTCTTTTAAAAAGAGTTTTTACATTTACATCAATCAAGAATCCCAGAGATTAATTTAGTTTCTATACAAGAGAATATATGAGTCAATTTAGGAGAAGAAAGGAAAGTTAGGTATTCAAATTTGGGCACCACAACCACAGGCTGTCACAGTCTGTCTCACAGATGGCCGCAGCACTGCTGGCCGTGGCAGCCGGAGATGGCCAAATCACGGCCGTGCCTAGGCGGAGGGCAGTGGTGGGTTCTGGTTTTTCAAGAGGATTTAAGAAGGTAACATTTGAACATTAGATTTTGAATGGCATTATTGTCCTGCAACTTTTGTCCTAGTGTGTCAAGTCACTCTAGAGCTTGCTTTTTGGGTAATTTGGGGCTACCTTTTGACTTTATCTGACATTGCCCCTAATAATATTTGATTGTTGAATATCTACACCTGATAACGGGTTAACTACCATGTTCAAATATTAACTATATCAAATAATTGTAGCACATAAAAAATGGTCCAAATGCCTCTTCTCAGTAGATGTCAGAATTGAACGACACAAAGGAATAAGGATAAAAGTCGATAAAGATAAAAATCGATACACAAAGGCTCACTGTTTACCACTATCTATTAATAAAAACTTCCATTTACAAGTCTCCCAGATTTAGTAAATACAATCACAAACTAAATATATAATCTACAATTTTCAAATCCAGCAAGATACACTGAATAAAATCAAGATATCTAGCATTTGAAAATATCTTCAATCCTACATAATCTGAATAATTCAAGATCTCCAAATGCTGAATTCAATCTAGGATTTCCAAGATACTAAAAAATATCTGGGCTCACATGTTAGTGATGCACCTTAACTACACATATATCAAGAAAAGTAAAAAATGCTCTGTGAGTTAACTAATTACCATCTGGACTTCCTAATGGTGGTACGCCATGTCCACCACAACCCATACGAAGAATAATTGTAATAGCTGGATTAATGAATGCATGTTGGCTCCTCTTTATCTGCATTAGACAATATTCAAGTTTCAGCACCTGGAACATGTCAAATCATCTCAGGGAGGAAAGCAACATAGAAAAAATATCATACCTCATCGATATCATCAAATGGAATGATTACCTAACAACAACACTGAAGTTCCATTAGATATGCCACTTATGAGTTGTGATTCGACTGTTTCAGACTATGGATGCAAAAAAATGACTACTACATGAAATACCAGCAGTAAGTTCCACTAGCTAGCATTATTCTTCTAATAGTTGCTTGCTTTAGTTGAAATAGAAATTGGTTTATAAAGTTGAGACTAAGCTATTATGCTAGAACGCTTATTTGGTGGATTGCTTATATGTTTTTATGTAATAGAACACATGAACGTTTTCCTCAATACGACATTGAAATTAATGCTTACAAAGTAAAGTCACAAAGAAACATGAAAGGTGAAGTAAGAGAACTACTTCACTCAGGTATGAAATGGATGCCTTATCAGAAGCATAGAGAGTTACTTTTTTTTCATCAATAGTACAGCAAATTACTTTATAGAGGATACATTACTTTTTTCTTTGCACTCATGTTGTTCACTGTATCAAAGTTTCCTTATAAAAGGTTCTAAAAGCATCAATTTAATCATTCCTTTTCTAGAGCCTTGCATAGTAAATAAGAGAGTGAATTGATAGAAACAAAGACCAGACAATTGAACTGTTTGGAATGTCTACACATGCCATTTAGTTCAAGATGAGAAATCAGTCAAAATATTTCAATAAAAATCTATTTTTTTAAGGGGTGGAGAGAAGTGGCAGAGAAAAATATATAACAAATGACGAACAAATCATATGTCATTTATTATCTTTCTTTCTCTGGAAAATATACATCATGGATCTGAAGTCCAACATGCTAGGTTACAAATTCCTTTCCAGAAAAAAACACGGAAACCACAAAACAATTACAAATTAACATGAAAACCTTGAAAATATGTCAGACTAAATGTTGACATTAGAATTTTAAACCTTTGCACATAAATATTTGGCATACCTAAAAAGCCTAAATCAAAGAACACAAAAATGAAAAACTGTTGGCAGTGCAAGTAAATAAACCAGCTAACCTTCATTTGCTTTGAAAATACATTAGAGTGAAAGCAAATATGCCATGCAGAGACATACATGCGCCCATGGTACAGGAATGACCTCTCAAGTGCACACGAATAACTATGATCAACAAGCTGCAATAAAGAAGCATCAGAAAGAGTCTCCAAATGGTACAATTGAGGCCTTAATGCCAGAAGCTAGCAGGCCTTGCCTCATCTGGCTGAAGATTAAAAATATTTTGCAGTGGTCCCGGTTTTTGATGGACCTCTGTGGGCCCCTGTTTCTCCACAGACATTCTTTTTCTTGCATTTGCTCCAGCAAATCCATTTAAAATCCTATCAATAAAACATTTTTCAATTGATCAAAAACCTGCATAGAATTAAAACTGTTACAAATTTACTGAAAACTCTTTACAGGTATTAGAACCAAGTCTCCTAAGAGCCATATGTTGTTAGGGAAAGGACAAATAATGAATATCAACCAAACTAAACCAAGATGCTCTTGCATGCACATGCATGATTTAATATAGGCAAATGCTTGCAGAGGCACATGCAGATATAGGGATCATGAATTGAACTGGGGGCCTCCTGGCTCAGATATTATGCACCAAGTCTCCTACAAGCTTTAGTCGTTAGGATACGACCAACAATGGATATCAATGAAACCAATTCAAACCAAACCAAACTAAAACAAACATTGGCCTTGGCAAGAACTTGTCCAGGTTGGACTTATTTCTTGGCATAATTAGTCACAGGAAAAATTATTTAAAACATGATTGGTGTCTTCAGTCAACCAGGATTTTGATATAGAACCAAACAATCTTCTCGCGCAATCATTAAAAAAACAAGGTAAGCTAAGTATGTTCAAAATGGACATAACCTATATACAAGAAAGAGATTTAAGAACTTAGAGTGAAATTCGAAAATACCTTGAGGAATTTGCAGGGAGTTTACCAGACTTAATATGAAGACAGACCTGAGACAGAAAAGATTTTACTATCACCATCAGGAGCGGATAACGAAAATGTACATTGTTGGCATATCTCAATAACATTACCTGCCCTGATGGGCTATTCAAAGAATACCAGTTGGTTCCAGTTTGACCTTCACCTTGAACAGGAACAGTCACAGATCCAAGAACTGTGCTTTTCCAAATTATATCCCAGTCATATATTGTCACATTGATCTGGAGAAGAAAAATTAAATTTCAATTTCAAGGGAAACGCATGTAAAATTCATATAAGAAAAGATTGGTTATCCTCCTGCTATTGAAGCGTCAGGAATGAAATAATATCATTGAACATGGCAAAATTTCAAGTAGAGAAAAGAAGATGAAAATTAGGATGGAGAGATGAAATTGTTCGCTTCGTAGGGACTACCTCCTATGGTTCTCAGCTTCCAGGAAAAGTGGTCTCCTATGAACCAAACAGAATTAATTCAATGGTTTTAGTAGTTAAACGAGGTAAATCCTGATTAATATAATCCCATCCCAGTCCAATAGCTCATTAAAAATAATTCCTGCCTTTTCCAATAAATCGTATTTAACTAATTGTAACCAACTTAATTACAATAAGCTACCTTTTAAGCTAAGCTATGATTCCTACCAACAAAAAACATACCCCAGGGCATAGGGCCATTGAAACGTAGAGACTACTCTAACAATGCAATTAGTTACCACTGATATATGCAATAATACCTTCATTAACTTAGCAGATAGGAGTCACTTGTAACAGAAACTCCATAGAAAAATGAGAGTTTATTATCATCAAGTATATATACAAAAGTTTATCCAAACCAATGTCACAAGAACAAACAGTCGTTCTACGCAAAGGTCCATAGAATCAGATGTAGTTTATTATATGCTTTATTACACTTACCATGTCATATTTATTAGCATAATTTCAGCTGTTTAGGCCACTTTTATTATAACATAATATCTAAAAATATAACAATGGAAAACACCCCACCATATATAACTAATATTCAAGTGGTACATATGAACCAGATACACTACCTCAACAGGAAGCTTATCCACATAAAAATTGAACTCCTCTCCCCACATAGGATTTCTTGATCCAGGAACCATAGAGCTTCATTAAAAAGAATAAAGCGGGGAATCAGAAAGTATTTGGATTATAGCTGTAATTTATCACAACATTGAGTACAATGAAAAACATGATGCAAGCACAAGCCTATTGACTATGATGACAGAAGATCTTTAGTCTTGAATCTGAATAAGTAAGCCCTTGCCCCTTTGGCTAATGGTATAATGTATTTCACCAAAAAAAGTGCAAATATGCAAGTACTTAAGGTTTATGATCTTGAAAGCCATAATTAGACAACCCAATATTTGATGAAAATTGAAGGAGCTACAACATGTTGAAAACAAAAGAAAAAGATTAAAGCAATGCAGAATTAGTTAAATTCCAGCAGAGAAAATCATTAATTTCCAGCTGATTAATGACTCTTCACAAATCTTCTTCAATACCCCAAGTAGTCTCAACAAGGGTGATGAGCACCTTCATTAAAAATGAGTTTCTCCATTTTTTGGACCATAGAGAAATGTTTGAAGGAAGCTTCAGTAGCAATAGCACTCTCCGATATGCAGCCAATTGGTACCGGTTCTACCACTCCACCGTCAATACCATACCACTAAGAAGTTAAATGGAACAATTAAATGTATTTGATAAGTAAATAAGTGGATAATTTTATCCGACCATTTTCTATATTAAACGGTTATGAAAAAAGTTCTTCCATACCCATTACCCATTTAGCATACAAAATAAATATACTACACCTCATGTCATCTTTCGTATAAACTCTCAGCGATACTATACCTAGTACCCTACTAGCTATTAGGTTGCTTCTATTTAGTATGTTACAATTGTTAAGCCCAACTAGTGGGCCAAGTCTAATAGCCCATAGGTTCTTTCGAGGAAGTCCTAATTGAGCCCCCTAAGTGGAGTTAAGCATATAACTATCATCTTAAACCCTTTTCACACTTCAGATGAGACAATCAGTTGGAATTTTTGGATGTGTGAAGTCAAGGAAACTCTTGGAATTTAGATTAATGTAAAGCTTACTTATTATTACTTGATAGTTAGGGGTTAGATATATGGGAAGGTGATTCTTTCAATTGGAAGATTTTCTGAAGCAAATGAATGAATTTAGGGTTTAGTTGAGTTTTTTAGGGAATGCAATGTCTATTCAGTTGATGTCCTAATTGCTTAGCATCAACTTAATTTTTGTCACAACATTCTCTTTAAATATGCTATCTCTTACAAAAAAGTTATCAAAAAACATGCTAAAATGGAGGCATAAGATCCATGTTGCTGACCCCAAATTGATGGAAAAAGACACTACTTGATTATGATTATGATTCTCTTTAAATATATGATAGCTTCTTCGAGTTAGTAGGTGATGAATGCGTTAAGTTGTTTGTTGATTCGTTTATTTTTTAGGATTAGTCACGTTTGAAAAACTATAAGATTATGTTGAATTTAATAACCCTTATAAAAGGGGTAATGGGTAATGGTTAACCGGTCAACCGACCAAGGAATGGTAGATGGAAGGGATATGGAATAATCTATAACATATAGGTAATGGAAGGGTTATGAATAACTTACACATGGTTATGGTAATTGAATAAGTCCTACCGTAACTATATCGTTCCGTTGGTAGCCATAGTGAGAGGAGGGGAGTGGGCAATAAATAATAGCCCCAACTTTGATGCTCCAATGTAGTAATTTAAGGGGAATAATTGACCCCAACTTATATTAATAATTGAATAGGAAGAATTGAAGCCCCAATAGCAGACCCATGAATGGAAGTGAGGCCTTTTTAGTTGCTTTTTTTTACTGTTTTTGGTGTGAGAAATTGGCTAAAAATGGCAAGTCCAAGCGAGAAATTACCGAGATCTCGCCAAGACTATGTAAACATACCAAATAGCCTTGTTACATGGTCTCTTTCCTCAGTGTCCCTACCAAAACCGAGATCTCCCTGAGATCTCACAAGATTGCAAGCCTTGGTCTGAATCTAACCACCATAGGGAATTGAACCTCATAGACAAGGAATTGGGCCAAAAGGCATTTAACTTAAATTGAGTTGTTGTTTACCTTCCATTCATACACTATTTAAAGCTTCAAAGGATCTTCATAGAGAAGTTATAATAGCCTTGAAAAATCCTAGCTCCTATATGAAACTTCCTCTAATAACCCGTTGTTTCCTTTTCTTTACTTCAATTTGTTGCCACCTCTCCAAATTCATCAATTACAAGGGTAGATTAGAGTTGTCCAGGCCCTAATCCTTCACAAAGACTCATGATTCATCACCAGTATTGCAATTAAACAGTTTATGAAAAAGGGTACTCGCAAATCTAACTAATTTGCAATAACATTAGAATTTGGAGTAAACTACCACATTCTTCTCCATACAAACCTTTTCAAAAACAGAAAATGACCAAAAAAGATAAGTAAACAAAAATATTATTATAAAGGTGAAAGTGGAAAATCATTGCAAATACCTAAATCGCTTTTCTGAGCCACAAGTAATGATGACATAAGGATCGGATGTTCCATTTAAATTAGCGCCGATTAGATTCTTAGCAGCCAAGAGTTCCACCTAAAACATTAAATACAACACCACTTCAATATAAAACAGGAACTAACAAGAACTCTTTCCATCAACATAAAATCTAAAAAAGTTCAATCTTGTATTTCATTTAAGAATTCTTAATTAAATATAAAAACAAAAAAACAAAAGAAGAAGTGCTTTCAAACCAATATAAGAAAAACTTCAGTCACAGAAAATACAATGTACCTTGATCAAATGCGCTGAAGTGCTTCCTGAGTCTCCTTTCAACTGATTCATCTAGAAAATAAGTCAGAATTACACGTCAAACCACAAATATAAAAATTATGTCAGAGGAAAAAAATGGCTATTAGAGTATTAGGATCTTCAAGGCAAATACATAGTGCAGATGTGAAGATTGAGTAGTATTTAGTATTGCTTACAAAATACATGTACTTATAAAAATCAAGTAGCATTTCCTGAAAAAAATTTCTTGATCTTATTTTTGGCTAGTTCCAACAAACTGATCATGCTTCAATAAACCAATCAATTAAGAAAACTAAACACCGAATATTAGACAGCATAAATGTAATACTTGCAAGGAGAATAAAGAAATAAAACCAGCATCAGTGCAGAGCGTTAGGCTACATCATGAAAATTATATTCCCTTCTTCCCACATTAGTAACTCCATTTGGTTTTTTCAAAATAAACTCTTCACTTTGAATAAAAACAAATGGAGCTATAAATGTGGGACGGAGGGAGTATCAGGAAAGCATACATAGAGACCACCAACAATGAACTACGCATTGGGAAAAATCATGCACATAATTCAGAAGTGCCATTTACAAGGTCCAACAATGACACTTGAAGCCAAAAACTCAAAATTCTATCAGAAGAATGACAATTAATAAATACTATACCAATTATAATAATAAACATAAAAGCATTAACTTTAAGTAGCTTCTCAATTTCCTTCACTTCCACTTAATTATCTGCTTCAAATGGCCACTGATAAGTTTAATTGTCCTCACTTCCATCTGGCCATTGCTGACTTTATACCCAGCTATTGGTCAATCCATGTTAATTCTGTTGTCTAACGGCTGTGTGTTAGACAACAGTATTAATCCCAAAAAAAAAAAATTTAATCGTTCAATTGTCTTCTTCCTACTTCCTTTTAATGAGCACCATAAAGACACCTTATGCTTCAAACAAGAAAAATAAAATAAAATAGCCGGCACATATTACAGTCTACAGTCACGAGCAAATATCGCTTGATTCAATGTAGGATATGAAAATTATTAAAGCAAAATTCCATTCACTATAACAACATAAATGATTAAATAACCATTAAAAAAATTCAACAATTAATGCAAATTCGACCTTATCTTTCTCATCAGGGTCCTGAGCTCCGAGGTACTCCTCCGCAGAGGAGGTGCGATCGTCGGAGCTGCCGCATGAGGAGGCGAAGTTCGCCAGGAACCAGTAGACGGCGATGACGAAGATGGCGGTGGGGACGGTGATCTCGACCTCCCGCCACGAGGGGAAGAGAAAATCGAGCGAAATTTCGGTCATAACTCCGGAAGAGAGCATGCCAGTCACATGGTCGATCAGAAATGGAGGGAGGGAGTCAATGACGGAGAAGCAGCCGAGGAAGTCGGTTGGAGAAGACGTTCAAACTCTCAAGAAACTGAAAATTACGAAGCCACCCGCAAAGGATTTTTTTAAATAAAAAATGTCTGATTGCAGTTAAAATTCTTACAACTTTTTTTTCTTTGGATAAACATTCTTACAAATTTGAAAACGACACCTCGGGCGGTCGGGAAGCAGTCTCCTGGGTGCATGCGCTCGCCATGATGGCTACATGGGGCCTTGCTTCACTGGCCCGTCCGTTCCAGGCGTTTTGCGAGCAGGCGGCGACCGCAAGCGTTCGCCACTTGCCGCCTTTTTTGGAAAACCAGCAGTTAATGCTTTCAATTTTGTTGGGAACTAAATTTAATTTTTTTATGCTTCCAGCCTACTCTGAGTACGCTAAGATGCGTTGGTATATAAGTTATATATTTTAAAAATAAATATTATATATATATTTTTTAAGTCCTGTTTATATGAGCCAAGGCTCACACATGTTCGCGTGTATTTAGGCTTATTCGGCTATCAAATTTATATTTGACAGCTCATTAATAAAAATTCAACACCTCAATGAGCCCAGGCATACACCGGTACACATGAGCCCGAGCTCATATTAACGTTTTTTATATTCTTTATATTGTACTCGTGGGAGTGGAATATAAAAAAATATTTTTTTACTTGTCTTAAATCTTTCTTTTAATATTATAATAATAATAAAAGGTAAAAAATACTCTTTTTATTCACTCTTTTTTCTTAATACTCTCTCAAATTTATCATTTATATTTTTAGAATTTAAAATTTAAAATTTAAAATGGTTAATAAGCTCCCAAGCCTTCAGCCGCCTACTTGAGGAGTAAGTGAGTTTTCTACCCCTACTACTATGGCTGATATCCATCAAGTGCACATTAACGAAATTTTTTAAATATTAATTTTAATAAACAAACCTTTTATGTCAGTCTTTCTAGCCAACCTCAAAGGCCATGATTTGGCTAAAGCCAAGTTGTGCACACTAGACACAAACCCCATGGCAGTAGTTAGGATGCTTTATTACGTGATATTATAAAAAATATATTCTCTTTATTCCGTATTAATAGTTTTATTTTATTTATTTTATTTTAAAAAATTAAATAAAATTATTAATATATGACAGAGAGTAAACAATGCGTTTTTTCAAGTGAGGTCAGTGTGTGGTTAAAATTTTGTCTAAAAGCTCTTGGCAAGTGATAATATTTTAGATTCTTTGAGCTTTGGTAAACATAAAATTATTAAATACAAAGTAAGGGAGCAAATTAGTGAAGTAACTTAGTGGCCCACGTTTACTATCATTTTAAAAAATGATAAGAGCAACATTTGTCTCCATCTCCAAGGACATAAGGTTCTAATTAAAAAATATATATACACAAAGCTAAGAATTTTCTTTTGAATGATATAAAGTTGAGATGCATGAACCCGATCTTCAACAACAAGAGAGTGACTAAAGTGGTAGAAGTCATAGTACGTGACAGCCTTCCTAACCTAGCAACATCTACATGCCTAAACCAAATCGCTCCATAGTCCATCCTCAACAGAATCCTAGAGAACGAAGAAACATGCATCTCACTTTTGGAAGCGTATGTCCTATGCTATGCCACCTTGAACCTTCAATTAGGCAAGGAGTTTTGCTCTCAAAGCACATGAGAGCAAAACTCCTTGCCACCTTGAACCTTCACTTAGGCGAGCAGTTTTGCGAGCACCACTACCTTCCTTAACCACATCCCCAACGTTCATCCCTTTCATTTAGTACAGAAGCTTAAGTCCCATCCTTCCACCCACTTTATGGGCTCGGGGAGATGACCGCCTTGATTTTGGAGTTTTATCAATATTATATGCTTTTTGCGTTAGGCCAAGAAAACAAATGGGTTAATTTAATGAACTTTATTTTAAAATTCATTGACCCTTATAATCTTAGTTTAAATTATGCACTCTTAATAATTTGACCAAATAATTATATACTTTTATTGAACCATTAAAAAATAATTTGGACCAATCTTATTTTAAGTGATATTTTTTGTTTTTTATTTAGGTTATCTATTTGTTAAGAAACCAAAACCCCAAATCGAAATAGTCAAATACCTAACCCATCTCCAATTGCCCATTTGCCATGGGGATTAGCTCTCTATTCCTTCTTCATCCTAGATGGCAGTGGTACTAATGATACGAGTCCTCCAGCCAACATTGAAGTTTTTCCTTTTTAGCTAGCCAGTGAGGCTGCCGTTACACTCTTCCTTCCAAGTTTCAGTAAGTATCTACCCTTACTCATAGGTAGGAATGCCGCTTAGGTCGGGTATATCGACCCGTCCCTAGGGTTTGGGTTTTCGAATTCAACCCAAATAGCTATTTGAGTCGAATTTGAGTTTATTATTTCTTAAATAATAACGGGTTTAAATTTAACAAAACCCAACTTAAATAAAGTTATAAATATAGATTTTTTATATATTTTTATATATTTGATAAAACTTGACCCTAATAAATCGAATTTGAGTTTTAAAATTTAACCTAAATAACTATTTAAGTTAAATTCAAATTTACTATTTTTTGAATAATATCAAGTTTGGGTTTAATAAAACCCGACCCCAACCCGACTAGATAACATCTTTAATCACACGCCCCGGTCACTCTCCTCCAATTGTGTGATGCCAATAATCCTCCCACCCTCACGACCAACCAACAGCGTTGCTACGATGCAAACACTCCTCCTTGACTGGAACCCACTCTGCTCCCAAGCTCCATCCTTTTTATTGCGATAAGTCATGCCAATGAACACAAGTGCTAATTAGCCAACATTGCATTAGTGATGCTCTCTTCCCTCCGGACTAGCATCTGCCCATGCTTTTGAGCCCAAGCCTCCATCCTCAATCTATGCAATGGTGACATCCCTCATACTGGCCAATGCTATAGTGATGCTCCTCTTTCCCGACCAGTGTTTGCCCCTGCTCCCAACCTCTGTCCTTCAGTGGCGATTTCAGTCGCGATGGATCAAGCCAATGAGCACAAGTGCTAATCAGCCATCCTCCTTCCCAACCAAAGTTTGTTAGTTCCCATCACCCGCCCTCCAACATGCTCTTGCAGACACTGCCACTCATTTGAATGAACTAATGGTCTGTTTGGATTAGTGAAAAGCATTGGAAAGGAAATGAATCTTCTTAAAATCTCCCTGTTTCTATCATTTGGTGCAACGGGGAAAGAGAAATCAGAGTGAAAAACGAGAGAAAATGGATGAAAATTTGACCCAAAAATTTTCTACCTATCAACCCATAAATTTTGGGAGAAAATCATTGTAATAAATACTTATGTCTTACTAATACTACCACTGCCACCACCACTGTCATCATAGCCGCCGCCGCCACCACTACCATCACTGCCACTGTCGCCGCCACCACTACCAATGCCACCATCGATGCCACTGCCATCGTCACCACCATCGCCACCGCCGCCGCTGCCGCCACAACCACCACCGCTGCTACTACCAACACCACCAATGTCACCGCCACTATCATCTCTACCACCACCTATGCCACCACCACCGCCGCCGTCACTGCCACCACCACCACCGCCGCTGTTGCAGCCACCACCACCACCGTCACTACTACCACCACCACCACTATCATTACCACTATTAATTTTCTCTAACATTATTTGTACAACCAAACAGTAAAAAATATTTTAGAATCTCCTAGTTTTTTCACTTTATCTTTCTCTTTCACTTTCCCCCCATTTTCACCAATCCAAATAGACCCTAAAAAATTTTCTTATTCCTATGCTAGCCCTATTGCCACAAAAACAAGCTTTGCATTTTGGCTATCAACAACCGAATGAGGAGCCTTTGTTTTTCTTTTTGTTCACAAGGGGTGTCCGAGCCCCTAGATATGACTAGGACAAGATGTAGATGTATGGCAAATAGCACCTTATTTCACTGTCAATCCCTTTGGGCATGTATAATCCCCTCGGGATACATGCCCACACATCACACACATTGGGTAAGTGATCAGGATGTAATCTGTGTGGGTGGCCAACTACGTAGTTAAAATGAAGAGCTTAATTTTATCATATGTCATATCATTATGAACCATAATAACCATTGTTGTAGCAGCAAATGTAAAGCCAAAACATCAGAAGAGATATATGAGAGCCGGTTCAGAATATGGCATGTACAATTGGAATATTCAAATTTGTTGGAAAGTGTCAACGCTAAGATTACAACAACACAACGCATATCCTCCTTTGATTGCACTAGTGCAAATAATCATAGTGTATCAGTTACATAAATTAGAGGGAAATTCAAATCTCTTCCATTGTATACATGTATGTAAAGTTTATAAATATACAACAATAAAAGAGGATGACCCACGCATGGATTCAACTGGGTTTTCTCACATGCTATCTGTTTAATTAGTCGCGTGATCTTCTTTTCTTATGGCGCCTTCCATCTTCTAATCTCCAAATGCATCTCCTTCACTCACAGATAATTTTGGATCTTCTTCTCTTCCAGTGGTGAAGGATTACCCAAGAAATTTTCATTAAGAATGCATCTTCAAAATGTATTATCTAGAAGATGGAAGTTATCCCTGTCCTCCCATAGGCTCTTTGATATTGTTCTTGGGACCATTGTTCATCTTGTTTGCTCCGACACCTCTGAGGCAGTCCTTAAAATGGATGCAACTGGATCAAAAGGTCCTCACTTGGCTAGCCAGTTCCCTTTGAGAGAACGTGCTTACTCCGAGCATTTATTGCAACTTTGTTGTCAATCTATGGCATTCTCTTGAACTCAATGAAACTCTTACCAAATCTCGTATCCAATAGTTTAAGACGAAGCTTTAAGGGATACATGGCTATTACTATTATGTTCACAAGACCAATGATGTAGTGCTTCAAGATTTTATAAAAACATTTATTGAAAATTATTAGCGAAAATACACATATTTTGTTATAAGAAAAATCATTGGCCAATTAAATATTTCGTGGTGTGATGTAATTGCTTTTCTCAAGTACATGTATGTAAACCATATGTCACAACCAACATAAAGTGCATAGGAACTCACATGCCTAGAAAGTAGCTTTGAATTCTTTATGAAGAACTCTTGGAGGGACCTTATGACCCTTTTGAATCAATAGAAAAGGTTTAATCAAGATATCTTAAGGTCTTAAGAGATTTGAATCCCTTCCCAGGATCTCATATAAGTGACTCCATGAACCTAGATCTAAAGAAGTGAGTGATAATTAGGATCCTCTTGAGTCTCTCCACAAGATTTGCAAGGTTGAAAACAAAAGATCAAGAGTTTTGGAGAGGCGTTGCATGTGTACAACCTCAACACTAAGATGAGATATTTATAATTGAGCAGAAATTTAAACCAACTCACCGAAGTGTTTGACTATTTTGAATCTACTCATCGAAGCACTTGCTTAGTCATAATCTGCTCACCGAAGTGCTCAGCTAGTCAGTAACCACTCATCAAAGCATATGGTTAGTCAAGAACATTTCACCGAAGTATTCGGTTAGATAAAAACCTCAAACTGAAGTGCTCAATTAGGCGAGAACCTCTCACTAAAGTGTTCGGTTAGACAAGAACATCTCACTAAAGTACTTAATTAGACAAGAACCACTTACTGAGAGTTCAGCTAATTAGAAATTACTCACTAGGGGTTTGGCAGTAAGGATCCACTCATCGAAAGCTCAAAATAAGGGTTTCCTATTTGTTTAAAGGCCAAGGAAAATTATTTAACCATATGTGTGAGTTCCTAAAAAACCGGCTAGGGAGGATTAACACATTTATACCTTATGCACATCATATGATGAGTTACAGAAGGATCTTGACATTGAGTATGATGCTTAATATTCCATCTTCTAGTATTAAATACTTGACACATGATGCATACATCACTTGTCACAAAAATAAAAAAATATATTAAAGGAAGAATAAAATTTTATTTTTATGGTAAGAAAAAGGGGCGGAAACTGATTAGTCCTACAAAAATAGGCTAATCACTGGTTAGTCCCGACAGAATTAATTAGCACCGAAACATCCTGACAATAATTAAGGATAAAAAAATGACTAATATACCCTCCTAATCTAAATACCAAACCCTTAGCCACAGTTAAATTTAAGAGAAAATTTTACATAGCGTCGTATCTGTTCTTTTAATTTTACATAACTCAAAGTGGTAAGTTTTTAATTAAATAACATTTATAACAAATTTATTATTTTCAGATAAAGACAACTACATAAGTTTTTTTTTAATACCTAAATTACCCTTATAACCCGCCCACATCTCGGTTTCTCAACCAATGCCCACATCTCTTTCTCCTAGCAACCTCTTGGGGTCTGCTCTTCTACATTACAAGCGCTGTGCACTTACTCCAGCATCGCTCTGCTGTGGTTATTGATAAGGCCTTAAGAGAGAGAAGGAGCAGCCATGGAAGCCCCCCTCCATGAGTCATGGGTGCAGCAGCCTCATGCTATCATAAACAGAGCTCACATGCTGCTTCACGCATGCTTGCTAATGGCAGTCCTCTATTACCGGGCCACGACTGCTTTTTCCAACTCCGAGGGCAGGGTCCTGCTTGCTCAAGTTGTGATTTTCATTACGGAGGCCCTTCTCTGCTTCCTCTGGGTCCTCAACCAGCCGTTCCGGTGGAGACCTATTGCTCGGGCAGTGTTCCCCGAGAGGCTACTTGCTGACGAAAAGCTGCCAAACATCGACGTGTTTGTCTGCACTGCAGATCCTAAAATGGAGCCAGTGGTGGAAGTGATGAACACGGTAATTGCTGCATGGCGCTGGACTACCCGGTGGAGAAACTGGCCGTGTACATGTCGGACGATGGAGGGTCAGACGCCACGCTGCATGCCTTGCGCGAGGCCGCCAGCTTCGCTGTGGAGTGGCTGCCCTACTGTAAGAAGCGTGGGATCATCACGAGGTTGCCGAAAGCTTATTTTTCAGTTCGGAAGCCGGACCTTTCCAATCATAGTTCTGAGTCGAGTGAGGACCGACAAAGGATGGAGGTAAGTACAACTCATTTTCTGGTTTTCTGGTTTTGAAAATATTGTGCATTTATGGCATTTTACTGTTTAAAAATAATATTCCCTTCTCAACTTCGTCAGGTACTAAAATCTGTTTTGCTGATTTTCCTTCGAGTCTGATAATGGTGCCCATCATCTGCACTCTCCGTCTCTCTGCCATCAGTCTCCATGGACAGTAGGAGGACCTTCCCTTTGATAACCCATATTGCATATTTTTCTCTTCTCCTATTGATAAAATTCTGTAATGGCAGGACCTGTCTCCTTCTTTGTCTATTCCAATTTCCTCTCTCTTTCTGTTCCAATATTTTTTCTTTAGAAATTTTTCTTCATTAAGAAACATATACTATATCTCAATTTTAAAAGTGCCATGCTAATATATATGAGGCTTGTATTTTCGTTATGCAATTCAATTGCTCAATAGAATTAAGGAATATGGAAAAGGTAGTCAGTCATACAGATTAATCTCCTTCAATTTAGTAGTTTCTGCCAGTTTGTATTGCTGTTTAAAAGCATTAGCCCTATCAGACATTGTAACCTGCCAATAGACACAAACACGAGTAATCAATTGTTGGACTCCTGCAGTAACATTCTCCTGCCATCCAACTGCACGGAATTTTCAAAATGCCCAGCCTTTTTTCAGTTATAGGAGGGCTTGAATCTATTTTTGGGGAGTTTGTGTATGACTATTACGGCATAAGCAAAGAACAAAAGTTGATTGCTCTCATTGTGGAAGTCAGCACATCTCTCTTCATTGGTTCCTTTTAGGAATAATTTTTTATTTGATGTACATTTTTGGTTCTGTTATTATGTTTATGCCTTAATTTTCCACAATAATTCTGACTTTCTGAGTGTCCAGATCAAAAGGAAACCTAATTTGGTACTACTTAGTCTATTGTAGTATTTAGAGCTATATAAATTAAAATTTTGGCAAGTGCTTTTCTCCTCATAGTTGTAGTTTGTCTGGTCTCTAGTAATACTAGTGGCCCAAATTGAAAGCATGCACGGGTTTAAAATTACAGCAACCTTAAAGAAAAGAAAATTATTATGACCATTAAAAGTTGATTGCGAGTTCTTGAAGCATATCTACTGGGTGGTGACTCTCTTGCATTTTGTTTTAAATGCATCTGAGAAGCTGAGCAACTTTGTGAATATGTACAAGTAAATGGTTTGTGGAAATCATTTCCCACAATAAGTTTATTTCTGAGCTAGAAGAAGCCACCACATGGTTGAGATCTCTAAGTTACATGGAACGAGCCTCACCTTTATAGATTGAACTGGACGCACATAATCTTTCAAAGGCTCTTCAAAATTCATTAATAAGTTGTGAGCCTACATCATCAATGAAGAATGAGTATAATTCCACACTGTCTGATGAGTAAACTTACACAAGCAAAGGCTTTACCTCCTTCTATTGCTTGATGGATAACATTTCAGACTTCATGCCAAGACAATGTAAAACAAATATAAAACGTGTTGTGACCAGTGTAGCAAATGACAATATAAAGTAACCTTGTTTAGATCAAGCCAGCTTTCATAGATATAATTTTTTGCATCTAAATGTTCTAATCGGATTTCAAACGTGTTATAATGAAGATTCTTTCTGTTACCTCTGGTTTTTTGTAATTGGGTTAACAATGGGTGTCCAAGTTTTAAGTGCCACCTATAACTCTAAATTTTTGGCTGGAAAATAATTATGTATATGACTAGTGCATGTTTAATTATGTATATGACTAGTGCATGTTTAATCTTGCTGCCCAATGGAATGTATTTAACCATATTTGTTAGTTGAAATGTATGCATTTTTTAATTTTTTGTAGAACTTCTACCTAATGAAATTTTTAATTGAATTTTATGTTGACATTTACCTGCTATTCTTTTTATTTTTATTTTCTTTTAGTTTAAATTGATTACTGATTATCAATACATACATAACTTTTATGTTATTTCTTTTGATTAATAATTAATTATTTGAAATTTATTTTTATAATTTACTATATCATGTGCAGAATTTGAAATTTTAGAAGTGCTGTTTAAAGTTCATTTTTCAGCCACAACACTATCATGCTGTCCAATAAAAATACGCTATTAAATATTAAAAATTCTATAACATTTAATGTGGTTTATGCCTTACACCTTTATCATAATTTAGACATTAGAATTGAATCAGAGTTTTCAAATTTTGCTCTTTAATGAATTTTTTTTGCCTTTTTTCTGCAACAGCACTATCATGCTGTTATAAGAAAATACATTATTAAATGTTTAAAATTTTATAAAATTTAATGTGGTTTATGCCTTACATTTTTATGATAATTTAAACAATATAATTCAATTATAGTTTTCAAATTTATTGCTTGTATGATTTTTTTTACCTTTTTGTGCCAGAGCACTATCATGCTGTCCTATAAAAATACGTTATTAAATATTTTAAATTTTAATGTGGTTAATGTCTTACTATTTTTACACCTTTCATACCTACATTTAACCTTTTATGCCTCACCTTTTTAATGTGAGGCATAAGAGTGGTGAAAGAGAAATTTTGGAATATATCAAATAGTTCATAGTATTTTTTCCTCCCTATGTCCATGGCCAGCAGTCTGGATAATATTTTTTATGTTCAATAGGTTTGAGCGGCATATGAATTGCCTATGCAGTCAGACGTTTACATGTAAAAAAGTTTGTAATGTCCATTCAACTCCATTTTGATGCATTTCAAGTCCTATTAATTATTCCGAATTAGTTCACGTATGTCCAATTTATCAAACACAACATAAGTATCGGCCAAAATTAGTTGTATTAATCCAAGTAAACTCCATATTTGGGATATGGACAAAATTTCACACACCAAGACAGTTCTCCCACTTCACGGAACTTGGCATATGGGTGTTGGTTATTTCAATAGAGACAACCGGCACCCAAAAGCCTTCCAACTTTGCATCCCTCGCTTACCATCTTTTATGGGTTTTTCTATAACCCTTTGTCATTGGACAACTTAATATATTTATAAGATTTTGTAACTAGGCATCTTACATCTAAATAGCATCTTCACAGTTTCTATATCATGTATAATTAGAAGTCCTTTAAAAGGATGTATACAAGTAAGAGCACTATGGTCACATGGGTGGGACATGTAAAGTACAGTGTGAAACCCTCTTTTTAAACATGATGTTTCTCATCAAGCCAGTAAAAGATGATGAGATGGGCAGCTCTTCTAGTTCGTCAAAGAAATCATTTTCTTTCGATTTGGGTGAAGAGTAATTCCTGAGATCTGGGAAAGAAATCTTGAGTCTTCTATGATGTTGCCATTAAAAGGTGATCACTCGTATTTAGGAGTATCATTTCTTGTACATCAGCAGTGGGGTCTCTTGCATGTTCGGTTGGACTTTGGGGAGTGGCATGATTTGGTCTTTCCCGCCAAGAGGTAGAGCAAGGCCGGGATAAGCATTAGTTGGGCATCATTCTACCTGCTTTTTAGCTTAACAACCTATTGAGGTGCTGCACCTATAATAGCCCCTGAAGAAGCAGAATGCCACAAAGATCAAAAGTAAAAATCAGGTACACAATACCAGAGATCACCGAGAAAGTTAACAACAAAATTATAAGGCTGAAGCTAAATATTATCACATGGAGATTACTAGTAGTTGCAGCTCCTTGATTTTTACCAAACAGTGAGCCACACTATTGACTTGTCTTCTGACAGCAATAAACTTAACTTCCACAAAATTTTCAAGCAGGAAACAATGTAGTACACAAAGTGTTCCACCTTAGACCAGTTCTTCCCTCTTTTGATGAAGTCTTACACCATTGCAGCATAATTGCCCTCAAATATGGCCTGATTAACCCCCAAGTCAGCAGCCACCTGAATAGCTGTAGCCGCAACCAAATAATCTCTTCTAGTTTAAGACAAGAGGGCACCCACTTGCACAAACAGTAAGTGATCCACCCCCCAATCCCTTAAACAAATGCCAACACCCAAACCCCCATCCTCAGCCTGCAAAACCCAAAATTTCATCAAACAACCAGTTAATGGGCTGTTTTTGCTCTCAAACAGTCGTTTCAGTTCAATGAAAATTGGAACAGCATTTTGGATTAAATTCTTTTTAGCTGCATGCGTGACCAGCCTCCCCTTGGTAGCTGCCACAGCTCCCCCACTGTTCTCACCTTCCTCATCTATATTTGCGGTCTCTGTAGCAGCAGGCCCATGGCTAAATTGGATTTGTATCTCTTTGCAAGCAAGTATTTGTAGCGCATCCTGCCAATTCAAAGTCAGTTGTCAGATGCTCAAGGAAATATTTACATGTGAGCTCTAATTTCTTGGATAGGATGAAAATAGTGCATGGACGGTGGACTTTCAACAAATTGTTATAGCAGAAACGAAAGTTGCAAAGAGCATTTCTTTTAGGAGCACAACATTCCATGTACCAAAAAAAAAAAAAAGAGAACCACAACATTGCAACAATATTCCAATTCAGCAGAACACATTTCTCTTCCCCCGAATCCTCTTTACAGTAGCATTTATTGTAAATTGCAAGTAGAAGTAAGCATCTGAGTATCAAAATGGTGCCTATTAATTTCGCTAGCATCAAGGAATATTTCTCAGTTCTGAGAGCAAATTACTTTGCTATAAAGCAGATTTCCATAGTGGCTTCTACTTGAAAGATTGTACAAATGCACTATGCCTTTCAGTTGTAAATAAAAGTATCAAAATTTTGAAGGCATATTTAAAATTTCAATGCAAAATGGAACATGGAAAATTATAAAAAACACAGCTCCTTTTTGTCTATTTAAATTCACATTTGAAACGGAAAAGACCTTCAAGGAGGTTGCAAAAATGCAGAGGTGAAAGCCAAAAATTTAATGAGAGTACAATTTGATAAGCCTGTGTGACATAGCGGAAGAAGTGTCACTCAAAGTTTTTTCATCTCTCTCTGGACATACCAAATATTTTATTCCACAACTATTATAGCTAGTTCAATTAAATGAAAAATTGAGAGCAGCATGATCATGCTGCCCCTTTGAAGTGCATTAGAAATTTCAGGGCAGCATGAACATGCTGCCTTCATGCTGCCCATTTTCGAGATCAAATGGAAAATTGAGAGCAGCATGATCATGCTGCCCCTTTAAAGTGTATTAGAAATTTCAGGGCAGCATGAACATGATGCGTTCATGCCCACCCGAAAGCAACAAACTTGAAGGTCAATCAACAAGTATCAGAAAGTGGGAAGGAGTCCAGCAGCAACAGGTAGCAAATAGCAGATTAGCTGCCTGGTGATAATTAAGCAACACAGACTAGCATATGCCTGATGGATGATTTGATTGACCAGGACAAAAAAGTGATTAAAAATCAAAGGGAAGTGAAATGAAAAAAGGTTCTTCACGAAGAGAGACAGAGCCGGAATTTAATAAAAAACACAAATATAGGCCATAACCAAACACATTGGAACATACAGAGATGAAAAGAAAAGAAAAGAAAAACTCCACTACCTCCTTGTACATGTGCTCCAGCTGCTCCTTTGCTTGAGGAAAGTTGTTTGAACACCATTGTTGAAGTGTAAAGATGTTTTCTGCATTAGCTCCTCAGGTTTGAGTTAAAAAAGGGCTCATGTAACTCACCATAGCAATGATGTAATGAACAGCTTATGGATAGTTGTATGTTCAAGAAATATGTCATGAAGACATTGGGAAAAAATTGAAACAACTAGGTAAAAAGTTGAACCTGTCCATCTGTTAGCTGCTGAATGTGCAACCTCAATTGCATTTTCTGTAATATGTAGGAAAACTGCAAAGAATAAATTCTTACTCATTGCTTCGAGTGCAGCAGGATCATTGTCTGCATAGAGCACCATTTCCTCCTGTATCATAATCAACGTCAACTTCTTGTTTGACAAAAATGATCCAAATTATCTAAAACAAATCATTTACCTTTAGTTCATTATGCTTATGTTCAATAGCTTTGAGCTCGGCCAGAGCAATTTCCCTCTCATCCTGTTATAGGTTAAATCTTAGTCTAATGCCAAAGGAAATTTGATCATGAGTGAAAATACAATAAACTATTCTGCATAAACTCAAACACACTTACAGATTCTTCTCTGCCCTTCTTGGTGCATCCTTTTGTTCCAGTAGTTCTGCCAAGCGCTCTTTACTGCTTATGAGATCCGATTCCAGTTTTTGGCAAACATTTCTCAACTGCATATATTATCGCATAACAGAGAAAAAATAGATAAAAGTATTTCCAAAGTAAAATCATCTACTGCCTTTAGTTATATATTGAATACAAACAGAAAATTCTACCTGGTTTCCAGCACAACTAGGAAGACTCCAAAAGTAAACCTGCCAAGGAAGACAAAATGACAAACAATTAAAAGGCATATCAATGCCAAGAATAAGAGATAATCCTGCACATTTAAGCCACGAGCCTTGATATGCATATTTAAAACTTTTTCCTTGAGTCGACATATCCCAAGTAGGTTAGATATTAACCAAATGTCAAAGGCAGTAGATACATCAACTTAGCAAGTCAGCGTTAAGTTTTCATTACTCTTAACTAAAAGGAGATACTCACGGATGTGCCAATCTTGTCTTTTAAAACAAGGTCATCATCCACTAAACTCTGAACAACATCTTTCATAGACTGGGTAATGATACCTTTCTTGGGTCTCAACTTTTCAAGTTCCTTAAGCTGCGATTTTGCAAAGCACGAACCAAAAATCAATATGAAATAAAAGCTTTATAAAGAACGGTGAGGAATATCCTCAAAAAAAATTTTATATACGCATTCCAAATCATTGCCAAGCATATGAGAAGGATATTCGCTTGTGCTGGCATGAACGCAAAATAAAATTCTTTGGCCGTCAAGGGAATAAGGATCAAATAAATCAGAAGCAATGACAAATCTACCGGAACACAATATATAGAATGAGTTTTATGCAGCCAATAGCATATATGTATATATATATATATATATATATATATATATATATATATATATATATATATATATATATATATATATATATATACAAACAAAAAAGGACTAGAACATTACCCATAATGTGTGAGAGAGAAAAAGAGATGTTGTAAGACCCCAAGTGTTGTCTACCTTTCTCAAGTTATGCCAAAACATACTGCCCATTTTTGAAATCAAATGGAAAATTGAGAGCAGCATGATCATGCTGCCCCTTTGAAGTGTATTAGAAATTTCAGGGCAGCATGAACATGCTGCCTTCATGCTGCCCATTTTCGAAATCAAATGAAAAATTGAGAGCAGCATGATCTCATGCTGCCCCTTTGAAGTGTATTAGAAATTTTAGGGCAGCAAAAAAAGCTGCCCTTTTGAAATCTATTAGAAATTTCAGGGCAGCATGAACATGTTGCCCATTTTTTAAAATCCAACTGGAAATAAAAAAACCTAACATGAAACCCAAATTTTAGATAAAAACTAGACCTCACAAATTTTTTTTGACAGACTAGCTAAAAATGTAGACTAACTGCATATTCAACTTATGCATTCTCTTATCACAGTAAAAGAGTAAACACTCACAGTAAGCACTGTGTTGCGTGCAGAACAAGGTCGAGTGATTAAAAAACATTAGAACTTAAGCAACAATCACTATCTACCAAAAAATGGTACAAAAAAAAATAGGTCAATCACAGTAGGAAGAAAATAAGTAAAGTGAAGCACGGGAAAAAAAAAGTGAAACGAGTTGAGATTTTTGAAAACCAGAAAGCCCTAAGCAGACATGATAGAAAATTTTTAAGAGTATTCTCAATAAAGTTGGACCAAAAAGCTGTGAATAGAAGAAAAATAGAAAATTTTAAAAATCAATTTAAAGTAAACATTAACCTAAAATGGAAGAAAAGTGAAAAAAATATGTATAGCATACTTGAAATAATAGTTTGAAGATGAAATTTGCCGGAGGACTAAAGAGCAAGTCGCCGAAGGATTGAACACAGAGACGCCTTAGAATTGAAAAGAAAGTTGTTGGAGGATCGCCGATGGACGGATGAGAAAATCACCGAAGAATGGACAATATTATCGCCGGAGAATGGAAGAAATCGCTGGAAGACGGAGGACTAAATCACAGGAAGATGGAGGACTAAATCGCCGGAGGACGGAGAAGACGATCGCCGGAGAGCGGAGGACGAAATTGCCGGAAGAGAGAGGAGTAAATCGCCGAAGAAAATTGCCCACAATAGGAGAAAATTTCGGGATATCTGATTTGAAATCGACGGAAGAGTAAAGCAAAGAGGATTTAGAAAGGTGGGTATTTTCGTCTATTTACACAACTACTACTATTAATAACGTTTTATGTTAAATAAATTTATTAATAAAGGTTTCTGTAATTAATAAATTTTTATTGTCTCTATGTGTTAATGCCCCTAAATTTAAAAGCCCTGGACGACCCAGTACCTCGCGCTCCAGTCTCTTCAGCACGAACTCCTCTTTCTTCTACCTGCCCCCTGCACCCTATTTCCCTCCCACTCCCAAACTCCTTACCAACCCCATTGCCCAACGAACCCCTCGAGTTGACGCTGTTGTTGCAGCGAAACTCCCTTCAGGGACAGTCTCTCCCTTCTCCCTCTAGCGCCATTCCTACCAACCTTCCCTGGACCCTGGAGGTTCTCTCGCCAGCTAAGTCTGAGGCAGGTTGCGAGCTTGGCAAGACAGTCTGCAACGGTGTGAAGGGAGTCGCTGGGGAAGCGACGGCCTTGATTCAGACAGCTGGGGTGGCTCTCGGCAAGGCTGCGATCTGGTCGTCAGTGAAGTGGACAGAGGGGTTGACGTCCGCAATGTGGGCGGCCATCTCTGAGCGGTCGAGGCCTCTGTCGCAGTTGGCATCAAAGCGGTCGAAGATGGCCCTGACTTTGGACCGCCGGGACGACTCGTGCTCGTAACCATGTCTCAACCGCTCCTTCGTCTCAAATCTGCCAGTAATTATTTTCAGCTGCTATTTGTAAGAAAAACAAACTTGTTTAAGCCAGAAGACTCATGAGTTTTACTGGCGTGAAGTAAAAGGCAATATGGAGTATATGTTAATAATGAACTTGTTGTGGATCATGCACCTTGATTGGAATTTGAGGTTGGGGATGTAGGGGCCGTAGAGAGAAGTCTTCCTACGGAGACGGAGATGGGCTGTGAGTGAGCCATTAAAGGGATCAACTGTAGCTGACCGGAGATTGTAGCCGTAACCAACAGCTGAAGCAGAGGAGGAGGGAGAAGAAGAGATGGAAAGACGTACGAAGAGGAGGAGGAGGAGAAAAAAAAGAGGGGGATGAGCAGGTGGCAATTCATCTCCCTCCCCTCCGACGAGTCTCCGAGCCTGATACTCTTTTTTCTTCCGAGTGGAAGTAGCGAACCAGGGAAGTGATCAGTTCCATCCATGCCTTATTATACTCGTCATCTTACACTGACACAACATATTTTCGCGTCAAGAACGATCGAGTAGGAGTAATTTGATTAAGATTAAGCAAACATTTGAGTTCGATGACCAGGGGGAGGATCCGCCAAGACAAAACGGCCTCGCTGCTGTACTCATCCGGAATATAAATTTACTATAGCTCAGTATGAGATTCCAATTTTTCAAAAAACGTAAAGTTAATTTAGCATTGTTTTATAGTTGAATTTTAGTCAGCAATATAAATTTGCTAAAGAATTGTTTTTTATTAGGGTTTAGTTGAATTTTACTGGATTGAATTATAATTCTTTGTTGTAGCTTTATGAAGAGTAACTTAATGAGGAAGAGGTAAATAGCTTTGTAATTTACTTATTTCAATAATAAATTTATACTTTGGTTAGCTTTATTGATTATATAGTAAACTTATGCTCTATTGAATACATATTTTGTATTTTGAAACCATTTTTTAGTATAAATGTCATATTTAAATTATGTTTTTTAGAAGTAATTGTAGAGTACAATTATACTTTACGTTTATAATTCAATTTTCAATCTAATAATTGTAGAGTACAAAAAGTATTATTATTCATTTGATTATAATTTCATAGAGTTCAGTTCTTCAATTCTTTCTATTTGGTCTAATTTGTCAATTACTGTTTCTTTATGATTAATTTATAATTTTCATAAGAATATTATTATACTTTAAAATATTAAGCTTGCTTTATGTTTTACTATAATTTAGTATAAAGAGTATTATAATACTTTAGAATACTTGTAAAATATAATTTTACTATACAATATAATCTTACTTTAGGAACTATTTGAGCAACTGTGTATTTTATTCGCTTAATATACTTCTAGTTGCTGATTGATTATTTACTTAAGAGTATGAAATACACAGTTATTTTGAAGAATGTAATTTTACAGTATTTTTATACTTTAGCTTCAATTCACCATGATCTTGAAGGAGGATGTAAGCATAATTGACTAAAGATTACTAATGTAGGCAGCTTGCCATGTCTGCAGTTAGTTATTTTATGTGATGTAATCAGTACATTTCAATTTTGACTCTGCTCTGTATAAAACATATAAATAGTGTGCTTCCTCTCTGCTATGTTTTTAAAGCGCAATGAATGAAATTTAAATTTCGACAATAAGGAGAAACAAAAATAATACCTTGATATAGAACGGACCCAGACAATTAAGAATATGACGAAATTGAAACAACGGAAGGAAAGAACTAAACAATAATTACTTGAGCACCTAAAAATCATTCTTCCTAATTTGCTTATGCATGCATGTCTCGAACAAAAAACTACGGTAGAGAAGAATGGCAAACGTCGTTTTCCAATGATGACAAATAAATAAGTTGCACGAGAAGAACAAAACTGGGAAAACCTAAATCACGGTGGATAGGCGCCTAAGCCACATTCCTCATCAACTATGGTGAAGCAATTCTTGGGCGACGCGCTTGTTGGACTGGAGCTGGAAATAGAGAAGGAGGAGCAAGGGCCAAGGAGGCGACCGGAAGATGAGCCAAGATAACGAGGGATAGGGAGAATCGGGGGCAAGAAGATGTCTTGTTGTTTCCCTCCTGCCATCTGATCTCGGTGTGTCACACCCATCCGACACTCTACCTTCAATTCTTCTTTTTAACGCTCTTCTTCTCCGCTTTGCCAAATTAAATGGCGGACAACCCGGGCTGGAACGGCCGGGACTCGCTCCCGAGCTTCGCCGAGTTTAGGTTCGACCAACTCCGAGTCGCCACCCTCCGGGTTCGCCGTCGACAACATCGTCTCCGAGCACGGCAAGAAGGCGCCAATGTCGTCTACAGGGGAGTTCTCGATAGTGGCTAAAAAATCACTGTTAAGAGATTCAACAAGTCTGCCTGGCCTGACCCCCGCCAATTCCTGGTTCATCCATTCTTTGTGAATTCCTTTCTTTGTTAACAATGATAGGAACTGGAATGATCGTAGAGGGGTAATCTTGGATATTTTAAAAATATAATGGCAAAACAGTTAAAAAAAGGGACTTATAGATACAAGAAAAAATTTATGCAAGACGCGCCAAATCAAATGGTTTTGGTCGAGACGTGACGGTTATTAGAAGTGGTAGTTAGGACTTAAAGGTTATTTTCCCTGAGAAAAATGATATTTTTACTCTATTTTATATATACCAAAAATCTACCCCACTTGTGATTAAACTAAAAAAAGTAAATTTCTATGTTGTTAATTGTAGTTCACCTTCTCTAATCAAATGAGAGGCTTGAATAGATTCTTGGTGTACAGAAATGGAGGAAGAATATCAACTTCTTATGGTAATAACAAGGACGACTCAACAATGAAGGTTTTACTTCCAACTTGTTCTACATCTTGTAGTACTACTTAGTCAGGTGGCTTATACTTGAGAGATTTCTTGGTCTACTTTTGGTACTTCGAATGCATTTTATATATACGAGTATGAATGGTTTGTTATGTTGTACGTTGGAAAATGATGATTATGGCATGAGAATTTACCCTTATAAATGTTTCTAGAAAAGTTTCACATGATTTAGTGACAATGTTTCCAAAAAGGCATTTAAAAATCTTGGGTTCGTAACATGTCCTTTGACTGGCCTCTTTGTCAACTCAATGTCTAAGAACACATTTTTCTATGGTAATTTGCAAGACGAATTCGATCTTCAACAGCCAGGTTTTGTTGACCCCTCTAAGCCCAATCATATTTGTCACCTTCAGAAGGTACTATATGGCCTCAAGCAATTGCCCCCTACGCCTGATGCGCCAAAATCGCATCTTATCTCCTCCGTCTTGGTTTCGAGGGTTGTGTTTATGATACGACAAGGCTCACATGTGCCCCTGCTTGATGACATCATTCTCACTGGCAACAACTTATCCTCACTTAAGGGTTTTCTCTCCCAACAATTCAAGATGAAAGGCTCAGGCCCATTGAGTTTCTTATGGGGGATGCAGGTGTTTCTTATGGGGGATGCAGGTGACTTGGCTCGGCTCTTCTTTATTCTCTCACAAACTCGATATGAAGGTTAATTGTTGGAGCGTTTCAGCCTGGATGGTGTCATTCCCACAAAGTCCATTGCTAACTGGGCTGCACCTGTTTGGCCACGACTCAGATCTGCTTCTGGATCCCTTCACATGTACCTTCAAATGGTTGGATCTTATCTCACTATGAGTTGTCCCTACCTTGCTTTTGCTGTCAACCATCCCTGTCAGTTCATGTATAAGCCTTGCTCATCTTGAGGCCGCCCAAAGAATATTTCGGTTTTATCTTGGTCTTCAATTTCACAAGGCATCCATCTTTCCTCTTGTGATCCTTCTCTGATGCGGACTGGGTCGGCTTCTTTGACAGTTGCCGATCAACCACCATCTATGTTGTCTATCTAGGCCCCAACCTTCACTCTTGGGTGACTAGAAACAATCCATTGTGTCTCACCCGAACATCTGCTCTGGGTTGGACCACTGGTGAGGTTCTATGGTTTGTGCACTTACTTGGCTGCCTCAAGATCGTCTCCTTTGCTCCTCCCGCTCTCCACTGAGACAATATTAGCTCAATCCATAGGTCCAAGAATCTAATCTTTCATAGCCGCATTAAGCACATTCATATAGATATGTATACGGAAGTATGTACTCAGTGGCCCCATTCATGTTGCTCATCTTTTTGGCTCCCATCAAATTGTTGATGCTTAATTTCACAAAGTTATTACCAAGTCCACAAGTTCTCGTACTTCGACTCTTTGGGACATCCCTCCATGAGCTCGGGGGATATCCTTCAAAGCTATATCTACACGATGAGCTTGTATGTAGCATTCTACATTGGGGACAATCAGCTTTTCGAAATCAGTTCAGCCGTTAGAAATAACCTGTGAATTGAACAGGCGCCACCAAGCTCTTGATGCATGCTAGCTAGCTTTCAGTGAGCACCGTTTGCGTTGGACACACATAATTACCCATGATTGCAGAGTCCAAGACGGATTATTAACTCTTTGATGTGTCTCTGATTGGAGACATCTTACCAAGATTTGAGTGGACAAAAGTAGTTAGCAACAACCACGTCTACTTGACACTGATTTAGATGAGATAACCACCACTAGTCTTCATAAACAAGTACCCTTATAAGTGTACATAGGGTGGCGTGTAAGCAAACCTCACTTTTATTTTTATAATGTTTTGTCACTCTGTTGGTGGACTGCAATTGAGCTATGGGTGAGCCGTCCAATGCTACATGAGCTTGGCTCAGCCTTGCCTAAATTGCTACAACTTCTGCTTAAACTACTAATTTGATTTTAAAATTTTCTACAGAATATGAAGTAAGAAATAACAATACCATGTAGACTTAAATATATGTGAAAACGTAGTTTTCTGTATATACTGTCATAGTCTATGCGGTACATTTGAAACTATATAATATGCACCTGTTACTAAGCAACGTAGTATATGGTACTACGATACTTTTTAATATGATATTCGTTACAAGTATAACATAGTGTGCACCACGTATTTGCAAGTATTCTTAGGCCGTGAAATCTTGATCGGATGGCCATAGTTCTCTTCCCCAAGAGCTTATAAGCACTATGTCGCAGAATAAGTGTCCCCTACATGTGGTTCATATATGAACAGCAAAGGCTACAACTCAGTTCGACTTCTAATAGGCTCAAATATAATACTTCATTTTGATAATAAACTTAGCATAAGAAACACATGGGAGCCATTTATCCATTCTTAATTTAAGATATCTGCTCACATAAATTCCTTATGCTTGTTCATTTTAAGAAGAGCATGAAAAATTCTTCCCTCAAACATGCCATATGCGGAGAGCCAAACCAGGATGGAGCTGGCTACAACTATCTTCCTACTCACACGCACACTGTCCCACGTGCTTTCCACGCTCTTTAGTCATATCCATTTGCATGGAAACATAATGGCCTTTACCTTTACATTAGTCTTTATAACAAGAATTTCCATGCAAAGCAATCATGGTGTTTATAGCCGCCCACTCCAAACAAGTCTCTCAATCCAACGGCTGAGATCTCTCTTGGCCCCACAATGAGTGCCATGGAACTGATGAAGAGAAAAAGGCTGATAGAGTGCCATGATTCCACATGGTGCTCACAGGGTGGGTGGCCTACTTCTCCTCATACCACACCAGTTATAACAGTAGACTCTTCTTCCCAAATGTCTAAGCACCAATACTTTATACCAGAGAGGAGGAAAGAGGGCAACCTAACTGTTTCTACCATGATTGTGGCTCAAGAAGGCTTTCCAGTCAAGTAAAGTTGGTTGGGTCATGGAGTGAGAAAGTGGGCAATTGGGCATCTTCATCATCATCATCATCAATAAACCAAAAGAATATTATAAATGGTGGGGAGAAAGGTAAAAAGGGGTGGAATGAATGTAATTCATCTACCAGAGGCTGTTGAGCTGTTTTGGGATGGAGATGGGAAGAGGGTAAACCAAAAGAAAGTCCAGCAAAAGAGAGAGATAAAGGCAATAATGCCCGGGAAAAGCAAGTGCAGTGGGAGTAAAGGAGAGGGAGGAGGGATGCAGAGTTAGGAAAGAGAAGTCAGTCATCTCTCCTTCCTCTCCTTGCACGAAGGAAACACAGCCGGGGCGGTGTTTTGAGGCTTGGAGAGATTCAAGGGGAGGTACTGATCATTTGTACATGAATTCTCTTGACTTCATTTCTTCTTCTTCTTCTTCTTCTTCTTCTTCTTCTTCTTTCCTAAAAAGTTTGAATCTCTGACTTACAAGTTTGTTGGTCTAACTTGCAATTCGAAATTGTAAAGTGATCGTATCTTATTGCTCTTTTTTTCATTTCGTAACTGATTAAAAGCTGTCGCAGAGAAATTTCTGTGTTGATTTTATTTGAAACTAAGATTGATCAAGATATTACCGAATGTTTTAATTGTCCTGTTATTATTTGTCAACTTTACTGTTTTCAACTTCAACAGGAACAATTTTGCAGTTGGAAGAGAGCAGAAAGACACATACACTACCCCTTCCTGCTTCTCTCCGGAGAAAATGCAACATAATCACTCAAGAGACTGCTTGAGGTACTACATCTCGCTTAATTCGTACTAGTAAGGCAGAGCCTGCTGTTAGGGCTTAAATGTCCAGGGTCTTGTTACAACGAATTGTACATCTTGAATTCTCAAAACAGCATCTAAAACTAGAACTCCCAATAGATCTCTTCAATTCCTATCTTGACCAGCTACCAAATGTTAATGTTATTTTAGCTAAGTATGCTTTCTATTCTCTATCTTGCATTAATAATTTCTTTAAAATAAATTAAAATTAGTTCATTTTAAAAAACTAAATAGAGCTATTAAAATAAGTATTTGAAACCCGTTAGTATATGCCCGCCCGGTGCATGCGACAATCTGGCTGCCATGTCAGCCCGTTGTCTAATTGCACGCTAGAGCTGGGCGAATATTAACTTTTTTATTATTATTTGAGTCTCATTAATATGAACAGCAACTCATATGCAACTATGTGAGCCAACCATTACGAGTCATTGAATTTTGATCTGACCACACGTGTTACTCAGGTATAATTGTTTTTGAATAACACGCACTTTTGGATCTTGATCCTACGGTTAAGCGATACCTTAGCTCACACACTCATGCATGAGTCTTGGCTCATATTAAAATTTTCCTTATTATTTTCCACACGCAACATAAATTTCAATCTATAAAATTCTAAGGATCAAGTTTTTATATTTTTGTTATTTTCAGATTTGTTTGATAATACCCTGTTGATTTTGTTGATTTAGAGAGTGATGCTCGGATTATGGGCAAGAAAGGAAGCTGGCTATCTGCTCTGAAAAGGGTCTTTGCATCCGGTTCCAAGGACAAGCCACCGCCACATGTAAAGCCATAACAACAGCTTCTAAGCTATTTAACCTAGTACAGCATCCCCATCAGCTCTAATACAGAGATTTCTGCCATGATCTGTTTTTAGTTACAGGGAACAGAGAGAAAGAATTCCAAGGAGAAAAAGAAATGGGGACTAGGGAAGCTGAGGCATGGAGAGACGAATTCCTTCATCCCACTTTACAGAGAGCCCAGCAGTGTTGAGAAGATACTAGGAGATGCTGACAAAGAGTACAAACGCCTGGGCGATCACCTGCAACTATCAGATGGGCACCAGAGGACACCCTCCTTTTCCACTAAACAGCACCAGAGGGCCCATGATTTGCCTTCACCGAAGGTGGTGGCTGAGAAGCCAAACTCTTCAATACCCACCAAAATTCATATTCAGCGACCCAACAAAGCCCCCATTTACAGTCCAAAGCTTGTTACTCCCAGTTACCACCGGATTGCTGCCATTAGAATACAAGCAGCCTACAGGGGGTATGCAGCAAGGAGGAGCTACAGGGCGCTCAAGGGCCTGGTGAGGCTTCAGGGAGTGATGAGGGGGCAGAGCGTGAAGCGGCAGACCATGAACGCCATGAGGTGTATGCAGCTGCTGGTGAGGGTGCAGACGCAGATCCACTCCAGAAGGGTGCAGATGATGGAGGTCCAGGCTGCCCACAGGGGCCATCCCAGGGAGCAGGAGAGCAGCTTGAGTGGGTGGACACTTACTCCTCCTGTAAGATGTCCTTTACATCATCTAGTAGTGAAGCTGAGTTTGATTTGGTATCAAAACTCTTAAAACGTGTTGGATTTGTGCTTGTTGCAGTCAGAGAACGAGCAGCAGCTGCTGCATGAAGACTGGGATGACAGCATGCTGCCCAAGGAGGAGATTGATGCAAGGCTACAGAGGAAGGTGGAGGCTGTGATCAAGAGAGAAAGAGCACTGGCCTATGCCTACTCTCACCAGGTACTCAACCAAATTTATAAATTTTCACACATTATAATACCAATGCTAATTAGGTGAAGTTTAATCTTAGGCAGGCTTTAATTACCTAATTAATGACTCCCACATTGCTAATCTATAATTTTAAGAACGTTAATTTAGCATACAGTGGGTGTTATCACTAGGAAATTAACCGTTTATAAGAATGCTAGATTGTGTACGTACATCAAATTTCATACATATTATAGGTTATAATGCTAATGGCAATTAAGAGAACCTTAAGTTTAAAGGTTACCAAATTAGGGAGGCCAACATTGTGATCTATACAAATTAATTATCTTACTAGACTCTGATTGATTTGCTTTAGATCACTCAAGGCTGCAGTTAATCATATTCTTACTATTAATTACTCTTTATGACATTCCATAGTCATCATTCACATTATTTGAAGCATGTATCTGGAGCACGGACTAGGATGTACCCTACTTTTATGTTTATAGAATCTCGTTTGTAAGCGCGCATTTGGCGCACTTTATTTCGAGCTCAACCTAACTTGAAAAATTATCATAGCCGTTGATCTAAAAATTTGATGGCACACACGCTAATACACTTTAGTGTGAGGCTAATAATACTTAATATGTATGCCATCGATTTTAAATATTAAGAACTCTCATAATTTTTTTCACTAGGCCCACGGTTAATAGGAGGCATAAAAAAATACTTTTGTGGCCATATTTATATGATTAGATTTATACGAACGAATTAAATGACCACTAAACATGTGAAGGAAGAAAATATGAGAACCTTTGGATTCAGTTTCTAAATTTTTTACTCACTATTTGTATTTGTGGGTGTCTACCATTGTTGGTCACGTTTGGTCCGTCGTGAAAAGTGGTCAGGCTAAACAAGTCCCATAAAAAATGCTTCTACCTTAATGTGATGGTGCTTGCGATGCGATTGGTCACACGTGCGTCATATTAACTTTTTCAAACATAATAAGCATTTGTGTATTCTGCATAACTTTGTGTGAAAATATTAATGCACATTCAGCTGTGGAAGGCCACCCCCAAGGCAACCCACGAGGCGCTAATGGAGATCAGGGCCGGAGGATTCCCCTGGTGGTGGAACTGGGTCGACCGTCAAATGGTGCCTACTCGGCCCAAAGATGATCATCAGCTTCCCCTCCCTAGGCCCAGTCCAGAGCCGAACTTTCCCATCAGGCCCACTCAGGTCACAACACAGCCAAAGTTTGTCCCGGACAATGCCGAGACCAGCGTACCTCGATCACCAAAGCTCTCTCCGGCACTGACCAAAACAAAGCTGGCAAAGCAAGTCAAGCAGAAGTCCGGTGCTGCCGAGTTCTCACCGAGGACTCCGGTGAGGGACGACGAGAGCCTGACGAGCTGCCCCCCCTTCTCGGTTCCAAACTACATGGCTCCTACTGTCTCAGCCAAGGCCAAGGTGAGGGCCTATGGTGGCAGTCCGAAGGAGAGGTCATCGGCAGCGGCGACACCAAGGGCACAGCCGAGGAAGCGGATGTCCCTGAGCCAGAGCATTGGGTCGTCCTTCAGGTGGAGCAAGGGCTCCTCCGGGCTCTTCTCAGGGAAGGATTCAGCTTCACATAGGATGAGTGGGACCCCCAAGCCCATGCATGCAATAGGGAATATCAGTGTGGACTCTACGCTCTCCTTGCCTGCTGGTCTTGGAAGGAAGCCATTCACGTTCAAATGAGTTGTCTTTACCTCTTTTTTTTTTTGGTTTTTTTATTTTGGGTGAATGATACGATTTGTTTGTGGATTGTGATGTGGAGGTACTAGTGCTTGTTGATTGGACATGTAAAAAAAAAGAGGAGTGGTATAATTGTAATAATTAATAAAAATCATTGGGATTTTGAGCTTTCTTGAAATTTTTTGGGCAATAACAAAGTTTTATTTATTCGCTTCATCTTTTATTATTAATTACATCTAAAAAAATAATATTTTTTATTAAATAGTAAAACTCACGTTTAAGAGAAGAAATAAATTTGTGATACTCTTTTTAAGCACCTAACCTCTTAAATTAATAGATGTATAATTTTTTTACCAAATAGAGCTATTAATGTAAGATATATTAAATATAAATATAATCCACATGACCTCACTATACACATAACATAAGCCGTTATTGTAGGCCCATACAGTAAGCACACAACAAATCACTATCACACAAGTATCATGTGAAGTATTAACACAAAACACACGACTATACAAAAAAAAGTCACCTAAATTTGCATCTAGGTGCATTATGGGTGCTAACCAGCCAAGTTTTAGGCTGACTCCATTTAAACCTGAGATTTCAACTTCTGAGTTCAAGTTGACCTCGAGCCAAATCAAGTTGGGCTGGTTTAACTCGCGAGATGGCATGACTTAAGAGTATTGGATTGTTTTCAAGTTCTCTATTTACTTCCCAATGAATAAAGTAAGGTTTAACTAATTTGTTTAATTAAACCTTTCTTTACATTTCCTCAATAGTGATTATGTTGGGCCTTTAGTGGGGCTTGAGGGTGGTTTATGTGTAAAATGAAAGAGTTAAAGGGAAAATAAATTAACTTAATCATTGGATGTAGGATTTTGTAATTGGTGGCCAAGAGCTACAATATATACACATAATTAAACTATTATTAAAGTGAATATGGGGGACTGACATTTTTTGTTGTAGAAATAATAAATTACCCCTAATACAAGTATTGTTTTTGGACTCTTATTCATAGATAAGGCAAAATTGCTATGTAGATCAATTTATATATGCAATAAGACTCTAAATCTCTCTAGTGTAGCAGGTGCATCCGTGCATGCAACACGTTCACTTCTACTAGTTATATACAATAGAGAGAAGAAAATGTTAGGACTTCTAACATTATATCTTGTATTCATGAATGACTTATATTTTACGTACTCCTTCCCTCCCATATTGATGGTATGGTTTAGGAAATAGGTTATTTTGGTTTTCTAATTCGGACTACATATAATTATCAAAATTTATAAAATAGAGCCAAAGCTAGCCATAAGCTGAGGTCAAGGTTTTCTTGAGCCTAGAACGACTTCCAATTCGAGTTAAGATTTAGCCAATTCAGCTTGCAAACCAGTTTGGTGTTACGCCCTAACCCCCCGGTGTGCAATCTCAATGCCGTTGATGACAAAACCAATCAATTTTCCACTACTAATTGAGATCATATCCACAAGAGTTGTCTCCAAGGGTCAATTAATTAAAACACACCCCTTTCAGTCACTTTCTAAACCTTTTTAAATAATTCTATAAGGCTTATTATTCATTTAGTGTTTAAATTTATTACACTATATTAAAAGTAAAATGGGGGACCAAAAATTTTTGTTTTGGACTTAGTTGTCCTTGTATTTTAATAAAATTATTAGTTCATTAATAGGTATAAAAAAGTAATATAATAATCTAAATTATTTTAAATTTACTACATTATTAAAATACGTTTAGTAGGTTACTAAGTGTTCTGCGATTTTATAGTTTCCAATTAACTCAGACTCTAACCAATAGTCCAATTTGATTGGTCAATATGTCTTCAAACTTCTTTATGTGCTCAAGTTTGTTGGGAAATATAATCTCTTTTTATAGGGGTTTGACTCATCAATTACCCCCTTGCTATCACGTTGATACAATACTCTCATTGTATGGTTGAATTAAATGGTTTGAAAATATCTTACCAGTGGTGATTTGTTGCACATACTTATTCTTGGGAAGATAGGGACTCTAAAGTCCATCCTAAGCTAGACAATCATAGTATTCAAGGTGCAGCACAATAGAAGCCCTATATACCTTACAATATAGTGGACCCTAATATATGTATGTAGCGTAACCAATGTTACTGGAAGTCTACACTTTTCTCCTGGCATAAAAAAAGTTCAATTCTCTAAGAAATTAATACCCATTTCTATTTTTTGGATAAATAAATTTTATTTTTCAAGAACTTCATCTTTAAGATATGGTTGCCCAAATTCATTTTAGTGAAGCTGTTTTTCCCACAATTTTGCACATATTCATGCATGCTTAGTACCTACAACAAAGAGCTATACTAATACTCCCTTTATCTCATATTAATATTTTATTTTTCTCCATTATAAGTGAATAAAACGGGCAAAAAAATGTGTTGAACAAAATGATTGTTAAATACTCACTTGTCCCATAATAAGTCTTCAATTTAGAAAATATTTTTTCTCATTTTAATTGTCCAAGTATAAACTTGTGCCTTAAAAATTACGATTCTAATGGGATCTCACAATGTCATGGTTGTACCTACTTAATAGCACCTCATTCTCCTAGAAGTAGACAAAGCCGTCTAAGACTAAGTAGAGGATGCTCAACCCCCTGGCTAAGCTTTGGGACAAAGTGATGATAGGAGGGAAGAGTTTTTCCTACTCTCTTGTGACAATGATCCGAGCATAAGCTCCGCATGAAAATTGTTGATATTTAAAATCAATGTCACACACAATATCACACATTAGTATCAATGATATTGACGCTAATGTGTGCTAGCATGTCCACTGGCAATCTCATCAATGAACAACTCCTATGCAAAGCTTATGCTCGGCTCATTGTCAAAAGGGAGGGAGAAACTCTTAATGATAGGAGATGATTGGATCATAGGATATGGTTGGATCTAAGAGTCATGGTAAGAGGGTGTGAGAGTTGTCTCCACTCCACTCGCCTCCGTATTTTCACCAACCCACGTAACAATGAAGATGCAATCATCTTCTTAGTTGATGGCCATGGCTTCAAAAAGTTAGATTCAATTACCACTGAGAAAAAGGTTCACACTGTTTTGCACACAGAATACCAACTTTTTTCTACTTTAAATTAAGAGTTTTCATCAAATATGTTATACTTTTGTAATAAATATGTGTTAGTATGTGCATTTGCACGTGCACTTTTGTGCTAATATCATGAAAAATAAAAAGGATTGCTAAGATTCCTCAATGTTACTAATGCTCTCTTGTCAAAGATTAGAAACCCTCTTTGCCATATATAATAAGATCCTCCAGAATTGAAGAATACGTGTTACAACTACATTTGTAGAGAATGGGATGCATTTTTTCCGCCAAACGCAAACTCGGGAAGTTTCAATGAGAACACACCCTCTACGGGGCCCACAGGTGGGTCTGGGGTACAAAAGGAACTCCACAAAGAAAGGGATCCACAAAATTTCAGCAGCGATATGTGGGCCCCTTCATCTACTCATTTTAAAATCAATGGCGGAGATTTTAATATTTTCAAAGGGGCAAATGATGGGGCTCATATAACTTGACGGCTTGTGTTGCTTCTTTATGTTGAACCTCCTCTGTATCACCTAGATCCCACCTCTCCTTATCAACTCGATAGTTAAATGAGGCTTGCGTTGAATTCACCTCTGCTCCGCATCAGCTGGTGAAATAACGGGGCCAACGGCATAAAAAGAATGTGAACAAAGAATGGGCAAAGTACAGAAGAAGTATGAATTAGGAACAAATATCCGACTCCCTTGTCAGTTGTCAAGAGTCGTATCTATGGACAGAACTTAGTTGTGTGAGCTGTTGAAACTTGGTACAATGGGTTTCTTGGATTCCACTGCACGTTGGTAAAATTGATGCAGAATTTAGAAGCGTGGTAGCCACTCTTCGTCCCAGCAGTTTTTGGCAGATACTCTGTGAATTAGAATACAGATCGCTGAGGTGTGTTTTAAACTTTGCCAACCAATCCATGATTGAGCCCGTCTAAGCTTAAATTGCCCGCTTCTTTTTCTACCTTGGCTGATGAATTACCTCTTATTGCCACAAAATTGATCTACTTTGTCGTCTTGCATAAATAGCTCCGTGCAAAACTTTACTTCCCGCATGCCCCACAGGTTGTTCCATGGCAAGAGAAATGGATTAGAAAAAAGGACATAATAGTAGGAATCTATTTTTGTTACCAGTTTTACCAAGTGGGGCCATTCTGACTTCGTGAAATATAATCACTTGCTGTTGATTCTAGAACAAAGCTTGTCTCCATATAGCGTAATTTTCCAGCATGAAGCTTGAAGCATAAAGACGGAGCCTCTTTTTGGCACAACTAGAGCATCAAAATACTAATAATTAGTTCCGGAAGATGTTTCCCTTTCTTGCAGGAAAACAAGTTCTCATCTACATAAGATGTGCAAAAAATAAGGTACTAATACATGATCTGTGATAACTGATATGATACAGAAAACTAACTTGGATACCTCGGAACTTGTTCTCTTGCGTGATTATTCCAAAAGTTTCAGCTGTTTCTCGTATCATAATACCACTTGTTCTGATGAAAGCATTTACCTTGCATTCAACAACTATAAAAATCAGTTAGCAATAATATCCATTTTTTAGAGATGGCCTTAGTCAACATCATAAAGCTTTTAAGAGAGAAGGGGTGAGGAAGAGCAGAGCATAAAAACAGAAGGCAAGCGTGGGTAGAATGAAAAAGAGAGAAGCTGAGGCTTTCTCTTCATGTTGTCATCAAACCCACATCAATTTTGAGCAGGAAACGGGCTCTCTTCATCCAAACAGAACTCCTCATGTCAAACATAACTCGCATTAAACCATTAAAACCTGTCTGGCCTAACAAAGTTTATTTTTCTCTCTTGTGATTACAAGGCCATGAAAATAAATTGCACAAACCTGCATTTCCCTCACCAGATCATTTAATTATGCAAATAGTAATTACCTAAAAGAATAGCACCATGTAAATCTGCATCTAGGAGGGATTGAGGCAACTGGTTGTTCCTGAAAGAAAGCATTTAAATGTTGGAATGACAACTAAATAGTAAACAAAAAAGGCATACTTTGATTAATGGTAAATGTCATGGAAGCAATAAAATTAGGCCTCCAAGTACCAGGATTCGGATCGCAATTGTCATGTAAAAAAGACAGGATAAACCATTTGTGCATAATTAGAAAAGAACATAAAAGGCTCAATGAAGAGGCATAGTTTTCAGCTACCCCAGCAAACAATTAGGCTCAAGAAGAGTTCAATAATAGGTCATAATAATTATAACCAAGAAGTGCTTTTTCCCAACAATTTGATGCTGGCAACACAGATCTTACATCTCCACTCTAGTTTGTTTTACTCTTTTGTAAGTTATAGCATAATCTTATTCTTCCTTATTAACTTCATCCAAGTCCTCTTAGGTTTCCCTCTCGCTCTTTTGGCCTCCTTAACTTGCATTCCCTCTAACCTTCTTACTAAGGCCTCCCTTGATCTCTTTTGAACATGTCCATACCAACGCAACCTACATTCCCTAAGCTTCTCCCTTGAATGTATTACCTCTAAGTTCTCACAAATATACTTATTTCTTATCCTATCCCTCCTAGTTATCCCGTACATCCACCTTAACATCCTCATTTCGACGGCATTTAGTTTATTTATGATTTCTCTTAGGGCCCAACACTCCACTCCATAGGGTATCACAAACCTAACTATTGTCCAATAGAATTTTCCTTTAAGCCTATTTAAGACTCTTCTATCACACATCACCCCTGTCACGGCTCTCTACTTTGCCACTCTACATTAATCATATATAACACCACTATCTATATCACCCCTTTCGTGTATAATGGAGCCTAAATAGCATAATTGCTCACCTTTTGGCAGTTCTTGCACTTCTATTTCAATTGTGTCCACCTATAGTTCTACCTCTTATTTTTAAAGCTTTTGATTCTAAGGCTTCCCTCCACATTTCTAACTTAGTGTTTAATCCTACTTCAGTCTCATCAACTAAAACCAGATCATCTGCAAAAAAAATGCACCAAAGAACCTTATCTTGATTATATGGATTTAGTTCATCCATAACTAAGACAAAAAGTAACAGGCTAAAGGCAGATCCTTAATGAAGACCTAGTAACGGAGAACTCCTTAGCTTCTCCCCAAACCATTCTTACACCAGTCACCACCCATTACACATATCCTTTATAATGTCTATGTATCCTCTTATAACCCTTTTCCTCTTCAGCATGCTCCAAATAGGCTCTCTGGGCATTCTAACATATTCCTTCTCTAAATCTATAAATGTTTTGTCGTTTATCCCTATAATTCTCTACTAATTGTCATAATAAAAAGATAGCTTCAATAGTTTATCGCACTGGCATATAACCAAATTAGTTCTCCGTAACTTTAGTCACTTTCCGCAAATGACCTTCTACTACTCTCTCCCATAGCTTTACAATATGGTTCACAAGTTTGATACCCATATAATTTGAACAATTTTAAATGCCCCCCTTATTTTATATAAAGGTATAAGGTATTTGTAGTTCAATAGTAGGGTCAACTATAAATATTTTGCAGGGTTATCTTTTGGGCAGAAAAATCCAAAGACTTAAGGGAATGATAAAACTGCAGGATTATAAGAGAGGAAATCAGGGAAATTTATGGATTCTTAAGTGATCTGGTTCATGGCAGCATGGGCCAGGTAAAGGGACTCGTTGAGTATGAAGAAGAAAAAGGAGATAAACCACAGGCTCAACATCCAAAACCCTAGCTATAATTGAGGAATAATGAGAAAGTTTTTATATGACCATATAAAGTCAAACAAAAATTTGCCCTTTAAAATTATATTTCGAACCTTTACTTGCTTGCACAGAAACTGCAATTCATTAAATCTACAATAACTATTTTTAGCAAGCTCTTAAGATGGGATGCTAATTGCTATTAAAGAGATTCCCATATATTTCAGTCCAATAGCAAGATCCTGACTGGGTTCAAGCACAGCACTTATGGAGCACAAGGAGGTCAAGAGGAAAACTTAAAAGGTGTGTATATATATGTGTATGTATGTAAATAAAGCAGGAGAAAAAGTGATTTACCTGGTATTGTTGAGAAGTTTAATTATATAGTCATTCCACATCTCGTTCATTGGCATAAATTGGTCAAATCTGGGAGTTAAGCCAAAGATATGAGTCAAAAAGAAGATGAGTACGCACACACATCATTACAAATATACATTAAGTCAAGAAATTTCTAATAGGCATATGAAATCTTAACCTTTGAAAACAAATAAAAGTGCAAATTCAAATTTGACAAGATGTACAAATATGCAATCTATGACATAAAAAGTATGTGGCACTAAATAGAATAAAATAAATGATGCCCTTACTTATGGAACTTTTGTGGCATATGAAATGACCCATATTTACGATGTTGTCGCAACGACAAATGCCTTTTAGACCGCTTTGATTGTCGTTGCCAAGCCTTTTTCCAGCCATCCACTGAAGCATTTTGTTTACTTACAACACTATCAAGAAGCATCCAGCTATCAAATTTGATACTTTTTGATCCCTGCAAGTATTTTTTAGCAGAATCTCCTCTTTGGAAAAGTTCACGAACTATCTTGTTTGATGTACTTTCCTTTTGACTTGAAAACTGCCGAATAGGGGAAAATGTGTAACATAAGAAATGCTAGCCGTTCATTGTTTAATGTGTCTATTGTGAAGCAAACCAAAATCGGTACCTTGAAATTAGTTTCTAATAAACTACTGTGAACAGGATGAGTAAGCTGAAAGTATGCAGCACCTTGTGTTTCAACATCTGCATAAGCACGTCATAAGTCACTGACTAAATTCCAATGTGCTCGAATGGACTATACCAGTTTACAGTATAATTACCAGATAATCGAAGATGTCCAGGTAGGTGGTCAGAACCTTGGAGAACTGCGTTTCCAGGATGTTGGGGCAAAATCAACATGACAAGGGTTAGCTTCCCAGAAGAATAAAATGACAATAAACTGTGTCAAAGAAACAAATATACACACACAAAAAATGACTAAGTTCAAGTAATTTTGTTTGGGAAGCCAGTATCAAACACAGAACTCCTATAAACCTATGATCAAAATGCCTAAGGCGCTATGACTACGACAAAAGAATCACACTTTCACCTAACTGCTCTGTCAATTCTATTTCCAAGACTCCGATAACACAAACTTGGTATCTTAACGACTCCTGGGGTACCTTCTCCAGCAGTTTTATCTAGGCAATTAGGCGAAATTCTAATGGTACACAACATGTCGAATAATATGGATTTGTAAGTGCCAATATATCTAGGCAATTAGGCAAAATTCCAATGGTACACAACATGTTGAATAATATGGATTTGAAAGTGCCAATAGAGGAGTCCAGAGTGGACTGGTAAGTAAACTTTGGAACAGATGACAATAAATTTTCTCCAACAAGCTAGATATATACATAAATTTTTCAACAAAAGATTAAAGATTTTACATAACTGCTCCGTCAATTCTATTTAATCTAAAACTCCAATAACACAAACTTGGGATCTAAGTGCCTCATGGCATACCTGCTCCAGCAATATTATCTAGGGAATAAGGCGAAATTCCAATGGTACACAACATGTCAAATCAATATGGATTTGTAAGTACCAATAGCGCAATCCAAAATGGACTGGTAATAAGCTTAGGAACCAATGACAACAAATTTTCTCCAACAAGATGAACATGTACATAAATTTTACAATTGGACTGAAACGCATACATAGGAGAAACAAATTGAGCACAGTCTTTATAAATTTCAGTCATACATCTTGATCATGATTAAATTGATAAATGGACAGAAATACAGCAAAATTATCATAGACGCTTTCATACATTATCTGTAGCATCAACACGGTCATTCTAGAAAATTCGATATGCAGTCAAAACTTCCAAGTTCCGCATTCTGTTTGACTAGATCAGAATTTAAACAATATACTTCAAAAGCCCAACAACATAACTAAATACTGAGAGAGTCACGTATCTTAAAAAGATAACAAAAAACAAAAAAACATACTTCTACTAAGTGATTTTCATAATATTGGTGGGGGAGTAATCCTAACTCTGCTGGAAGGCAGCAAGGAAGACATGCCTGGGGGTTGAGGCCGCAGGAACGAAGGAGAAGAAGGGTCCTCGCGCTGCAAGGGACCCTCCTGAGGCGGGGTGCCCTGCTGTTTGTTCAGCTGGCTCCGCTGCTTCTGGAGATCTGAGGTTTTGGCGGTAGCAAAGCGCCGTTCCAGGGCGTCCAAGGCACGTCTTTTGGGGTCTGAAACATGGCTCGCCGTCTCGGGTGTAGGTCTCATCTTGATGAGCGAAAGAGATGAGAACCAGAACTCGGAGAGATTAACACATATATTTTCACAATTTAAGTGGCATTATCTTACAAGTAGAATCAATATTTTAAAACCCGGCACGAAGTCGGACTCGAATATCCATCCATTTTTACATAATCATATTGTCTATCCATTCGCCATCTGTAACGGACATATAAATTGTCCATCTATTTCGGTCTGGACACATACAGTTACACTCATCCAATGAGATTCGGGCAAAATTTTTCGTATTATCCAAAATCTGAACCCGACCAAATACTACATAGTAATGTAGGGCATAAGGAAATGACAAAGCCTAAAATAACATATTTCAATCAAAAATCAATTCATATGCTGATTTTTAGCTTCCTCTAAAGAATTACTATCCATTACTTCATGACAACTTCCGAACTCGTGGGAGAATGAAAACCAGCAAAGTAAACTCTACAAAAGGGAACAAATTAGCTTGTAATTAACAAGCCAAAAACTTTAAAGCACGCAAGAAACTTCACAAAAAAGAGATTACAAAGAAGAAAAGGAGTCGTCAAATGGAAAAATAAACCACAATTTATAATTTATACCAGGTGCCACACACCAAGAATCAGAGAAAATCCAAGACTCAAATTAAACTAGCTTTGTCCAGTTTAACAACCTCACATAATATGCCACAGACAACCCCCCCCCCCCCGCTCCCAACCCACCAAAAGAAAGGTCATGAAAGAGTTGAAAGTATCTATCTAAGCTTTGTCACATTGTCTTTTAAGAGACGAAATCTGCAAAAAACCTATAAAAAATTTTCCTTCTGAAAATAAAGTCCAATCTCGTCATGTATGTTTCTTCGATAATGACAAAGCCCCAAACTAAATCCAGTGGGAAGCGGTAAGGTTAATAGTCAGGAAGATAAGGCAAGTATAAGCTCCGGAATAACCGACATGAGTGTTAAAAGAGTAAAATACACGGAGCTCTTCCAAGTTCTAACGCGTACGTAAACATGTAAACCAAACACAGGTTTGAGGTTTCTACATAATAAACAAATCAAGTACGTAAAAAACCAATGCATTCTGCAACAATAAGAGAACCAGTCCAAGAGAGAGATGAAATATCTAATCACCGTAAACCTACACGACCGTGGATTAGGTCGCTTCTGGTCCGATACGAATGAAGGAGAGAGCACAAGAAGACGAAGGCTAACCTTATGAGCTCCAACTTCGGACTAAAATCCAGAAAGGCACCAGAGAGATTTTTGGCGGGCCACGGCGGACGGAGGGAAGGATTCACTACAACCCAATGGCCCCAGTCGCCGGAGCCGCGTCCTGTACGAGAGCTTGAATTCAGAAAGGATCAAAGGGGCTCCGGCACCCGAGGGGAAAAGAAATTATATTCGCGGACGCGGACAGCCGCGGACACAGACAACGTTGTCCCAGCCGTGTCACTAAAGACTAAAACCACCGTCCGTAGCCGCATCCGTGTCCGCGTCCGCGTGAACAAGCTAATACCGTCTGCGGATAGGTATAACTGCAGAGGCGACAAAGGTTGTCCGTTTACACCTTTAGGTTAACCCGGGGTTGACCCTATTTTTATAAAATATATTTATTTTTTTGAAAAAAATACTCAAAGCCCCTTATCACCAAAAAAAAATAGCTGACATCTTTTAGCGTCTTTGTATCCCTCACATCCCCTATAATTTTACTCATGCTCACCCTACTTACCTCTTTTATTAAGGGTGTTAGCGGTGGGTGGTACTCTTTGCCAAATAAAGTTAATTTAGATAAAGTCTTTAGGTCTCCGTCAATTCTATATATTGTGGCGGTGACCACCCCCCACCAGAAGTTAGGTTTTGTGGTAGGGGGTACCCCCACCAAATAAAACTATATTATATGGGGTTGTGGCGGTGACCTCTCCCCACTAGAAACCATCCATAAATTTTTAAGGATTGGAGGTTTCTTGACATGCTATACCATCTGTCGAATAAAATTTATTTTGACGAATACCTTAGGTACTTGTCCAATTCTGCATATTTTGGCGATGGCCACCCCTTGCCAAAAACCATCTAAAAGTTTTTCAAACGAGTAGCAAGGCAAGGGGGAGAGGGGAAAAGATCATAGAAGATGAGCCACAAGCAAGGGGGAAGAAGGAAAAAAGTCATGGAAGAGGAGCCGTAAGATGAAAGAGCTTACGCCGGAGGGAGAATATTGGGAATGAGGCAATGAAAAAACAAAAATAGAGTTAAAAGGAAGTGTGTGTGTGTGTGTGTGTGTGTGTGGGGGGGGGGGGGGGGGGGGGCAAGGGGGGGGATATGCAAAAGCACCCTCTCCCCCTCCCCTTTTCCCTCCCTCAACTCCCCTGCTACATGGAGACAACGACTTAGTGACAATAACCTAGTGACGATGACACGGCTCAAGCCACCTTCCTCCCCCTTTCCCCTAATGCGGCTCCCTGCCTCCCTCTACCCCTTCCTTCATCTGTCTTCACCTTCCCTCCCTCTACCCCTTGACAACTAGGCCATGAACATAACAGACCCCTTCCTCCATTCCCTCTTCCCTCTTCCTCATTCCCCTCTTTTCCCTTCCCCTCCCTCTCCTCCCTAGCGGCCTGACCATGAACTTGCCCCCATACCCATAACAATTCCCCTCCCTGACTTCCCTAGTCCCAATCCCTCCATCCCCCTTCCTCCATTTGCCTTAGAAAATATCTCCAGAAAAACTAGAGGCTGACTAGCATGGACAACCGAAAGCAGGAAGATCTAGCAAGTTGACGATAGTGGGGGCATTAGAAAGGCTTCACCTTTGCTATTCGGCGAGGTTTTGTCAAGCACAAAGAGGTTTGAGATGGTAGCCCGCCCCCCCTGGCCTGCCTTCCCCGTTCCCCTCCCTCTCTTCCCCCTTCCACCCTTCCAATGTTTAGAATTATTTTATACCCGTTAGAGTTACCGATTTGACTGGTGGGCTAAAGTGAGCCCGTTAACTCGACCACTCAGCCCAATTTTTGATCGGTACTAATCGAACCAGGTTGAACCAGTTGGGCTGGTCCATATTTTAAAAGCTAGTATAAATATTAATATTAGATAACTATATTTTTATTATATAGCATAAATTACGTAAAATAGGTAGAATATATGATATATAATAATGATGTAGAATGGGAGTGAATACAACCATTGTTTATCCAGAAAACCTAATAAGATACAAAATTTAGGCATTAGTAAACCTAAATAAATAAGATAATAAATTGTTTAAATAAAAAATTAAATGATACATTAATGTCTCTTATTCTCTCATCTCATCATGACTATCGCAATTTTGTCACAATCTCAACAATTATTTTTACACAGTCTTGAGTCTAGCAAAGGTCCCAAGAACAAGATCTCGCCAAGACGGCATACCATGGTCTGAAACATAGTTTGCAATATAGATTATCGGAGACATTGACGAACTAAATATAAGATAAATCAAAGATATATCAGACATTAGGTAAGATAATATCTGTGACCTGAAAATAATGTTTTCACGTGTATCTTTAATCTCAAATACATTATCAAAATCACTAATACAAATCTCAAACAATGGTAACACTAGAAGTGGCAAAGGTTCGGGTGTTACGACTCGTTTTTCGATTACGTCTAACCTGAAAGGTTAGGCCTAATTAGATAATTTTGGGATAAATTTTAGAAGTTTTTAATGCTTTAAACCTCCATATTTGAGTAGAGCTCGAAGAAACGAGTATAATGAATCAAAGAACGGGCGAAATAGAGGTCGGGACCGGAAGTTACGATATTTGAGAAACGTGCAATATAGGTGGGGCCCACTTAGAAAGAGCATGATTTATTACTTTAAGTGGGTTGGTATCGAAAGGCTCGTTGATACAAGTCCAACGGTATCAAGAACGCGCAAATCCGAATCCGGGGTAAGAAGTTTCGCGCGTTTGAAGGATTCCTTTTAAAAATATATATATAAAGAAATGCGCAACGCGCGTGCGACACGCGCGATTGCGGCGTGCGACACGCGCGATTGCGGCGTGCGACACGCGCGATTGCGGCGTGCGACACGCGCGATTGCGGCGTGCGTAACGCGCTGCTGCGATGCGCAGTCGCCGTGCGCGTCACGCACGGGCGACGCACCGCGGGCGCACGGCGCGGGAAAATGGCGGGCGCCGCGTTTTTGTGCGGCGCGGCGCCGCAGTTTCGCGGCGCCGCGGTTTGAATTTGCGGCACGCCACGGTTTGAATTTGCGGCGCGCCACGGTTTTTGGCGCGCTGGGGTTTATATAAACCCCATTTGAGCTCTCTTTTCAGGCAGAACTTCTCTACCCCCGTTTCTGACCAATCTGAGGCCGATTAAGGCCGTTCAAGACCCATTTCCTACTAAATCAAGTATGCTCTACGCAATGGAGCTGTCCGTTCTTCGAGTTGGAGACCATATGATGAGGAAACGTCCCAAGACAAGAGGAAGTCTTGCCCGTTATCTTTATGCACCGACGAACTTCATTTTCTCTGTTTCTGGCCATCGCAACTCTGATTTAGTCGGTCCAAGAGGCGTTCTTGACTAAATCAAGTATGTTCTATGTGGTGGAGGGTTCCGTTTTCTGAGTTGACAATCGTATGAAGAGGAAACGCCCCAAGACAAAGAAAGGTTCTACCCGTACTGACAAACTTTGTTTTCTCTGTTTCTGGCCATCCCAACTCCGATTTAGTCAGTCTAAGAGGCATTCTTAACTAAATCAAGTATGTTCTACGCGATGGAGAGGTTTGTCCTTTGATTCGGTAACCATATAAGGAGGAAATACCCCGAGACAAGGAGAGGCTCCACCCGTGATCCTCGAGCAACGAACAAGAAAAATGGGCCCGAAGCAAGACGGGATTCTATCCGGAGTTACCAGGTTACATCAAGAGAAGTAATCCAGACTAGGGGAGGTTCTATCCGCCGCTCACAGGCACAGAAAACGAGAAGAGTCTCCGGCAAGGAGAACATTTATACATAGTTTTTCGGTACAAGACGAGGAACGTATGGAGGCTAGAGGAAGCTCCGTCTAATATCTTCGGATCTGAAGGGGAGGATGCTTGTGTAAGCAACTCCGTATACCGCTACTATACGAGACATGAGGGCAGTAAGCTTTTCTGATCTCCCGTTTTTATTATATAACGGCGTGTGTGCTATGCTATGTGCCTATATGTCATGCTATGTGCCTATATACTATGCTATGTGCCTATATGCCATGATGTGTATTGTCTCGCTTTATGGTAGAGCGAGACACGTGATGTGTGTGTCCGGTCTCGGCTCAGTGATAGAGCGAGCCGGGTGATGTGCTCAGTCTTGATTCAGTAATGGAGCGAGACATGTGTATAAGATTTTGATCCCGCTCTGTGGTAGAGCGAGATGTACGATTCCATTAATTTATTAACTTTCGCTTGACTCCGATATATGATGAGTGTTTGTATACTCCGATTAAATATTCGGATATATGTATTTTATACGTATGATTTTGTGATATTTGTTGTATGTAGTAGCCATTAGGCAGAACTACGTTCGGATCCGATCGTATTGGAATAATATCCAATACGTACATAGGCAACCAACGGCAAGGCAACGTTGGCCCAATCCAAATCATTATAATAATATGTTTTATTTTGTTTTACACGCGACGAACTATAAAGCTTCGTCGTGTGTATGTGTTCGTTACAACCTAAGTCTACGTACGAGGAAGCCTTAAAGCTCCGTAGTGCGTAGACGAACGTTGTACCTCTCGCACTCAGACGATGATTCCTGGCTCAAGGAAAGAGTAAATTTCCTATTAGTGATTTTGTGGGCCCGGCTTGGGTCGGGTCGTTACATCGGGCCAACTTGGCTCTTTACTAGCGGATTGAGCTTGAGTCTGGCATGTTCACAACAGGGATCCCTGGTCCATATGCGGCCTAGGCCATGCCGGGCCTTGTATTGAGGTCCATGGGCCTTATCATGCCTAGCCCAGGCCCAACCCAAGACTAACCAAGCCTATTAATGCCCATAAGGCATTATGGGCTTATGATAGGTCATGCCCATAAGGACTTATGGGCTCACAAGAGAGCCTATCCTACTGTCATGGGGTAGTGAAGTGTATTATTTGTGACATGTGATGGGGCGTACACACATGTGGAAAGTGTTATCTATTAAGTATGTATTCATTATAGGAACTACCCGGAATATTGCACACACATGTTGTGCAATATTACGGGCCTTCCCCGCAATGCCCGTATACTGTAGGACACAACATGTGTGTGCAACTTTGCGCATAATGTTACACGTAATGATGTGCACACATAGTTGACCATGTTGAGACACTTGGTTGGCTAATACATATTTAGAGTCTTAAGATGTCACCTTCCTCTTAAATAGTGTTGGAGAGTCTTGTAGAATGTTTTGGGGCCGTTTGACAAATTTTGGAGGGACCATGCATGTACAACTATTTTGGCTGCTACTCCAGCAGAATGAAAAAAATATCTTATGCTATATAGAGGGACTTGGTGAGCTAAATTGTATAATCTATTAGTGCCTAGCCTTGCAACCGGATGTCTTGGATGACAAAGAAGGTTTGTTGGGCTGCTAGTTATCATACCAGGAGCTCCGTCCATTGGGGTATGGGCCTCTCCGACTCATTGGTAGTATCACGCCCTGCCACACCTCCTCCATTGATGGCGCAAGCCCTTGCAGGTCCCACACCTTGGCCCATGTGGGGCTGCACTAGCTCAAAGTGTTAGTGTCACGACCTGGATTTTTTAAAGCATTTTTAAATAGCACGAACGGTAGGTAGCGAATTTTTTTTCCTTTAAATACAAAATAAACCATTCTATTAAATATCCAGGTCATGATAACTGGGGTTCACAAATATGAATATCAAATCATATGATATTATTTAACGTCTAAAAATTCATAAAGACCAACTCATCCATCTAAGTACAAGTCTGTCACCCGTCTGAAAATAAATAACAAGTTGACTCTCACGATTAAGGTACACTTACGTATCGGAGTTTCAAAAATGCGGAAACCTCTTGAGCTCGCCTGCCTTGGTCAGACTTGTCGTCGCCTGGAGAATCTGCAACATAGCAAACAAAACAACACAACAACAACAATGGAATCTCTCCGCTTTCAGGAGAAGAGCTTCCAAAGGACAAATGGTTTTATTAATATTTTTCGGATCGGGCCAACATCACCCGATGTTAGTTGCCTACGTACTCATCAGACAACATCTCCAATGTTTCCAACAAGATCGGATCCAGACGTAGTTCTGCTTAAAAACTACACTATATTGAGAAGCATAACATCACCCATGCAATGCTTAAATATTTTCAAGCAACCTACATTTTATGCAAGTCCTTTAATCGTTCTACTTGTTCTAATTAAACAAGCAATATCAATCAATGTTATTAATTATCTCTCAAACCATTGTTCGATAATTAATATCCCTATCTAATTCCAATGACAGACAGACTCATTAGATGTCAACCTAAGTGACAAATGACAATGAAACACCCTGGAATCCACTAGAAAGTGCCATCTCCCAACCTAGCCCATAAGGACCTGACCAGAGTAGAAGGGCATGGCCCACAACTGCACCTGAACAGAAGTGGTCAGAGATGCCAACCAAGTAGGATGTCAGCAACCCTAATTGCGTGTACACTAAAAGATCCTCAATAGATCTGCGGTAAGCCTGACTCACAAAGAACTCCCTCCAATGGGGAGGTGCAACTACATAGTCAAATCAGCGGCTCCTCAATAGAGCTAAAACTCAGGAAATCATTCTGAACCCTATCTTGCTCATTTATAAGCTAGGATTCCGAATGACTATCCTAAACCCTATTAGTCCCTTCTAGACTAAGGTTTACAACTCGAGACATGTCATTGGTTCATCAACCAAGGCAAATCATCAGGTCAAAGGCTTTGTTCACTGTATGAACTAGTCCCAGACCCCTCTGAGGTATTTTAGTCATTATCTTTATTAGGTGTTCTCCCCTCAAACCAACAACAACCCATGTCTCTTGATTAATCTTCATTAATCTTAAGTTATTGATATAAATCAATGCATCAATATCAAAAGCATGCATCAACATAAATAATCACGCAATCATACAAACGTATAAATAATAAATGGAGGCCCATTGCATTCATTTGCAAGACTAGGGATCAGAGAATTCAAGCTTGATATGTAAATTAACATATTCCATGAGTGATGTACATAAAACCCTAGTGGATTTCTGCGCTGTGCTATAGACACGTGCAATAGACTGCCCTAAACCCTGAGAATTAGGGTTTTCTATTGGTTTCCCATGACACTGTGACTTGTCAAGGTCTTCGTGTCACCTACCGGTCACACCCCTTCCTTTTGAAGTCGTTTATAGGGTACCTTAACTCTTGATTCACTAGGTCATCCGTTTCAACAAAAACAGAATACATTGCCCCTAAGGGCATTAGGGTAATTTTAGTACCTAAGGTATGATACCCTCCCTTGGGTCATTCTAGTCATTTTACTGCCCCTCTATTGATTTAATTCATTGACCTCTCACAAGGCTCCACTCTCAGACCGACTCACGCTTCCATTCACACGAATGTGGGCGGGTCCACTCTAAGGGGTATTTTTGTTATTTGGTTTAAGGTCTTAATGATGTCCAATGGGTACAAAATTAGGCTCAAAGGCACTACTTGACTTCATGGACCCTATGTAATTTTCTTGGCATGTGACGGGGTCGTGAACCCCTTGAATCGACCCAGGTTTTGACTAACGGTTTACTATAAATTCTAAGGGCAAAAGGGTCAATTAACCACTCATTGGTATTTTTCTTCACTAAGAGATTTGGCCAATAATTAGGTTAATCAGTAAACTCTCACTGAGAATTTTTCCAAGTTTTAAGCCAATTCATCGGCCCCTGAACCGGAGCCCCGAAGTCAAGTAAATGGTTTTCACACGATGATTTAACTACCAGGGGTAAAAAGGTCATTTTAGAGACTCTGGGATTTTTACCGGTCTTGAAACTTGGTCAAAACACTCGTAACTCTCTCAAAGTCTACGGGTAATTTTTCTAAATTTTTAGAATAAATAAAGACTCTTGAACTGGACCCGGTTCAATTCACCCCCTTTTCTTTCTTTTTCTTTTTTTTAAACCCGACCCGGGCCGGGCCGGTTTGGGTTGATGACCCGCAATGCGGGTCGTCTTCCCCACGTCCGGCCAGAGGCGGCACCGCCCCTGGACACCACAGGTGGGCAGCGGACTGGGGTCCACCAGATCGCCGCCATGCGGCGATGACAATGGACCTAGCCCCCGCTGTCGCTCGGTGGCCGGCTCGACCAAAGTCGCCCTCTTTCTCTCTCTTTTTTTTTAAAAAAAACGAACTGTTCGGTGCGGCGGCCAGTCACCACGGCCGGGAAACGTCCCGAAACTGACCAGATCGTGGGATTCGACGATTCCGGAGGCCTAGACCCGCCGCCTGTCCCCAGCCGTCTCCGCCCTGCCGAGAGCTGGAAACTGTTCCTTTCCCTTCTTTTTATTTTTACTGTGCAATAGCGGCAAAAGCTGTCACGACCCAGATTTTTAAAAGCATTTTTAAATAGCTCGAACGGTAGGTAAAATTTTTTTTTCTTTAAATACAAAACAAACCCTTCAATTAAATATCCAGGTCATGATAACTGGGGTTCACAAACACGAATATCAAATCATACGATATTATTTAACGTCTAAAAATTCACAAAGACCAGCTCATCCATCTAAGTACAAGTCTATCACCCGTTTGAAAATAAATAACAAGTTGACTCTCACACTTAAGGTACACTTACGTATCGGAGTTTCAAAATTTTGAAAACTTCTTGAGCTCGCCTGCCTTGGTCTCACTTGTCGTCGCCTGAAGAATCTGCAATAAAGCAAACCAAACAACAACCACAACAACAATGGAGCATCTCCGACTTCAGGAGAAGAGCTTCCAAAGGACAAAAGGTTTTATTAATATTATTCGGATCGGGCCAACATCACCCGATGTTAGTTGCCTACGTACTCATCAGACAACATCTTCAATGTTTCCAACAAGATCGGATCCAAACGTAGTTCTGCCTAAAAACTATACTATACTAAGAAGCATAGCATCACCCATGCAATGCTTAAGTATTTTCAAGCAACCTATATTTTATGCAAGTCCTTTAATTGTTCCACTTGTTCTAATTAAACAAGCAATATCAATCAATGTTATTAATTATTTCTCGAACCATTGTTCGATAATTAATATTCTCATCTAATCCCAAAGACAGACAGACACATCAGATGTCAACCTAAGTGACAAATGATAAGAAACACCCTGGAATCCACCAGGCCCCTGGAATCCACCAGGAAGTGCCATCTCCCAACCTAGTCCATAAGGACCTGACCGGAGTAGAAGGGCATGGCCCACAACTGCACCTGAACAGAAGTGGTCAGAGACGCCAACCAAGCAGGATGTCAGCGACCCTAATTGCGTGTACACTAAAAGATCCTCAATAGATCTGCGGTGAGCCCGGCTCACAAAGAACTCCCTCCAATGGGGAGGTGTAACTTCACGGTCAAATCAGCGGCTCCTCAATAGAGCTAGAACTCAGGAAAGCATTCTGAACCCTATCTTGCTCATCTATAAGCCAGGATTCCGAATGACTATCCCAAACCCTATTAGTCCCTTCTAGACTAAGGTTTACAACTCAAAACATGCCATCGGTTCATCAACCAAGGCAAATCGCCAGGTCAAAGGCTTTGTTCACTGTATGAACTAGTCCTAGACCCCTCTGAGGTATTTTAGTCTTTATCTTGATTAGGTGTTCTTACCCAATCCAAAGCTATCAAACCCCAAATAATTATTCTTTCAATAATTTTCAACTAGTGATAAATTACTATCACAACATCAATATCAAAAATCGAAACAAAAAACAACATAAACAATCAGAACTACACATGTCCAAGCATATCATAATATCAATAATAGAATTCATTAATGATATAAGAATCATTCGAGCTCTCATGCCCTAACCCTCCTTGGGTTATCTTAATAAATCTTTATTAAACTAGTCGAAATGCGCCTAAGGGTATTAGAATAATTATCCAACATTGGATACAGTCCTCTCTGCACTCGGGTATGTCTTTAACCTCTCAAAATGTTTCAGTATTACATTGGCCCGTTAATAGCATCCATGCGAATACGGGCTGATTTGCATAAGGGTATTTTTATCTTTTGTTCAGGGCTTCCCTACACCTTGACAGGTTCAACACTAATCCCAAGGGTACACCTTGACATTGTGAACCCGTGGTAATTTTCTTTCCGTTTAACGGGGTCGTAAACCCCTTGAACCGACTCCGGTTCAATTAACTGTCTTACCTTAACCCCAGGGGTAAAACAGTCAAATATCTACTTACTGGGATTTTTACTTAGCTTATGGCTTGGTCCAAATTTAGGATACTCACTGGAATCTCCCTGAGATTTTTCTCAATTTATAAATCCACTTATAGGCCCCTGATCCGGAGGCCCTAAACTCGATCATTAGTGATTTATTCTATGCTACACTTACAAGGGTAAATTAGTCATTTCAGAGGCTCTGGGATTTTTCCCCGGTCTGAAACTTGGTCGGGACTCTTGAAATACTTCTATGGATACTTGGTAATTTTTACGAATTTTTTTTTATAGTCCTAAAGCTAGTGAACCAAAACCGGTTCAATAATATTTTTTTTAGACCAGACCGGACCGGATTAGACCCATTCGGGTCCGGTCCTGGCCACGGGTCGCCTGACCCGAACCTGCGCCCAACGACCCGCGACGCGTGGGTCGTCTCCTTCGCGTCCGGCCAGAGGCTGGAAAGCCTCTGGCGGCGGCAGCGGCTGCTGGCCCGGCGGGGCAAGGCTAGGCCTCACCGGATCTCCGCCCGTCGGCGATTCCGGTGGGCCTGGACTCGCCACCGCCCGGTGGCCGGCCGCGGCCAAATATTTCTCTTTTTTTTTCTTTTCTCTCAGTGCTGTAACCAGCTCGCGGCGCCGTGGCAGCAGGCAGCCACAACCGGAAAAAGTACGGGATCGACGGGATCGCCGTCTTCCGGCGATTCCGTGACCCTCGGTCCCGCCTCCGGCCACGGTCCGCACCGCACCGCCCCTGCCATTCAATTTTTTTTTTTTTACACTGTGACGACCCGGCGGCAGCCAATCCGCCGCCGCCAAGGCCGCCGGATCCAAATCTACTGCAGCCAGGACCGGCACGCCCCTCCCTCAATTGGTCCAGCCACCAGCTGTCGGCCGGTGGCCGGCTGGTGATTGGCCGGCAGTAGCAATTTCAATGAAATTGTGTGAACAGTGATTGCAGATGTGACAACCCAGATCCGAGGTAAATTTTATTGTTAGAATTTTTATATATTATTAGGACGTTATTTTGTTTTCAGGACTTAAATGAATGTTGTAGAACTTTAAAAAACGAACTTAAAGATTTTTGAAACATTTGATTCGGAGATAGTGACCGTATGTAGCAATCGTGGAAACGTGCATCATAAGCGGGCCCACGATAAAACTACGGTAAAACCTATCCTTGAGTGGTCTTGTTTCGAAGGGCTCGTCGATACGAGTCCGTCGGTACCAAGAACGTATAATTCCGAAATATAGGTAAAAAGTTATGGCTATTTTAAGTTTTGAAAAAGAAAAAAAAAAGGAAAATAATATTTTATTAACGGCTGACGCAAGCATTGCATCAGCCGAGATTTTACCGCGCGACGCGCGACGTCGCGCTGTTTGACTGCGCGACGTGGCGTCGCGTGGTTCGTCCGCGCGGCGGGCCCGGGACCCGCGCGCGGGTCCTCGCCGCGCGGTGTACCGCGCGGCGCGTGGAACCGCGCGGCGCGTGGAACCGCGCGGCCCGCGCGGACCACGCGCCGTCCGCGGCCGGACCGCGCGACACGCGGAACCCGCGTGTCGAGTTCCGCGTTGCGGCGCGGGATCGCGCGACACGCGCGATTCCGCGTGGCGGAATCGCGCAGCGCGCAGTTCCGCCGCGCGACGCGTGGCGGACACGCGTCGCGCATCGCCCGGTCCACCTCGCCTATAAATACGCCGTCATTTCATTTTTTACCATTCACTTCCACCTCCAGTCAAAGCTTCTGACCCTCCGTTCTAAGCCGTTTTAAGTCCGTTTCAACCCGTTCAAAAAGCGTTCCTAACTAAATCGACTGTGTCGGACGCTGTGACGGGGCCAGATTTTCAATACAAGCCTTCTACAAGCACGAAATTTCTACCCCCATTTTAAGGTAGGGAGTCTTAAACTCTAAATTTATGCTCTACGTGTATACTTTGTTTCTTTATGGATCATTTTTAGTCAATAGTATATCTCTTCTTACATTTTCAAAAAAAAAAAAATATTTTATGCACATCATGGCATGATATATGTGTTTTCTGGGGAGTTCTAGGGTTATACCTAGAACAATATTTTCTGGATACCTACCGAAGGAAATATCGGTATTAGGCACGTGCATATAGGTATGGAGTATCATGGGAAAACTCCAGCCTTCTGAGCTTCCGGTTGCCCCATGAGCGTCGGAGGAACGCTGTCGGTATCACGGCTCTGGATTTCTCGTCATCGGACGAACCGACATTTTTTATTGGTTTCTGAATCAGTTATGCAAAAATTATTACGATCTGTTACTTAGCATTAAATTAGATTTTAATCCTACCTACTGGGTATAAAAATACTCACCCACCCACAGAATCTGCAGGTAGTAAAACTAACCCGGAGGGGTCATCCGAAGAATTCTCTGTTTAGTCTCTTTTACTTTTCTACCTCTGTAATATTATATTTTTAGACTTGCTTGAATCTTGTAATTCTGTAATATGAACGTTCTACATACAGTGTACTGCGGACTGAATTCTACTCTTCGACTACGATATATATATATATATATATATATATATATTTGCTATGTGTCAACTCCGATTTTCTTATGTGTTAGGCTGACTTATGTTTGTACGGCGGACCGTTATGTTCAGTTTCATATGCAATGTCGCATGTGCCGAACTAGATTATAATTACATGAATTACGACGTGTATTATTTCTAGCGGTCGCCACAGCAGACATCACTATTCACATGATTAACAAAAACGATTTTATATTTTAATAATAAACCATTTTTGATATTGATTCTAAATCCTACCTCGCAGGCCGATTTGTCGTCGATCCACATCGCCAATGCTTCGCCGGAAAATTCTAACGACGGCTCATCCTTTTCCCCTCCAAAAAGCCCGAATTCTCTCCTCTGATCGGGCAAAAAGATCCCCAAATTGTACCCTAAGAAGGCCTTTTATAGGAATGGGGTTACGACTCCTAATCCCATGAGGAATTAGACCTCAAAAACCCAATTTCGGAACAGCAATTTATCGGGCCCACATCGCACCTTAAACCGCCAATTCGCGCGTTCAATTCGGGTAAACGGGTCCTGCACGATATGTTCAACTTCAAACGGTCGTTTCTCCCTCATCCGGACTCCGATTCGTGCGTTCTTGGTGGCGTTTCGAAGCTCTTTCCGTCTACTTTCCAATAGAATTAGTTTCAGCCCCAAATTATATCTAGGGAGAAAGTTATTCTAATAAGAATGTCAATAGGTCAAACACCATAATTTCCACGTATTTAAATTTCAAAACCCGGGAAAATTAGGGATATTACAGAAGCCGCCGCCGCCGCCAAGCATCCCGGCCGCTGCCGCCAAGGCCAAGACCGGCACGCCCCTCTAGACATGGGTCCAGCCACCAGCGGTTGGCCGATGGCCAGCCGGTGACTGGCCGGCAGTAGTCAGAAAACAAAAAGTGCAAAGTGAACAGTGATTGCAGAAATCACTATTCTTGCCATTAACAAAACGGTTTATATTTTAATAATAAAATATCACTAATCTAGATTCAAAATCCTACCTCGAAGGCTGAGTTGTCGTCGATCCACTATCGCCAACGCTTTGCCGGAGTCTCGCCAAAAAATTCCCTCATCTCTTTCTCCGTACCAAAAGCTCCTCAAATCGGACCAAAGACCCCCAAAAAAGCCCTAATTAATTCTTTTTATAGGCATTGGATTAGAGCTCCTAAACCTATAAGAAATTAGGCATAAAAAACCAAATTTCGAAATAGTAATTGATCGGGCCCGTATTGCAACTTAAACGGACAGTTTATACGGTAAATTCGGGTAAACGGGTCCTGCACGATATATTCAATTTCAGACAGTCGTTTCTCCCTCGTCCGGACTCCGATTTGCTCGTTCTTGGTGGCGTTTCGAAGCTATTTCTGTCTACTTTATATATATATATATATATATATATATATATATATATATATATATATATATATATATATATATATATATATATATATATATATATATATATATATATATATATATCAGCCACCAAATCCAAGTATAGATTAATTTATTCCAACGAAAAGTTTAAGGGATTTAGCACCCTAATTTCCACATGTACGACTTCAGGAATTTAGAAAATTCCCGGACGTTACAGTTAGTTTGCATTTTTGTTGTGTTCATTGACTTGATATTTGGTATTTGTGTTTGCTTCTTGCCCTTGATAGAAATGGAGCTTTGGACAATCTTCTATTTTCTTTTGTACTCTATATGTCTTAAAATAAATGTTTATTTAGTTTTTAAAATTAATTTATTTTAAAAAAAAATTTGTATAAGCTTGGACTCACATGTAGCTACGTGAACTTGAGTTGTCATGAACTATATACCAGATCAAGATCCAATGATTCAAGGGGATAACAACCAATTTGTCCTTGAGTGTCATGAGTTATTGATTCGATGATGCGCAATACTCAGGCTCGCGTAATTTCATATTAGCCCAAACTCATATAAATAAGACTCAAAATAAAATAAAATATTTATTTTAAGATAAAAAAGTATGTATATATATAGTGAACTGTATGAATCCTGCTGGCAACCTTATTCCCGCATGAGGAAAATAGGAAATTCAGAACAACGCTCATATGGGAATTGGGTGGCCTTGTATGGCTGTGACGAGCATGGTAAAGCTATCAATCTCTTTACGTTGTAGACGAACACTAATATATAGTTAGAGATGACAAAGAGTTTGGGCTCGAAGAGGGCCCATGTATAGGCCTAGCCGACCCGCACCTCCAAAGATGAGGCTTAGCATGGCCATGGGCCCGATGTCTTGGAGTAGTCTTTGGGCCCACCTAAACATAAAAAAATAAATTTTTTAAAAATAAGTAAAAGCCCATAAGCCCTTATGGGCCATGCTCATAAGCCCAAGTAGCCTTATGGACATGGCCCATAAAGACTTATTGGCATGGTCAGGTCGAGCCTAATAAAGCCCAAGGACCTTAATTCAAGGCTCGGCTTGGGCCGTATAGGGCTCAAACCCGGGATATTAGTTGGCCGGCCCAAACCCTTTGCTGCTTCTATACGTAGCCCACACATATGTAAGGCATGCGTGCGGGTAAAGCTTCATCAGTACTATTACAGAAAAACAGGTCACCTTATGGACACATTTGGACTAAGTAAACACTTTATATAACAAAAGTGGAACACAGACTGATCAAAAGGCACCAGAAGATCCAAAGTGCAAACCCTAACCATCCATAAAAGAGAAAAGTTGCTTCCCATGCTCAAAACCGAATGAGGTAAAACAAACACAACGATGAAGTCAATGGAGAAGGAATAACGCCCAGTGGAATATCCTTCTTACTTCCATCTGTTTCGTCTTGGCTAGAATTTGAATGCAATGTGGCATGCATGCACGTCCCCCCTTAAAAATTTTAGAGGGAGAAGGGGCTTTCCTTAGCCAGGTTAGAGTCCATACCTATGGTAAATAGGGACCATAATAACCTATGAAGTAAATATATATTCCCTTACGTGCCCCATTTAATTTTTTAAAATAAATTAATTTTAATTTATTTTAAAAACTAAAGAGGATACTTATTTTAAAATCGGAGGAAGTGTTATGTTAGGCTCTATGTACTATGCTAAGACCCTTATTCCAAATAAGGTTAAAACTTTTGTGTGGAAGGTTTTAGGGATGCTTCTCTAAGTTCAATTTATGCAGAAGGAAGATAGCTAATAGCTACAATTATGCAGAAGGAAGATTTGGTCCATGCTACTTTTGGGAGAGGAGGACTCACTCTTTTAGTTGAACATGAGAGGGGATTGCATCTCTATGTGGGTTGTTTGGTGTAATTTATACTATCATATTATATATTATCATTAAATATTAAAGGGAGGAGGGGGTGGAGATTTTTATCGTAAAAGTCATAAATACCCCTAATACACCTAAAGTATTATATATGGACTCTTAATTATATAAAGACCAGATATTTCGAATGATTGATTTGAATTATGGAAGCTCAGTCTTCTAGTCCAGAATGAGAGGGAATTGTATCACTACATGAGTTGTTTGGTGTAATCTATATTATTATTAAATATTAAAGTGAGGACTGTACATAGATTTTTATAATAAAAGTGATAAATTACCCCTAATCTACCTAAAGTAATATTTATAAACCGGATAAATTTGTTAAACTTGAAGCTCAATTTGCATTTGGTAATGAGATTTTAAAATTTTGGAGTGCATGCAGAATATTTATGCATTTCTACTAGTTTTATTAAAGACACATTTATCCTAACCGAGCTCTTTGACCAGAGCCCTGAGACCAACCCACATAGGTTCTAAACATGGCACATAGAGGACAACTAACATCTATATACAATTGTCCGCTTATATACTATGTTTAAAGTTGTACGTGGGTTAGTCACACGGTTCACGGAGTTAGCAAGGAAAATATTTTTGTTTTATTAAAAAGTTTCTAGGTGGGTGTGGCAGTTTGAAGCAGAGGAAGCTATCCATTGGGTGAGGTTCCTTCATTATTGTGGCCGGTGGTGCAAGGGGAATTCAGCTTTGTTAACCAATTTAAAGAGACTATTATTCATTACCAGAACTAGCTATGTGATCTACCATGCCATTAGTGGATTATGAGGCCTTGCATATGTCAAAATGAAAGGAAATCAGATGTAAATTCGTTTTTAGGATCAATATTAGCTTAAAGAAACCAAGCTGACAGGGTTTACGAGGCCATTTGGAACTGGCTGGATTCTGATAGAGAACAACTTGGATTTGATTCCCACCAAACTTCTTTGAGTTTTTCTGTAATCAATGCTGCTCAGTTTCAATTAGTTTAGATTGGCAAGTGCATTGATCAAACTTGTTCAAATGAGGTGAAGTTTGCTGGACATCAAATCAAAGTGGGTTTTCTTTTGGGCCCCATTGAGTGAATTAGTCTAGGTTTCCTTCTATACCACTTTTCTAAAAATGAAAAAGCCAACCAACCCCAACAAGAGATGGTTAGGCAATGGGCTGGGCTGGTTCAACAACCCTAAATTATTTCCCTCCCCAACTTGATTTTGCAACCACATGATCAGACTTCTCTCTGCCCAACAGTGGCAATAAATTTAGGGATTTTGTGTTCACACTTTAGATGTTTCTTTGGTTTGATTTTCCTACAGCCTCAACATGCAAGACTACATGGAGACCTGTACCATTTATTGTGTGATGCCCCCATTTCATTTAATTGTAACAAAATTTTCCTTCTGTCCTAAACCCTCATAAACGCCCCTCCTCTAGTTGCAATGAATGAGAGAAATCAGCAGTTTTCTTTGAAGGGGTCCCCTGCCTCCCCAACATTTATTTTTCTAAAAATAAATTACTGTAAAAACAAATGGCAATATTACCCTTGCCTCTATGGTGTAGAGATACTTAGCTTTGGTTTTGTTTATGTCACATGCTAAGGCTAACATTCTAAATACGATCGTATTAGCAAAATAAATTGAGCCTTAGAATTGGAGCATTATATGTTCTTCCCCAATAAAGGATGAGCAATGTTGAGTTGTAATCAGCCGGTGAAGTTTCACCACTGCTTATTACAAGGGATTAATGATGTACAAGCTAGTGCACGGTTCGTATATGTGGACTGTAATTTTGTGTACAGTTGGTTTGGTGTGTTAGCGTGTGAGCCATCAATTTCCATAATTAACTGTTACTGAAACTTTACCAACTGATTACATCTTAATAAGTCATGATGCATGGGATTGGCTTAGGGGCTTCTTCATAACCATTGATCTTTATGACCCCCTTTCAAAACATGGCCATGATCCCCTAACTAGCTTTGCATTTTTTGGACCACACGCAGGCTGTGATTTGTTTACGGCTGGTGTCATAGCGTAGCGTGTGTGCCATTTGACGCTGTAATTGACGGTTCCAATTGATTACATCCCAATAATGTTACATTCATATACTCTCCTTGTCTAAATTTAATTGTTTCATTTACTTTTTCAATGAGTTATTAATGTGGGATGGAGTATTTTTCTCCGTGACTCCGGACAATCAGGGAGCCCTTCATTTGACTATGTATACACTAGTGCATATTTAGCGACAATAGTATTAACATTAACATGCGCCAACATATTTACCATCAATTTTAAATATCAAAGCTTTATATATATTTTTATATTAAGATCATTGTTACAAAAAGCATGAAAAACGTTTTCTTTTCCAAAATATAGCTATAAACCTCTCTACATTCGTCTATCTGGACGGTGGACTGTTAGTACTTTTTCTTTGTCAATTTATCAAATCACACGCAAAGAAAAGGTGTTTTACATGCTGTCATTTCGTCTCAAAGAAATTCAATTCATAATAACGTCATTAAATTCATTATTCACAACATTCTCAAGGGGCTTACATGGGAAAAAGGAATGCTCTCTACACTTCATATTCGATTTTTCTCATGAAACAATTACCATTATAACTGCGTTTACTATGTGAGAAGAAATAATCAATCAAGGATTAGCAGCCCTTGTTAACGCAACAGCCTAAAATTTGGCACGACTTATCGGGGAGATATGGGCTGGTATTTAATTAGTAATTTCAACACTTGTGCGTGACTTGGGTCGCCCACTGTTTTTAATAAGACAGCTTCCTCAAGTATAAGGCAGTTTCCAAAATTACAAGAACCCTTATTTTCTATATGATTTTGCCCTTACCTTTCTTAGAACTCTTTGTTTTTTTCCTTTGAAATAAAAAAAATAAAATTGCTTAACTTCATTAGGAAAACATTATACGACATGAGCTTGTGCATCTTGAGTCATCATATTTTAACAATTCGACAATAGAAAAGAGTAAGTCGTGATTCAAAACGTGTATCTTGAGTCATTAGATTTCAATTCGACAATAGAAAAGAGTAAGTTGTGATTCAAATTTGCTGCGTGTGAGCTCGAGCTCATCATTCGTACTCTTACGGGGCTCATATGATTATTAATTTATTATGACCTTCTCTGGTGGGGGAAAATATTTTCTTTCTTTTTTAATTTTATAAAATATAAAAATTAATTTAATTAAATAAAAAAACAATTAACAATAATAGTCTTTACTTTCGGAAAAAATAAAATAAAATCCCATTCAAGACCACCCCAAGTCCCCAACCCTAGAAATTAACTGCTCCCACAAATGTAGCAAGTTACAGTTTGCATAACTAATTATTATTTATCCTAATTCTAAATAATTCAAAATACCATATATATAGATATATACTGAGATATGTAGTACAAATAACTAGAAGGGCATTTCGGTAAATAAACAAGAGAAAGTGGGGTCCAGGGCTCCCTCAGTTCCCTCTCCTCCCTTGGTATGATGTGGTTCCTATTAAACACCTGAAGAGCTCTGCGTTTCCACCCCAACCTCTTGCCAACGCCCGCCCCTACTAATAAAGGAAGGCTGCTGCCGCTCCTCCTCCTCCTCCACCACCGCCACCGCGGCCCACCTCCGTTGCCCTCCGGACGTCCGGCATTCCCCCCGCCCGCATCTCTCCGGCGTGGATAAAATGGCGCTGAAGACGCCGCTGACCTTCCAGCCGCCAAAGGTCTCGTCTTTGGGGCTCCCCTCCACCGCCAATCTCAGATCTCACCGGGTCTTCATGGCCTCCACCCTCAGCTCCAATTCCAAGTGGGTCCCTCCTGTTCTTCTGTTCCTTGCCCGCATGGGTCCTTTTTGGTTGTTTGAGCTCTGTTTATCAATACCGGTAGATCTTGCTTGCATGGCGATTGGAATTCCTTCATCTGATTTCTGTTTGTTTTCTCTTCGAGCCAATGTTGGTTTTTATCATCTTCTTCGCTATTTTTTTTGGCTATTTATTGTGCATGTTTGCTATTGATATGCCTTTTTTGTGGGCTTGGTTTTATTTTTTTCACTTTGTTCCTTTATTAACCGTTGATTGATTGGACTCCCACGGATGGCAATGTTATTCCATCATATGAATATAATATAATTGGCTAGACTGGATTTTTTGGCCAAAAAAATTCTCTCAGCGTCCATGTATTGTGTGTTATTGTTTCCAGCTGTTTCCCGTACTTTTGCTTATTTTTTTGTTGAAAATTATGGGTTTAGCATTTTTTTTTCTTGTATTTGTTCCTTGATTGGCAACCCCTTTGAGAAGGAAAACGAAAGGCAGTATCGCCTTTCCCTTCCAACTCTCCTCGTGAGGAGGGGTGGAGAAGATTCTCCTCTATGATGTGACGTTTTGCACTCACTGCGAAATCCCTTTCTCTTTTAAAGGGGTTGTCAAACAGCCCTTAATATATTTGTAATTTGGCATTTGCATGTGTTGGTTGATTAATGTACTATCTCCAATTATTCAGGTAGACCTATATTGACTAGCAGGTATGAGTTGATGGGTTAGGAAGGATTTTCTAGAGGGAGAAGAACTGCTGCATATTATATGCTTGCACAATTTTCCCAGAGTTCGTTGGGGATTGTCATTGACTTTCTGCTGTTTTGAGTGTTTTTTTTTAAGTTGAAATCGTGAGTAATTCGACACCACAAGCATCAATGTGCTTTCTCGGATTGCTGTGGATTTATAATAGCTTTTACTGTTTTCTGGTGCTCCTATCTTGGTCATAAATTTCCTGTCCATGCAATATCAGTATTACTAATTGACTTTTTGTGTGCTGTTGCAGCATCAATATCTCAAATGCTTTTAATATTGATAGTGCCATTTTCTTATAACACATATCTCTTGGATCAGAAAATTTTGATGGTTTCCTTTTTACTCTTTAATTAAGCTCTCAGGCACTGACACTCATAAGACCTAAGGTTTGTTTGATGCTGTTACGCTTCTGAATTGGTAGAATGGGACCATAGAAGTGCATAATCGGTCAGGAAAGAGAATTGGTATTAGGAAAAACTTTTTCTTACGGGTATATTACCCTTGAAATTGTATTTTTAATAGGAAGTCCTTAAGAATGATTTCCTTGTGGATTTCACAATTAATATTGTATATGCTGGACTCTGCTGTTGCACTTCCAATAGTTCATCCAAGAATTGGTCTCAGTACACAATTACTTGTGAACCAGAGTTGGCTCTGATTGATTTTTGTGGTTTTCCTATTTCTATCTTCTTATGGCAAAGAAAATGGCTATTATCTAACATGTTGTCAACGCGAATGCATGACCAAATATGACATTCATTTAGTAATTGTGCGTTCTGAATCAACTGTGTGTGTATTTTGTAGTTGTTCTTAACTTTCTCTTTTGCTTTTTTAATTTTAAAGTCATTAGTAAGCGGAGAGAACTTTCCTTTAGCATTTTTGACTTTGATGTAGTTCATTGATTAAAATGCTATGGAGTGCCAAATTATATTTTTCAATTTTTGTCCTCATTAATATTGTTTTGAATGAATGAGGAGAAACCTATGAAATCATTTTTACAGAAATAGTAGTTATGCGCAATTTTGCTAAGATTTTGATTTGATTGGTTTATGTTATGCAGGGAAGTTGCAACTGCAAAGAAGACATTCAGCCCACGTCGTGAGGTTCACACACAGGTTACTCATTCCATGCCTCACCAGAAGATTGAGATATTTAAGTCGTTGGAGTCTTGGGCTGAAGACAACATTTTGCCTATCCTGAAACCTGTTGAAGATAGCTGGCAACCACAGGATTTCCTTCCTGACTCTTCTTCTGAGGGCTTTTCAGATCAAGTTTTGGAACTGAGAGAGAGATCCAAGGAGCTCCCAGATGACTATTTTGTTTGTTTAGTTGGAGATATGATAACTGAGGAAGCTCTGCCGACTTATCAAACCATGCTGAACACACTTGATGGGGTTCGTGATGAGACAGGTGCAAGCCTTACATCCTGGGCGATATGGACAAGAGCCTGGACTGCTGAAGAGAACAGGCATGGGGACCTTCTTAACAAGTATCTATACTTGACAGGGAGAGTTGACATGCGTCAAATTGAGAAAACTATCCAGTACCTGATTGGATCAGGAATGGTAAGTTCTGAGTTATGTTCCTTTCTTTTGAAGTGAATCTCAAAACTTCTGCTTTTAAGAAAACTGGTGCCTTCCAGTGCCTTTCAATGCTAGACTACTTGATTTTGGAGAAAATTTGCCGCATATGACTTTTCCAGCACATATCTGTCCTGTCTTATTTTAGTTCCCGATGGTCCTCAGGAATGCATTATCCATGTCTGATTAAGGACCTTGCTTTGTGCAAAAATTATTAATAATAAAATTGCTAACATCACCATTGTTTCCCTATGTAATATCTTTGTCTCTCTTGTAGGATCCCAAAACAGAGAACAGCCCCTACCTTGGATTTGTTTACACATCCTTCCAAGAAAGGGCAACTTTTATTTCCCACGGAAATACAGGTCGCCTTGCAAAGGAACATGGGGACATACATCTTGCGAAGATCTGTGGAACCATTGCAGCTGATGAGAAGCGTCATGAAAAAGCCTATACAAAGATAGTAGAGAAGTTGTTTGAGATTGATCCTGATGGCACAGTATTGGCATTTGCAGATATGATGAAGAAGAATATCTCAATGCCAGCTCACTTGATGTATGATGGCCAAGATGAAAACCTCTTTGAGCACTTCTCATCAGTGGCTGAGCGTATTGGCGTCTACACGGCCAAGGATTATGCAGACATCCTTGAATTTCTTGTTGGGAGGTGGAATGTTGAGAAGATTACTGGTCTGTCTGGTGAGGGCAGAAAGGCTCAGGAGTATGTTTGCAATCTGGCGCCGAGAATCCGCAGGATCGCTGAGAGAAATCAGGCCAGGGCAAAAGAATCACGCGACATGCCTTTCAGCTGGATTTTCAACAGACAGGTGCTGGTGTAGGAAAGGATTTGCTTAGAGAGAGGTAAGCATATCTCCCTTTAGTTGATGTTTATCTTGTGACCAGGAATTGCACGTGGAGTATATAGTAGAGTCAGTCAGACATGCGATAAGGTTTTTGCAGTTGGCTTGTGGTGTCTTTCTTTGAGAATTGTAATATGCCTGAACATGTTTCTATGTAATCCTGGTTTCAGACATGGCATAATTACAGAGTTAGCAAAGTGAGCGCTTGTTTAGTTCATCTCAGTTTGTGTTATTTCACCCGCAAGTATCTTCCCTCATTTCTCTGTTTGATTGAACTTGGCAGAAGCTCAACTGCATACGCAGCTCGTTCTAGTGAATGTTATGTCCATTTCTGGCATTCAAGGGGTGCGTGAACTTCGTTTGTTATGTATAAATGAAATGTTGTGTTGGGGAATGTACTCTGTTTTCATGGAAACGCACTTTCACCCATCACACTAGTTTGGCTTGATATTCAGTCAAGCGGCCAGCATGGAGTTGGACCTGTTGGCAGAGCCTGCACTGATTTTGACCTTAACATTTCATATTCTTCATGTCGCCATCGGCCAACATGTCGCTAACCATTTAGTCCATTGAGGTCGGCTGTGAGCCACATCACATCCACTCCATCAAATAAATCAACACCAACCCACTCTACCATTCCAAGTCAGTCGTGACAAATGACAAGTGGGGAAAGTTTTGGCATAATCCAGAAAAGAAAAAGAAAAATGACCACTTTTTGTTCATCTTTATAATATTATTAAGGATACCAAGTGCAAAGGCATATGCTAATTAGGTGCCGTTTGGACAAAGCTTTTTCTATTTTCTCTTTTTAGCATAGGCGAAGAAGCTTAACAAGAAAACGAGCAGAATGCTTCATGGGACGGTTTAGAGGAAAACCGCTCCAAACTTTGTCCAACAACGCCTTAGGCTCCTATTGATAATGCCAACCGGAGAGCGCTTAACCCTGAAAAACATTTGAATGGTTAACGCAATTGGTTTGCTAGCCATTCGGACAAAATGATGCATAAAATGCCCGACAACGTTAACTCAGGGGTAGCTACAACTACAAGTACCTAACATTAGTGCATGTCGTTTTTTGAAGCGTTCTTGGTCCTCCTGCCTCTGGCCGTGCTAGTGCACATTAGTGCAGGTGTGCGTGCATGTGATGCACTAGCACACCTGTGTTCATGTGCATTAGTGTATGCACCGGTCGGTCTTAGGATTGATGATTTTGCTTGCCTGGATATTAGGGAGGTGGACTAAATTTTTTCCCCTCTTTTTGTTTGTAAATTAAGCCTGAATAGCACAGAACAGCTTATTTACATGGCTTGTAGAATGTAGAGCAATCATCTGATCCTCATTTTTCAATATATCTTTAACGATAAATTGATAAAATAATGTATAATATAATTTAATAGCTTTCATAAGAATAAAAAGTTTCAGCAATCATCTGATCGTCATTTTTCAATAATTTCATGAAGTTACGCCCATGAGAAAAGGTGGATTTTCTTATTTCATCCATTTAAATGTATTTTCCAGAAAATTGTCAACAAAAAGGAGAGCCTGTAAGACATTAGAAAACCAGTGCTAAAAAAATAAGAAAATAACTATAAAAGCAGATGCTTTCTTTAAAAAAAAAAATAGTATTCCAGTTCCAATAAGAAACCCCAAAGGGTAGATACAACGGTTAAATGTCCTGTAAGTAACTATATAGGCAGATGTTATCATGAACTTATATTACTGTTAAATGCATATTCATCTGCATGCTTTCTCGAATAAAAAAGTATTTATTTTCTAGAAGAAACAAGAAAACTTCATCCTTGGAACAGTTAGCAGCCATATCTCAGAAACCTACAGGAGGAAGCATGGGGTGCCAGTTATCCATGAAATTGAAGTTAGGTCCAATGCAGGGGCACTCTTCTTTACTAAGCCTAACACCCCACCTCAAACGTCTGAAAGACTCCAAAGCTATGGAAGAGACGCTTCTACAACCATGTATATGCAACACTACAAGCCGTCCACACCCGTCTCTTAGAGCCTGCAGACCATTGTCACACAAGTTTCTGCATCTGTTCACATGAAGAATCCGCAAATTCTGACAGTACGTACCAATTGCTTGCCACCCACGAACCCTCACTTCATGGCACAATCCTAAATTCCATTCCTCAAGCAATGGGCACTCCTTGGATATGGCTGTCACTGAGTCATCTCCAACAAATCTGCACAACCGAAGATTAAGACGTCGGAGCCTCCTTGCAAACCCAGACCCAATTCCATCCAAACCGTCCCCTCCTGCCCAATTCCTTAGGTTTGACACATTCAGGTACTCAAGACCACCTCCACTAACGGCAGCAAGAAGCCCTTCACGGGTTAACAAGGAACAATCTGCTTCTAGAAAAGCAAGAGACGAAGAACACCCGCTCAAGCCAGTGCCATCTATGTGTCTACAATAAGAAATTATCAAGACATTCAGCTTGAGACAACACTTCGAGAGAGCTCTGATTCCACGATCAGAAAGGTTACTGCAATAGGAAATGTTCATGTACTCTAAGCCCCAGCAGGAGTTTGCAAGGATCTCCAAGCCAGTGTCTGTGACATTAGACCTGTAGAGACTAATTGATACCAAAGACGGGCATCCTGCAGAAATAGAAGCAAGGGCATTATCTGTGATTCCAAAACAGCAGTCTAATGAGAGGAATCGAACTCCTGATCCAAAATGTTGTAACTCAGACAATGCCTGGTCAGGTAGCTCTGAACATCCCGCCAAACAGATAGCTTGAAGGTGTTGGAAACGCCTTAGCAGCCTAGGGAGATATCTCATGTAATCCTGGGTGCCATTGGTGTCTCTAAACCATCCCAGTAGAAGGGATTTCTCAAAGGAGTTTTGAATTTGCAGCCAGCGTCGGCAAGTCAAGCCAAATGCAAGACGATCAACTATGTTCTCCAATTTCTGGTAGATTACTGCAAGGCAATCCTCTGGGAGGTCACTCTTAAACCACAAGCTTTGCCCAGAGATGATTTCCAATGTCTGAAAGGTCGTTGCAATGCCATCCTCTGGGAGGTCATTCCCAGACCACGAGCTTTTCTCTTCAAGAGACATCTAAAGTGATCAGGTCTCTTCCTCAGAAGGTTGGAGGGCTCTGATCTTCACAGTGTACTTCTTGTGAGATGGGCTGGACGGGGCAGCAGAGTCAATCCCACAAAGAGTAGTTGGTTCACCGTAGCCATAACCAATGAATGCCCCACATTTACGACAGAGAAGCTTCGTTTTTGGACGGTAATGGCCCCAAGAGAGGGGGAGGCAGTTGACTTGATCGACTTGAGTAAATCGACTCAAATCAACAGAAAGAAAAGAAATAACACCCTTTTTAATCGATTTCTGGTATTTGGAGTCAATTGTGGAGGTAACTCGATTAGAAGAGTTTAAGTTCAGAGGGTATCCACAAGAGCCACAACTGCAAATTAATTAGAATGGGCAAACCAAAATTTAGTCTCCAGAAGCACATATTCAAACAACAATCAGACGCCAACTGAAATCTTTGTATGAATCTCTTACAAACATTCTACATCTAGCTAACTCTCTAAATTGACATAAAAAATGAGCCTACAGCAGCCAAACTTTCATATCATTACAAATTAAGCCCTCAATTCTAATCCAATTTGAGGTTCGATCCAATAAATGACCAATGCAGAGAATGTTGCAGACAAAAGGTAGTAATAATGTCCACCAATCCTTCTGAAGAATTAAAAACCTAGTTCCTCAAATTAAAATTACACGGCAAAAGATCCTTTCAAATGTTCTAACTTCAATCGGAAAAAAGAGGATTCTTTCTCCCAGGACAATAAATAAATGCGACCCCGAAACCCTACAAGCCTAAACAATTGCCAAATCAAAATTTCACTGAAGATCCACCAAAAACAATAGCATCCAAATTAACCTGTATTCTCTTTGCAAATCTACATTCCCCAACACGTAAGCCCCCACCCAGCATCCCAATTCACGAAAAACAAACAAAAATGAAATCAACCAGAAGAAAGAGAAGAGATCAGAGGAAAGGAATAGAGAAGGCAGACCTGTAGAAGACGTCGGCTTGGGACATGGTGGGTGATGGAGAAGAGGGGCCTTGTTCCGCTTCTGGGTCAGATGGCAGTCCATTGGAAGACTATAAAAAGGCCATTAAAAAAGAGAAGAAAGAGTGAGAGGGAGGAGGGTTTGTGAGGAAGGGTCACAGAAGCTGACTGCCCTTTTGTGTGTGTCGAATCAGCAGGCTGAGCGGCCTGATGACTTTTGATAAAGCGAATTTTGAGGTTGAGGAGCGTAATGGGACGACGACCCTTGACAAGATGTGAGAGATACGCAGAAGCATGAAATGCGACGGCTTTTCTCATTTGTCGCGGAAAGCTTTCCACGTCAAAGTCAAATCTGTTTGGTGTAGCTTCGCCGGTAGCCGGCCGTCAAAACAACCTTCTCATGTTGGATTTATTTTTAGGGTAAGAAGCGTACTAGAGCATAATAGCCTTTGATATTTAAGAATGGTGCATACGCTAAAGTATATATTATGACTCATGGTTTATAGATTAAGTTATATAATAAGAAAATATTATTTTAATAATCATATATGATTCACATTTTTAATGAGTATTAAGTTTATTTTGTGTATATTTCTCTAAGTTGTTGGACTCTATCTATAAGGATTGTAGACATGAGATTTTGAGATCTGACTTTGGTAATTGAAAGAAGACAAATTGTCAATGAGAAGACAGATCCACTGTTACAAATTGAGCTCCGTTCGGAATTTGGAAAGATTGCATGTTAGGTAAACTAGTTTATTTAGTGGGTTTAAGCTAATTAGTCAGATAATTATTCAATCTAACCCATATATTAATAGGGTATACTTTCCATACATAACCCTGTCCCTTATATTAGAAGGGTCGGCTGTGTTGTGTTATGCAGGATTGGTGTGGGTCTCTAAGTCAAGCTTTAACAACTATAAGCAGTGCACACTAGCGCACATAATGTTATGGCAACAAGTTATTAATTTGTTGTCACGCCTGAGATTTTTACATATATTTTTTAAAAAATATTATTTTTTTAAAAAATACAATGGTTGTAAATTGAAAAAATTAACGAAATCTGAAACTTGTGATAACAATTTTTATAAATTTAAATCATCACATCCATTTTTTCACATAAATTTCTTTTAAATTATCATATGACCAAACTAAACTTTATCTGTGTGAACTGAAAATAAAACATACAAAATAAATCGCTATGACCATGGGCTTAAATATAAATACATCTGAGACATCTATGAGTATAAGTTCCATAAACAATCTGAAGTCTAATCCAATATATAATTTCAGAAAAGTATAAAGATCTTAAATTTTCATATCACCTAATACATCAGATCCACAATAAATATAACAAATCGTGAAAAAATAATAAAGACTCATAATGAATCAAAAGTGTAACTGACCCAACAAACATCAGTCCACCAATAGAAACAAGTGTTATCCTTAGGAGCTCTCAATTCAAAGACATGCAAAAGCCTCAAGAACATATGTAGCTAAAATATTGTGAACGTCTAGGGGCTAGTATTGGGACCACGTGTTAAAATAATGAGAGTTTTAATTATATAATAAGGCCAATTAGGTTAATAAGTTGATTAGGGTTTTCTTTTAATTATGTTAATGGGCTTTAAGTGCCTGTTAGTGAGCCCATTAGTTAGCCTATTAAAATATAAGGGCTAAGCCCTAATTAGGATTATAAATGATTTATTATCTTCAATCCTCTTCTCTCCTTCCCTGCTCTCCCTCTTGCCCGGCGGCTATATCGTCCCCTCTCCCCTTTTTTGGCCTTCCTACACCACTCCCTTTTCTCTACGCCAGTGTCATACTATTGTGGACAACCATTTACAACACTAGTATCAGAGCCCAAAGTTCCATGAGACAACATGCGGAGAGACTTACTGAGGTTACAACTATACTCGTGGAAATCGTGGAGATACGCATGGAGGTTACAACTACACTCAGAGAATCTGACAAGGCTTGTGATGTCTTTGACAATGCATCTACCATTATTTGCATAGAAAAAAGGATGAATCAATTTGTGGAGAGGGCCTTCCGTTGCAAGTGAAACCCGTTTTTGGTGGAGCCAAAAAAGTATTCCCAAAGAATTATTCTCTTCACGAAGGAGTTTACTCCACATCGGCATTCCGAGACACGATGGCTATTCGTCTCCACTATCGACTGCGTTCCAGAGGTTGCATAGGCCATTCTGCCGACTGTTTTGTCCCTGACCAGGCGAGTCGACCATGCCGGTGCAGAAAGAGGACGTCTTTCTCCCACTACTTGCTCCTCCTGTCCTTTTGTCGGTCATTCTCCGGACTTCCGACTGGAAAGGCATTGAGTGCCCAGCCCTCCCATTGCTTCGCCTTCCCCTCTGGTGGTGGGAAGAAGCCCCACTCTTTCTCCTTTTCCTATGTCGAGGGGGCTGCGGCTGAGTGGCGTCACTGCAAGTGCCGACTGCGCCGCTTTATGCCCGGTGCCGTGACTCCAACAACCTGCGTCTCCCTCGTGATCACAAAGCGCCGCGCCTCCTGGGCTCCACTTCTGCCTTGGGGAGCCCCCGCCTCAGCCTCCACAACCGGGTTGACGATGCTTTAGAATTCTACTGCCACCTCACCCACATCCCCGTCGAAACAGGCCGCCTTCCCGAGGGCACTGCCCTCTGGTGGGGAATGCTCAACCGTGACCACGACGCCAATTTACTCATCTACAACAACCTCATCGATGATTACATAAAAAAAAGTCAACATAGAGAAGGCCCTAGAGCTATTCAATGAATTGCGCGAGAGGTGCTTGGTGTACGACAGGGTGGTCCACGCCACGCTGATGGAGGCTTACTTCCAGAAGGGCATGGAGATGAGGCCACGGTTTCCTACAAATCTAATGGACCGGCATTCCCAAATGAATGCCATGCCCTGCAATGCTCTCTTGGGGGTTCTGCTCAAGTATGGGAAGTCAATCGACACCTTGACCTTGTTCAATCACATGGTCATATCTCACCTGCCCCCCAGCTTCGTTGCAGTGAACAGGGATTCCCATCGTACTATGGTTAATATATACTGCCGGCAGAGGAACTTTGCAGAGGCCATTGGCATTTTCATAAAGAGAGAGAAGGCATGGATGTTGGCTGCTATAACAACATTATTGGTAAACTGTACGCAGAGGAGGGGTGGGTGGGAGAGGCAGAGAAACTGTTTGATGAAATGACCAGCGGGTTGTTGAACCATGAGGTGGTGCATCTTGATGTGACGACTTATGGGTTCCTGTAAATCAAATAATGCACTCCGATATCTGGCCAAGGTGGTGAATGCAAATGTTGTGAATGTTGCAGGCTTGCCTACCCACACTTCAGATGTGGTTGAATTTTAACCTGAAGAAGGCAGCAAGTACAGTGATGAGCTTGCATCGTGAGCAACTGATTGCTCTTTAGAAGACAGTAGCAGCTTGTCCATTACTTCATCAGAAAAGATGGAAGTGGAAGACAAACATGCTGGAGAACCGGGAAAAAAGGCTCCCCTTTCCATCTTACAGTTGCCAAGATGTGTTGAGGATGAGCATAGAGGAAGGATAAGATTGGCTTAGGTAGAAGTTGATCAGAAGACTCAGGATAGGAGTGTTGTGCTAAGTGGTGATGCAAATACAGAAGGCGTGTGACTTGGATCTAGAGGACAAACCTTGGATTAAAACAAGCCTCGCTCCTGATTTTGGCATTGTTACAAAATATTTGCTGCAGAGTGATTTGTAGAAGTATATGGATCAGCAAGGATTTATCATTGTTGGGTATGGTCACACTACGTGCTTTGGGAACTCAGGGGGTCTTGATGAGTCTGTTGCTTCTATTACAAAGAACGATATAGTTGTTATAGCTATTTTTGAGGGAAGAATGCATCCACTTACTGATAAGCATGAAATATATATTTATTTTATATGTCTTTTTACCTTATTTGATAGTATATATTAGGTTAATTTAATGTTAGTTATGATTTATTTAAATTAAGATAGTTATTAATATTTTAGTTTGATTATTAATTAATTTTAGAAGTTATTAGTAGTTTAAGCATGTATTTAAATCAAGTTGAGATTTTAATTACATTCTACATATCTAAAGTATGATATTTTATATTTTATAAGTAAAGTGAGCTTATTGAGGTACTTGGACGATGTTTGAAATAATTCAAAATAATCTTGACATACTTTAAAGTGATTTGGATAACTTTTCGAGGTTATAAACATGTTAGAAATTAATATGAACATGAAAGAAATAACTTAATGAACAGAGATTGTCAAGAAAAATTGTCAAGATTGTAGAAATAGTGTAACCGATCGAATGAGGCGTTTTGAGGATCAAATGGGTAAACATGATTTTGAAGAAAAATGTAGTATATGCAATCGAATGGGCATGTAAGGTAATCGATCGGGATAATGTATAGTTTTCTAGTTTAAGCCAATTTTTAATCATTTTTGTATTAAACGTCTTCCTACTACTTTTATGCCTATATACAGACATATTTGGCTCAAAATTAAAGGATTCTAGTAGATGTTTTGAAAGAGAAAAAAGAAAAAGAAGATGAAAGAGAATTTAAAGCTTTTAATGAAGATTCTAGAGCTTCCTTCTACAATGGTGTTGATGAAGCTATAAATAAGTTTTAGTTTCTTTTCTTTTTAATTTAGATCTCAGTTGAGAATTATGACAATTGTATGATAAATATTTTTTTTTAATGAAATAGCTTTTAATATTTATTCAAGTCTATGCTAATTTATTGTATTGTAAATGATAAATTGATATGGTTTTGATATTTTCATCGATTTTAATTTTTGTGATTTAGATGAGATGGTCATGCAATAGTTTTAATATTCACATAATTAATGAATTATATGAGTTATACTAAGATTAGACGAGTCATGCCTATAGCTAGTTTAGTGTAGATGATTCGTGCTATTGTTGAAGATAGTTCATGCCATGAATTTAATTAATGATTATTTTTGAAGTAATTCTAGCTTGTAGTTGAGAATACTTGTTCATATTCACACTAGATTTAGATTAAAAGTTAAGGAATTGTTATGATTTTATAGTGGATTCAATTTTCTAAGTAAATTCCATCATATGAATCTCTTGATTTTAATTTAGTGATTATTTCTTTTGCTTAATTGTAATTTTAAGTTCTTTTTAGTTTTTAATCAACAAATTCATCTATTAGATTTAGTAATAATTTATTCGTCTCTGAGATTCGGCAACCCTTAAATACTTATCCTAGTACAATTACCTTGTACACTTACAAAGAGTTTAATTATAAACGATCACTTACTCGAGCTAATTACCTTGCTTCAACTTCCTTAGTTGTTGCCTATGCACTTGCTGGCACGGTTGATATTGATTGTGAGAAGGAATCAATTGGTACTGGAAAATATGACAAGAGTGTCTACTTCAAGGGTATTTGGCCCTCAACAGAAGAGATTGTGAAGGTTGTTCAATCCTGCGTGTTGCCAGATATGTTTAAGAGTCCATATGATGCAATAACCCAGGGAAATTCATTGTGGAATCAGTTTTTAATTCCATCGATTGCTCTTTACTCACGGAATCCTAATTCAACTTATATTAAAGCCTTGGTTCATTGCTATGCATCTTTAGTCATTCTCCAAGCCACGAGTGTCTTATATGGCGATGAGGGATCAGTAGGAGCACTCCCAGTTGGAGCATCAATTATACTTATGTCAACAGTCTTAACAGCATTTGTAGCCCAACTGGAGCAACGGTTACAAGACAAACATACGGATTTAAAATTGGTGGATGTAAGGTCCCTGATTTTTCTATAATTTTTTAGGATTTTTTTGCTATTTTTTTGCTATTTTTGGCGAGAAAATGTGACGCTTTGGTGTATTTATATTTGTATATTTTCTTCAGTATTTATACCCGTAGAGTTGGGTGTGAGGCTTAATCGTGGGCCATAGGCTTTGCCGCACACTTACGACGGGAATTTTAGAGCTACAATGTGTAACCGGGAGGTGAACGCGTATTGGGGACATAAATAGAAAAATTAAAAAGAGTATATAAATTGAAATCCAAACATCGGATTCCAGTAAGTTTTCGACCCATAAACTTTTTCACGTCCAGTGAGTTGGGAGAGAAACTCGAGCCCATTTCTGGTCATTCCATTCTCCCTCCTCTATCATTGGATTCCGCCGGTTCTTACCAGGATCCTCTTTGCCTCACCGCCACAAGTCCGTAGGTACTAGCTATGATTGCCGCCATGGCCTCTTTGCTCCTCCACGAGGTACCAAACTTTTCTTTGGTTTTTCTCTCCAAATCCCATTTTTGAGTTGTGGGGGTGCGATTTTGATGTCGTTTGCGGCCGCCCTCAACTAGACTTATATTTGGTTTGTCGCTAGGAACCCATAGGCGCTGGCTAGAGCCGCCGCCTTGCTTTCTTTGCTTCGCTGTGAGCTACCGGTACTTTGGTCAGGTTTTGGTTATATTTTCATTTCACTGTCCATGATGTTTTTAGACGCAGGTGTGTTTTCGGTCATCGTCCGGCCACCAGACAGACTTTGCCAGCCTACTTCAACCCAGTGTCAGTAGGGGGTTGCTGTTTCTGACCCTGCTTCACCTCTATTGTCTTGCTCTGCCCGATTAGATGCTTTGGGTGCGTCTCAAGTCGTTGTCATCGGCGAGTTGTGGGCCATTTAGCCATCGTGGGCTCTGCCCCAGCTCGGCGACAGTGAGGGTTAGCCCCACTTGGCCCGATTATACCTTTGCTCGGAATAGGTCGCTTGCCTTTGCCCTATACCGTGCGAGATGCATAGCTGCCCGCACCAATTATGTTGGTTGTGGGTGGCGATTGGTGATGTTGCCGCTTCGATTGGCCACCACTTCTTGGCCCTAGCTCAGTTGCCCTTTTGTGGGCCTTGAGCCATTACCGTTTGACCCATCTCCCACTAGAGTGGTCTTTTTTGGCCACGTGTGCATGTGGCCACGAGTGTGCTTTTGGGTTTAGGCATCGTATTTGTGCTACTTGGCTGTCGGTTGGCTTTGCCACCGAATAGAGTTGACACCAGAGCCGTCCACCACCTCTCCTCTATCCTCGAGCGTTGCCCCACACTCTTCACCCATACATGGGTCCTTGTTGACGCTAAATCATCGCCATTGGGTGTTGTCCATGACCGATTTTGATGTCTTGCAGTTGGTAGAGTATGTCTTAGCCACCGACTGATCTTCAGTGAGTACACCACCGACTTTTGGTCGCACTGCCACTTACGTTGGCTTGGCCTTTCTCCTGGCTACCCTAGTGTGCCGCCGTGGATTGCGAATTTTGCCGCATTGGCTTCTGACACCTAATTTGACCGTGATTGTTTTTGGCACTTCCTAAAATCCTCGGGACAATAGCTCTCTCAACTTGGCAAAGCTTTTGGTTGCCAATTCCATCGCCGACGCCACCACCGTCACGTGCTCATCATTAAACGTCATGATTACGAGGTAGGGGAGCTTTGAACTTGTAATTTCATGATAGCATACTTTGAATGAGTAGCAGCATGCTAAGACTACATGATTGAATGCTATGGATGTTAGATTATGCTCCAGTTGCATGATGTAAGAGGATGATGAATTATGCTATGTTGAAATGCATATGACATGCATGTGGGTTGTTGTATGCTTGAAGTTTGTTGGTAAGCTTCGTATGTTGATCGAGTATGTGTTAGTGATGGCTAGCATGTTTGTTGGTAAGCTTCGTATGTGGATTGAGTATGTGCTAGTGATGGCTAGTGTGTTTGTTGGTAAGCTTCGTATGTTGATTGAGTATGTGCTAGTAATGGCTAGCTTGTTTGTTGGTAAACTTCGTATGTTGATTGAGTACGTGCTAGTGATGGCTAGTGTGCTTGTGGGTAAACTTCGTATGTGTGGGTATGTGCTAGTGATGGCTATCGTGTTTGTTGGTAAGCTTTGTATGTGTATGTATGTGCTAGTAGTGGCTAGTGAACATGTTTGTAAGCTACGTACGTATGATGGCTATTTGCCTATGCTATGGATATGTGTATGTGCATGTGGGCAGAGGTATGGACTATGGATGGTATGAAGTGATAGTGTTTGATATGGATTTGGCTATAGATGTGTAAGCATATAACGGATGACAGAGGATATGAGTATAACGGGTGAGGATTGGAATGAATTGTTTTGGATTAGAGTACATGTTGGGGGATTGTTAGATAGTAAGAGTGTGCATAATTGTACAAGCATAATGTATAGAGTATGAAGTGAAAAGTAAGCATAATAAGTGAGGTATTAGTAAGAGGGCATAACTGGGTTTGGTTCTGAGGAGCTCAGTTTGAGTACTTCCGAGTAAGATGTTTTGGCCATAAGGTAGATGGCCGAGATCATAAGACCATAGGATTTTGGTGTACGGTGTGCTATGTTGTAAGATGGACGAGTTAAGTGAAGTTTGCTGCCCTGATGAACTTGGTTTTTGGATTAGGCTTAGCTTCAGCTTGATTAGTAGAGCATGGTATGCTTGAGTGCTTGTGTGGCATAATTGTACCGCATAATTTATTTAATTCAAACTTGAATTATAAGCACAACTAATGATTGTGTTGTGAGTTTGAGACCTGAGGGTTCGATGAATTAAGTTCCGTGTTTGAGCTAGCCGATAATTTGTCAGCTGAGCATTTCTCATGTCTTGTCATAGTGTTTATCCTACGGGATGTTGTCTGTGTGCTATGTAGAGCACCAAACGTCTGATGCTCTATTGAGAGCGATGTATGTTTTGATTTGGTCTGTGTGTTGTATGAAGCCTAGACGTCTAATACTCTATTGAGAGCGATGTATGTTTCCAATTTGGTCTGTGTGCTGTATTGAGCCCATACATTTGATGCTCTATTGAGAGCGTTGTATGATATTTGCCCAAGAGTAGCATTGCATGATTCCACCTAAGAGTGACACTGTATGTTTTTACCCAAGTTGCACTGTATGATTTCTGCCCAAGAGTGATACTAACACTATAAGACCCATTATGATGAGCAATGGAACGATCCCTTATGTGTGGGTGTTTATATTTGCGCACTTAGGTAAGTAGTAGTATCATATACCTGCTCTTACCTGTTTGATCATGTGCCCCATGAGCATTGATGTGCCTTACATTTAGAAAAGTTTGTGGCGTCTAGTCACTCCCCGGAGGTTAAGGTGATGCCCCAGTGACATTCTTTTCCATTTTTGATGCTGGAGCTTATTAGTTGTAATGAGCTTCAGTTGTTGATAGTATGTGTATGACTGTAAGAGTATGTGTATGAGCACGACTGTAAGAGTATGAGTATGTATACGACTATAAGAGTATGAATATGTGTACGGCTGTAAGAGTATGAGTATGAGCATGACTATAAGAGTATGAGTACGAGTACGATTGTAAGAGTATGTTTCTGTGTAAGACAGTAAGTGTGTGATTTTGAGTAAGACTGTATGAGTAAGACTGTACGAGTAAGGTTGTACAAGTATATGTAAGTTATATGAGTAAGCATATGATTGTACGAGTAAGGTCGTACATGTATGTATATGTAGGGCTACATAAAAAAATCGGAACCAAACCGAACCGAACCGAGTGAAACCAAACCAAAATTTAGTGGTTCGGTTCTTAATTTGGTTTTGGTTCGGTTTTAAAGAAAAAAAACCGATTGCATTTCGGTTTGGCTTGGTTTTATAGGAAAAAAAACCAAAACCGAACTGAACCGAAATATTACCCATGTATAAAAGCCTTTTCACCCTTTCCTAACCCTAAATCCTATTCCGCCCAAAATTTTCCTATTCCCAGCGGGCAGCGCCCCGACTTCCATCTTGCCCTCTACCGCCTCCCTCACCCCCTCCCATTGTCGATCCCCCTCGCTGCCTCCCATCATTGATCCCCCTCGACCCTTCTCTTACTGCCCATCCAGGGATCCCCTGTCCACCTTGCCTCCCGCTGGGATTTTGACTTTGCTGCCAAGCCCCTGCCATCTCTCCCGGCCTTCACCCTCGCAGCAGATTCAGCCGCATGGGAGCAGAAGCTTCAGCCCCCCGAGGAGTCCCCCCTGCTCTGACGACTAATCCTACGTCCAGAAGCGGCCGGATTATGAAGCGGGAAATTGTCGGGGTGTTGTATGGGTTTACTCTGTCGAGGTGCTTGATATGAACTTTTGCTTGCTTTGTCTTGCCGATCGATGTGTATTGCGTTTGATATTGGCTTTTCTAATCCAAGTGGCAGGTTGCGCGTTTTTGTTTGATGAAAAATTGGGTATTTTTGTTCGGATGTTATTGATCCAATGGGTTTAGTGTTTACATGTCTTGTTATTTACGTAGAAATTGTTTTGGCATAACTGCATTAAGTATCAATAAATTTTTTCATTGGCGGCTTTGATTTTGGATTTTGAAGTTGAATCCTCTTCTTTCGGTTTTAAGCTTCTCTCCCTTTCTATGCTCCCACTCCCTTTTTTAATCCTACTAAGCGAAGCTGAGAAACCGAAAAGATTTTGGACCAAGCCACTCCATATGTAAATTTAGTTTGCCCGGTTAATGAGTTGTGTTCATTTGGTTGGATCGGTATGAATTTTGCAGAGCGAGTTTCCAAAAGATTTGATATCTTTGATGAGGAGCAAGTGGTGGCCTTCTACTCTAGTTGACCCGATTAGTTATTCAGCAGGTTCTGCATTTGATTTTTTGAAGTCAAATTAATGTTGATATGCGTATTTTTTTCACAATTAGTGAGTGACTCAATGTCTTGATCTTGTCTTACTTAGCGCCAGTAATTAGTGAAGCTTGAGTTTGATCTTGTAAGATGATGTATGTGTGTTCTATTACTGTGTTAAACACTTCTATGTATTTATTTATATGTAAGTATAAATGTCAGGTTGTAACCTTTATTAATTTTTATCAATTTTTTTATTGTTGTAATATGATTTTGATTAATTAAAGTAATTTAATTGAAATGTTCGATTTCGGTTAAGTTTTGGTTCGGTTTCGGTTCCTATGTTGGTTCGGTTTGGTTCGGTTTCTGTATTTCGGTTCTATAGTTCAGTTCGGTTCGGTTCTTACTAGAACCGTAGGAACCGAACCGAGATGTAGCCCTATGTGTATGTTGTTTGAGTAAGTGTACGATAGTACGAGTAAGTTTGTAAGACCCTGAATAAGGGTGCTTGTGTAAGTTTGATTTACTGGTGTGATGTTGGCATGATGATATGCGTGATTGTTTGCGTATGAACATGTTTTTGATATGCTTGTTTGCTTCATGTTTGAGTTGCATGAATCCATCTATGTATGGATTTACTGAGGTCATTATTTAGAACTCCCTTACTGGGTATTTTCCTATTGAGTATGAAAATACTAATTACCCTACTTTTTAGCCCCATTGTACGGGAGGTTTTTGCAGGTTTGTGTAGAGAGCTCCTGGAGATGGACGCTCATTTCCACAGTGGATTGATTCCCTTAGACTCAGGTATATGCTTGACTCACTGCGAGTTTTCTTTGTGCCACGATCTGTTGTATTGGGTGAGATGACAAAACAAGTGTTTATGTATTCTGGACTTTTAGTTTGGATTAGACTGTGGACTATTATGGGACTTGCACTCAGGGATGCATGAGAGAGATTTGTATTTAAAGTCTATGATCATAGCAATTTAGTCGTACGGTTGTTTTCGAGTAGCGCCTGAGGATGTTTGGTTTGGCCGTACAATGTTTGATTGAATGAGTAAAAATTTATATGGGAAAATCGATGTGTTATGTTTTAAATTATAAAACTATTTTTACAGGTTTCATATTCGTCATTTTTTTTATTCATAGCAGTTATATTGCAAGAATTTTCTGTGAATTTTAAGGAAAATGTATGAAAAATCTCGGGCATTACAGTGGATGCCCCGGTGTTTGGTGGTGTTAAGAATGCAACATCGATTCCCGAATTTACTTGTGACTCTGCTTCAGGAGTGACTTATGTTATCTGGGGAAATGGTTGAGTGCAGGTAGTTGGAGCAGATGGCGAGAGGGTTTTGGAGTCAAGGGTGAGAGGTGGTTGTCCGTTCGTTGTGCCAAGGTTCTTCACTTTGTCCAACTATTTGATGCTGCTGGAATGGACTGTGTTTCATCACTTGGCTAGGAGAACTGGCATGGGGAAGACACTATTACCCTAGGTCCTTCAACTTCATTCAAGCTCTATGTATTCAGCATATATGCTAGGAGGCTATCTTCCCAGATTTCAGCCGCATGTACTCAGAAGCACTCAGCTGCATTCATAGTTCTGGACCGGCTGTTCACAGCGAAGCTATGGGGGGCCCAATGTTTGGAGTTTAAGGTCACCTCAAGGACGAGGTGATGTGGAAGTATGGTGGAATATTGTGAACGTCTAGGGGCTACTACTGGGGCCATGTGCTAAGTAATTAGGGTTTTAATTATGTAATAAGGGCAATTAGGTTTATAGGTTAATTAGGGTTTTCTTTTAATTTTGTTAATGAGCCTTAGGTGCCTGTTAGTGAGCCCAATAGTTAGCCTATTTAAATATAAGGGTTATGCCCTAATTGTGATTATGAATGATTTATTATCTCCAATCCTCTTTTCTCTTTCCCTGCTCTCCCTTCTGCCCGGCGGCCATGCCATACTCTCTCCCCTTTCCTGGCTTTCCTGTGCCACTCCCTTTCCCTACATCGGCTGCCATGCCTTTGTGGACAACCATTCACAACATAAAAATAGGGAAAATATTTTCATACTCAATGGGAGGGTTCTAATCCGTGAACTCTGTAAGTCAATACATAGACGTGTTCATGAAACTTTAACTTAAAACAGAAAGACATATGTAATACATAAGTTTCACAATATAATATGTACATACACACACTATCCTACCATACACCCTTACACTTACTCTTATGCTTACAGCTTTACTCGTATCATCGTACTCAAATCCTTACACTTATAGTCTTACTAAAAAATTTACACTTGCAAACTTACTAAAAAACTTACATAAATAAACATACTCAAAATTCTACAATCTTACTCTTACTCAAAATCCTACACTTACTAAAGACAACTAGAGTTCATTCCAATTTAATTAGCTTCAGCATTGAAGGAAATGAATGTTACTAGGGCATCATTTTAACCTTTGGGGAGCACTAGACATCATAGACTTTTTTGAAGGCAAGACATATCTATGCTCATGGGGCATATGATTAAATAGGTATAGGCAGATTCATGATACTACTTAATTGAGCACGTAAATGCTAACACTCAGGGGGCTATATAATGCCAACTAAGGGCAAAAATTAAAGAATGCCTCTTTTGGGTAAAAATCTTAATAGTATATATGAACAGAATCATACTGTGCAATCTATAGGCAAAAAATCATATAATTCTAACTAAGGGTAAAAACTTATAGTGTTCTTAATAGAGCATCTAATGTTTGGGCTTAAATACAACACTAAGACAAGATTGGCAAAACATATAATGTTCTCAACAGAGCATTAGATGTTTGGGCTCAAAATAACACCAAGACAATATCTCGCAGGATAACACCATTGCAAGACAAGATAAATGCACAGTCGACCAATTACCGGCCGTCTTATACACAAAACTTAATTCGTCGAACCCTTAAGATCTCACACTAACAAAGTTATCATATTTATGTTGCTTACAATTCAAGTTTGAATTACATAATTTATGTAGGTACAATTATGCCCTAAAATTCTTTTGTCCTATAATTTTATGCTAACCAATCCAAGGCCGAATATATTCCGAAGCTCTAACCTGTCAGTGTAACATACTCTGCTTAATCCATAAATTTCACAACCTTAATTCAACATACATTCCAACACATTGACTTAGCATGCTCTTCACATATACATTTCATGTAATCCACCTTATGTCGAATGATCCTACTTAGAATTCATCAAACTAAACCACTCTGATCTAACCCAAGTCATTAAACTTTTACTAATAACTTCTCATTTTCATTGCATTCCAGTTCATAATAAATACATCATTCTTGTACAATTATGCTTTGTAATCTTACTCTCTTACAATCCCCCTGTAAACTCAAAACCCTAAGTCAGTATACTCGCGAAACTCCCAAGTCTTCTGCTCATTGCTCCAACATTCCACTCAATCCAATTTAATCCAAACTTATCTAATCCAATCCTCACACATCAAATTTGCACCCTTTGACATCCAACATACTGATACATATCCATCTCAACATCTATGTAAAACCCATCTGTCACCACTTATTGTCCATCGTACATACATCGTGTGAAACACACATACAAATATCCATCATACATGCACATCACCTAACCATAACTCATCACATAGCTTACTGGTAGACCCCTAGTGTAAGGACTCTCATTTCTAAACCGGTTTTTGTTTTTTTTTAATTATCGGTTATTGCATGGTTAACTCATTTTCTTATTAATTTGGTGGTTTCGTAAATAAATAGTGTTTATGATGGTTTTAATCAAAATAAACTTTACAATTAGTGGTTTTAAGTGATTTGAGTCAAATGTAATTTTTTGGGATTTTTTTGAATTTTTACTATTATTTTCAAAAATTAGGGTTTGGCGGGACCCCTGTGGGCCCCACCGTTGAAATTTGGGTTTTTGTGTCAAACTAACCCAAACATCAACACAAGCCCTTATAAAAATTTTCATAATTTTTCCAAGTTTTATTAGTGCTCAAATAACTAAATTACCCATTTTTAGCCTATTTTTCTATTCATACCCCACAATTTACCCATACACACCCCAAAACTTACTATAAAAGGCAATACATGAGCCATTTGAATTTTGGGAATAGGATGAGAAGGAGAGCTTAGGCCTAATCCCTAATTAGGCCCGGTTTGGAAAGTGATTAAGGTAAATCCCTTCTACATTAAGCATCAAATCCTAGCTTTCCTCTTAATCCCTTCTAGACCTATCATTTCCCCTTTGTTTTGATTCATTTTTAAACATCAAAACTACTGATTTGCATCTTTACTTTAAACCCTAGCTCTAAAAATCCGATTTTTATGTTCAACAAGCCCTAGATCTAAGTTTTTAAGTAGGATTTTCTATGTTAAATCGGTTTTAATGGGGTTTAATTGAAACTCTATGTCTTTGTAAGGTTTTCAAGAAGGGTCACCATCAAATCCAAGACTAATTTAGGGATAAGGTAATGGACTTTCAAATTTTCAGTCTTCCTATGGTAAAACTCTTGATTTCGTGGTTTATTTTGAATAGATTTACTTGATTTAGTGCTTTAATGACATGATTAGTAAATGGTAATCTTTAATCCTGATTTCAAAGGCTTTCATCTTGTTATGATATAGATTAGCTTTCTGGAAGTTATGATGAAATTTTATTGGAATTTAGGTTGTTAGATGGAAATTTTAAGGTTTATTAATGGAGTTTCGGTTCTAAAATTTGAAATAAAGAAGAGGGTTGATTTTGTCTTGGTAGCGTTCGAACGGCCCTCCTGGGCATTCGAACGACAACACTATCAATTCAACAAATTTCTTGTTTAGCCGATCGAACGGCTCTCCTGGGCGTTTGAACGGCTACACAACAAATTTTTGTATTGGGTGCATGATGTTTATTTCGGTGATTCTACTTTAATATACAATTTCATATGAATGTGGAGTGTTTTGAGCTATAGTATGCTACTGGAAAGACATATCATTGAGGTTATGAAGTTGAGGCATATAATTAGAGTTATGTAGAATGTCTTATGGTTGGAGGTATGATGTTGATATTGCCATCTTGAAGTTATGAATGGTTGATTCTCTATGGTTAAGTATATTTTTAGTAGAGCTACAACCTACTAACGGACTGATATGTCATGTTAGGATGTGGTTAATTAATATGTGAATGTTAGTGAGCGTCATGGTTTAAGGATGAAGTGAATGATCTTATATGTGTTTAACTTGTGGTTGAGCTTTGATTTGAGTTATGATTTCAATGATTCTTCTTCTATGATTTCTGCTGGAATTCATGATTAGATGTTAATTCACATGTGTAGTGTGGTGTGAGTTAATTTCGAACATGTTGATATGCATTGAGTGAAGTGCTTCTACTAGGTACACACACATGTGGGGTTTAATGATGATGTTGAAGCTTGATATTATGATTATAAATAATGCATTAGGGGCTAATGAGAGCACTTATCATGAATTAGGATTCATGTATGCCTTGCCCACGTATGTACCATGTTGCATGTATCATGAAAATGGATTTCCAATTGAGGCTTTATCGAGGTTAATTGAATTTTATCGATTGGATGCAATGTGGTGAAATTACGTGCCGGATTGATCGGTCGTGGCTTAATCAAAACTTGATTGGTCCAAAAGGCATGTTTTGATTTGAGTTCCTGTGTGGAACGAGTGCACTCCCCGGGTTGAGTCTAGCTAAGTGAAATTATGTGGGGGACGAGTTATGTACTTGTCTTACGATTTGAGTTTATTATTGTCTTTTGGACCCTGAGAATCCAGTGTGGTATGCCGTGTGCACCCGCTACCACGTGTTCTAGGGTTCCCTGTGTGGGAATTCGGGCTCTCCCCTCCGCAGGAGATGTCCCTGGGTGAACACCCATGCTCTAGATTCTCTGTGTGAGATTGAGACATCCTTGGCCAGGATCGTCCAGGGCGAGCAGCCTTAGGGATTGACAACCCCGAACTTCTTAAATTCTTGTGTAGAATTTTGGACCATGACACGCCATTGTGGCCTTGTCTATCTTCCCGTCTGTGTGACACTAAATTGTGATTACTCCTTGATGGGGGTTGATACGATGTGATGCATGATTTGATATGTATGTTAGAGATACATTTCATGTAGGTTGATATGATGTGATGCATAGTTGAATATGTATGTTAGAGATACATTTCATGGAGGTTGATATGATGTTGATGCATAATTTGATATGTATATTAGAGATACATTTCGTGTAGGTTGATATGATGTGATGCATGGTTGAATATGTATATTAGAGATATATTTCATGCAGGTTGATTTGATGTTGAGGCATGATTTGATATGTATGTTAGAGATACATTTCATGCAGGTTGATATGATGTGAATAGCATTAGGTGGATTATACACTATGATGCAGGTTTAGGTGATGTGTATGTGTGATCGAAAAATGTTACATCTTGTCAAATTTGATTTGAATGATTATATTGTTATGTTGTCGTGTTGCCAATGATGATAGTATATTAGAAAACCATTGCTGAGTTTGTTTAAACTCACCCCTCTTTATTGTGTTTTGCTTTGGGGCTGCGTGGCGCGACACACAGATGGACAGGATCTCCTTTTTGTGGAAAGGTCGGAGACGATTTGGATGTGATCGTGGAGACTCTTATGTGACTTATTTTCCTTAGTTTATGCTTTATGTTTAGAACTTTTGTGTATGGTTCTCTGTTGGATTTATGTTACTTTATACAGTTGTGTTGTCTAAGACCTATTTTAGAGCCAGAGTGGGCTATGGTTGACTAAGCATGTGGGTTGAGATTAGTTGTGCATTTTGAGTTAAGCAACTCTCTTTCTTTTCTACTTATTTACTCTTGCTCAAAGTGGTGTGCATACTCCATATTTTTGTTAGGTCACCCGTAATCAAGGTTAAGTCTTCCGCTAAACCGTATCTCAATTCCATTCGTTGCCCCTGTGTGCTTGACTGGCCCCTGGACTGGGTTTAGCTCAGGTCGGGCAGTACCGGGGTGTGACACCTACCCTATGAATAGGCTAAGGGGTGGACAAGTTTTATCTTGGTGAGCAGACATCAAAGGAAAGCTGAGGAATGACAGCGTTGGAGTGTTGATGAACTTGTATACAAGTCCTACTCGGAGTAGCACATGATGGCGAGTTGGGTGACATCTCCTAGGATAGTTCTTAGGAAAGCTGAGACTCTCACGGACAACTCCTACTTGAAGTAGGAGAGACACTGGATATGGTTGTTGATTTATTCCCATGTTTCCTAGTGTGACTAGGAGTCGCCTCAAGGTCTAAGGCAAGTAGGAAGCCCAGATAAGGAGTAGTGTGCATGTCAGATTGCTCAAGGGAGCTGAATTCTAGCGGGAAAAGGATTCTTTGCAAGAAGTGGATGCAATCAGGACTCTTCCTAAGCAAATGCGATGTAGGCTGAGGATTTCTAGTTGTAGTAGGTGTCCTAAAGAATGCTAGATAAGGTAGGACACTTGAAGGAGGGCTTAGCTGGACTTTTAGTTGGGTTAGGATTCCTTAGAGATGGTTTTGGGCAGTTGTATGATTGGTTTCCTATTTGTAATGGGTCAAAGAAGTGGATTCCGAATTTGTAATTAAAGGGGTGGGCTAGTACTAGTAGGAGTAGGCTTCCTGACCCCTTCCTATATAAGGGGTGTCATGGTAGTTTGGGCATCATTATTCATGCATTTAGAGAACTCAAAATTTTGCAAGAGCGGATTGAGAGCTTTGGGAATAGTTCTGGAGGACTGTTTGGCAGTGAACACTTTGTTGGAAACATGGTGGAGTTGCTTGGAGCACACTCAGCCAAGGGGAGGACCATACTTGACATCTCAACAATGCTTAGGAGTAGACTTAGCTAGGGGTGGGACTATTCAGCGAGATAGCTAAGAGGGAACAAGTTTGGAACAAGGTAGGGGCATTGTTATTGTAAATTGCAGTGCCGAATAAAGGTTTTGGAGGCAGTCCTCCTTTTTCCTTATCTTTTCCCTACATTGTGCTTGTTTGGATAGGCGTATATTTGGGTGAAAGTGGAGCATAGGATTCACGCTGGTTGTGCTAGGCAGCCAGGCCATCACGTGTGTGAATGCTAGTCTCAGCTTCGTGCCTGGCACTTACCCACATATTCTTCAGTCACCATACTAGCATACACCCAATCCACATACATAACACATACTCATAGTTTACATGCATGTCATATGCACAATCAATCATACCATAATTTATCATCTTTCCCTCTAACATCATGCAATTGGATTATTATTTTACATTCAAAGCATTAAATCACATAATCCTAGCATGGTACTAATGATTCAAAGTATGCTATTATGAAATTACGAGTTCAAAGTCCCCTACTTCATAATCCATGTGACTTTGATGGCGAGAACATGACAGTAGTAGCGTTGGCAGCATAAATGGTAGTCAGAGTCATCGTCTAATTGAGTGCGTTGTTGTCCCGAGGTGTAAGACATGCCAAAAGAAATCAAGACAAGACAGGAGGTGACAGAAAACTCTGAGATAAAATCCGCAAACTATGGGGCATAGTAGGGGAGGTGGGGAGCAGGGTCATGCCAAAAGAAGTGGTAGGTGCAACTGGAAAATGAGAGTAGGTTAATTGGAGGTTGACCGATGACTGAAAAGCACTTGGTAGGTCATAAGCCGAAATCAGCCACAAACAACACCCAACAATGGTGATTTCAAGTCATCGATGGCCCACAAGAGGGGTAGAGGATGTGATTATGTGCTCAAAGATAGAGGAGAGGTGGAGGCACCAATAAATTTCATACAAAACAAGGGCAGTGCTTTACCCTAAAATCATGTATGGCCAAAGGGGAAACAAAAGGCGAGGAGGTACTTTTGAAGGGTCTGGAGGTGGCCTAGGCCAGTTGCAGTAGGATCTTGCCACTATTATGGCAAATTGGTTGTTGGACAACACATTTACGTATCGAAGAAACTAATGAAATGATTGAGTGGGCAGTGGGATAGCCAGACAAGGGAAAAAAAGAGACGGGGAAGGAAAGTCTGGGCCAGTGATGGGGTGGAAGGAGCTGGTCTTGCCATAAGCAGCTTGTGGTGGCTTTGGTTCAATGCCCAAGACAAAAATCCAAAAGGGGTGGAACCAGCCTAAACGAAAAGGAACAATGGGGAGTAACGAGTTGGGTTTGTGATGGGAAGAAGGGGGGGGGAGATGGGTTGTTGGTGACTGTAAGGACCCTCATCTTTAAACCGGTTTTGGTTTTCTTTAATTATTGATTATCGTGAGATTTACGTGTTTTCTGATCTTATTCGGTGATTTTGTAAATAAATAGAGTTTGTGATGGTTTTAACCAAAATTAACTTCAATATTAGTGGTTTTAAGTGATTTTAAACCAAATGTGAATTTTTGAGATTTTTCGGAATTTTCACTATTTTCCCAAAAATTAGGGTTTTGGCGGGACCCCTGTGGGCCCCACGGTCGAAAATTTTATTTTTGTGTCAAATGACCCTAGACATATACTTAAGGTCACACAAAAATTTTCAGAATTTTATTAGGCTTAATTCGTGCTTAAATTTGCAAAATAACCACTTTTAGCCTACTTTTCATATTTACACCCCAAAACTTACCTTTGCCTACCCCAACCCTTACTATAAAAGGGCAAACCTGAGCCATTTCCATTTTTGGGAATAGGCTAAGGAAGGAGGTCTGGCCTAATCCCCACTTAGGCCCGAATTAGAAGCCGATTAAGGTAAGTTTGCTCTAATTAAGCACTAATTCATGGCTTTTCTCTTAATTTCTTCCAAATCTACCATTTTCCCCTTGATTCAATTCGTTTTTGACCATCAAAAGCTACTGATTTGTGTTTTACTACAAACCCTAACTTTCAAAATTCGATTTTTACTACCAACAAGCCCTAGATCTAAGATTCAATTAGGGATTTCTTAAGTAAATCGATTTCTATTGGTGTTTGATTCAAACTCATTGTGTTTTCAAGGATTTCAAGAAGGGTGACTCTTCAATCCGAGCTTAATCAAGTGCTGAGGTAATGGGTCTTCGAAATCTCTGTTTATCCATGGTAAAACTCTTCATTTTTGGCTTATTTCGAAATGGTTTGCTTGATTTAGTGTGTTAATGGTAAGATTAGAAAATGGAATTATTTAATCCCGATTTCTTAGGGTTTTGCATTATTATGGTTTGGTTTGATATTCTGGAAGTCAAGGAGGACTTTTGATGATGATTAGGGTGCTAGATGTGGATTTGAAGTGTTATCTATGGTGTCTCGGTTTGATTTTGCGAAAGGAAGAAGATGACTGTTTCTGCCGTGTTGGCGATCGATCGGCCTTGCAGGGCGATCGATCGGCTGAACTGAAAATTTCAAAATTTTGCGTGTAACCGATCGAACGGCCTGAAGGGCGATCGATCGGCTACACAGGAAATTTGCATGTTGTGTGTATGATGCCTATTTTGATGATTCCACTTTGGCTTGCCAATTTTATATGAATGTGGAGTGTTTTGAGCTATGTTAGGCTACTGGAAATGCATGCTATTGAGTTTATGGAGTTGAGATATATGCTTAGTGATGGTGGAATGACTTATGTTTTGTGGCATGATGTTGGAATCGTTATTTTGAAATTATGAATAGTTGTTTCCCTTTGGTTAAGCATATTTCACCAGAACTACAATCATTGTTGGACAGATTTGTCATGATAAATTGTGATTAATGGTGTGTGAATGTTGGTGAATGCCATGACTCAATGATGAAATGAGTGATGTTATAGGTGTTTAGCCTTTGTGATTGAGTTTTGAATTTAACTATGATTTCAACGATTCTTCTACTATGATTTCCGCTGGAATTCATGTTTAGGTAGAAATTCACATGTGTAGTGTGGTGGTGAGTTGATTTTCAAGCATGTTAATATGCATCATGTGAAAGGCTTCTACTAGTTACACACACACATGTGGGGGTTAAATGATGATGTTGAAGCTTAATATCGTGATTATGAATGATGCATTAGGGGCTGGTGAGAGCACTTATCATGATTAGGGTTCATGTATGCTTTGCCCACGCATGTACCATGTTGCACGCATCATGAAAATGGATTTCCAATTGAGGCTTCATCGTGATTAATCGAATTTGACCGATTGGATGCAATGTGATGGAATTGCGTGCCGGGTTTATCGGTCGTGGATTAATCGCAAGTTGATTGGTCCGAAAGGACATATTTTGATTTGAAGTTCCTGTGTGGAACGATTTGAATTTCCTGTGTGGAACGATTTGGAGTTCCTGTGTGGAACGAGTGCACTCCCCGGGTTGAGTCTTGTTTAATGGAATGATGTGGGGACGAGTTGTATACTTGTCTTGCAGACACGTGAGAATATTTTTATGTGTGTCATCTGGACCCTGAGAATCCAGTGGGGTATGCCCCGTGCACCCCGCTACCACGTGTTCTAGGGTTCTACGTGTGAGAACTCGGGCTCTTCCCTCCGCAGAGATGTCCCCGGGCGAACACCCCTGCTCTAGATTCTACGTGTGAGAATGGGACATCCTTGGCCAGGATCGTCCAGGGCGAGCAGTATTAGGGATTGACAACCCCGATCTTTCTTGAATTCTTGTGTAGAATTTTGTACCATGACACGCCTTCGTGGCCTTGACTATGCTCCCGTCTGTGTGACGTCAATGTGTGATTACTCCTTGATGGAGGTTGATTGTGATAACATTATGCATGTGGGAATATGTATGTTAGAGATACATCCATGCATGTTGATATTGATGTTATGCATGTGGAATATGTATGTTAGAGATACATCCATGCATGTTGATGTTGATGTTATGCATGTGGAATATGTATGTTAGAGATACATCCATGCATGTTGATGTTGATGTTATGCATGTGGGAATATGTATGTTAGAGATACATCCATGCATGTTGATATTGATGTTATGCATGTGGAATATGTATGTTAGAGATACATCCATGCATGCTGATTTTGATGTTATGCATGTGGAATATGTATGTTAGAGATACATCCATGCGGGATTGGTTATGATGTGAATGCATGTGGGAATATGTATGCTAGAGATACATCCATGCAGGTTGAATTATGCATTTTTATGCAGTGTTAAGTGATATGAATGTGTGATCAGAAAGTGATGCACCATGTAAATCTTTGATCTGAAACGATCTTATTTCTAAGCTATCGTATTTTCTACGTTGACAGTGATATTAAAACCATTGCTGAGTGTTAAAACTCACCCCTCTTTTGTGTTTTGATTTGGGGCTGCGTGGTGCGACACGCAGACGGACAGGATTGCCTTTTTGAGGAAAGGTCAGAGGTAGCTTGGGTGTGATGATGGAGATCGTTGCGTGACTTATCATCGTTTCTTTCATGCTTTATGTTCGAACCTTTGTGTAGGGTTCTTGTTGTGGTTTTATGTCACATGTTACAGTTATGTTTGCTTATGACTTATTTTGAGCCGGTGTGGGCTTTACTTAACTAAGCTTGTGGGTTTGAGATTGTTGTTTACTTTGTGTTAAGCAACACCTTTTCTCCCGTTTTATTTACTCTTGCTCAAAGGATTGTGCGCACTCCGTGTTGCTGTTAATCGCCCGTGGTTAGGGATTAAGTCTTCCGCTAGAATCGTTTCTCAATTTCACTTCGTCGCCCCCGTGCGCTTGACCGGCCCTTGGACCGGGTTCGGCTCGGGTCGGGCATCGCCGGGGCGTGACAGTGACTGCCCTTGCTGATTGTCACGGGGTAGCGGAGTGGACTACCCGTGACACATGCTGGGGCACACACACGTGGGAATGTGTTGTATATGAGGTGTGCATTCATTTTGGGAACTGCCCTTAGTGTTGCATATCATGTGTGCGCAACGTTGCGCAGAAATGCCACAACGATGCGCACACATAGTTGGCTATGTTGGGACACATAGCCAACTAGCACCGTTTTGGATTCTAAAGATGTCCCCACCTACCTATATAGTGTTTGAGGGTCCTTGGGAGTGTTCTCGGGTAGTTTCGCGCAATTCAGAAATACCATGCCCGTACGGCCACTTTGGCTGCCACTCCGGAGAAACACCATAAATCTCTTATGCTATATAGGGAGGGACATGGTGAGCTGAAATGACAAAGCTGTTGGTATGATGCCTAGCCTTGCAACAGGCTGATCCGGATGGCAACGAAACATGTTGCCTTGCTAGCTATCATGCCAGGAGCCCATCCGCTGGTGGGATGGGGCTCTCCGACTCGTCGGGCGGCCGTCCGGCGTTATGGCCGTGTTGGTAACAAAGGCCCTTGCATGCACATGGCTGAGACGGATTGTTCGGATGACCGAGTTGCCTAAATTGGATCCGTGCATCGCAAGGAAGTGTCCCTCTCCGGCCAGCTCGCTTGGGAGATGGTCCGGCACGTTCGCACGTCCGCCTTGGGACGGGTTCGCTGCTTGGCTTTGCGGGCTGGATGATTGGTCGAATGGCACAAGGCCATGACCTTGACGAAGAAAGGCTTACTCGCTTGGCTATTTGGCCTTGCGAGCGCCGCACGGCACCTATGGATGGCTAGGGCCGTGACATGACGCTACCAGAGTCTTGGTAGCTAGGCAAGGCTAGGTCTAGTAGAGGGTTGTGTCAAATGGCATCGTCAAACTTTGGTGGCCCAAAACAAACAAAAATGGAAGAAAATGGGAAGAATGGTGGAACGTGAGGAGTAGGGAGGGGGTACCGGCGACTCTAGCCGGAACCACCAAGGCTATGGTGGTTGGGCGAAGACAAATCCACTGGAAATAGGCAACACCGTGCGGAGGTGGCATCACATCAAAGGGAGCCCAAAAAACACGAGGAAGGATTAGACATGTCTAGCGGAGCGAAATCGGGATTGGGGACTGGTGAGGCTTGGTTGGAGGAGGAGTTGTATTGGGCGAGATGGTCCTTGCCAGCCAACGACAACTGCAGTAAATAAAAAAAACAAAGAGAGGGGAGACTGCACACCAAAATAGGACAAAAGGGGGGGAGGGGGGGTGGAGGCTAAGCTGGCCTAAGGCAGCGGCCTTGCTGTAGTTGTGCCATGGTTGACCTGCAAGGGCCAACCATCGACGGTGGTTGGGAACACCCAGAGGCCTTTGCCCATTTCTACATTTGCGCGGTCAGGTGTGCAACTTGCACCCGATCCACATTGAATTATTATTATTTATTTCTCTCTTTCTCTTTTCTATTTTACTTCCTTTTTCGCACCAAAAGTTTCTTTGGCGAGTAAAGGCCCATGACATGCGACTAGGCCTTGCACCCGACACTACATGCATGAATATCAAGTTAAAATATGAAATCAAATATGTCAAAGCATCAAATTAACCGTTGGAAATAATGAGCAAATAATTACATAAAAATCACAAAAAAGTATAAAAAAATCACATAAATTTGTATAAAAAATCATAGACATTACATTTGCGTTATCATGTGTTAGCATGTTCACCATTGATCTAGTAAAATAGATAGCTTGTGAAACATCACTAGCATATTTGAGTTCTTGCATGTCTGGGTTATGTCACTCCCTAAGGTTTTTAAACTCATTTTCCCATAAATTACACAACAGAAAGTAAAATTATCAAAACATTGTAATGACTTTAAACAAGATATATTAGGGTGATAGCCACTTGTTTTTCAAACATACAAATAGTAAATCAGAGTAAATAGTAATCTAAGTTAAATCACATCTTAAAATGAACAGGGTCTTGATTGAATACATGTCTAAATATCTTGATGCGCAAAAATATAAATAGATTTACACTCACATGCCTAAAGTTATTTACCTTCAAGTAAGAAAATATTTAAATATGTAAAGTGGCCTAGCAACATCGTCCATGTCACACAATCAAATTTCTAATAGAACTTTAACCTTGCATAGTGTCTGCATCACATGAATGCTAAATATATAAATATACCCAATGGGTGAGAGTTTCAATATCAAATTAGACGGCAATAGTGGATCACTAAATTATTTTTCAAACTTGTACTTCGTAGAAGTTAGAATCAATAGTTATAGCCTCTATGCACATGAATTTATACTAAGAAATGAAAATAAACTAACTATGCATGAACTATCAATATACCTAGTATTTGATCAATTTAAGCATGCAAATCACACATAAAACACACAAAGATTTAATGTGAAAAACCAAAGTTGGGTTAAAAACCATGACAACCTCACAAGGCCAAACCAATGCACTACTAAGCAAGAACTTAAAAGACACTAAGAACAACCAACCAACCTCTTGACTCTACAAAAATGAAAACTCTTTTTCTTTGTTTAGTCCCCTTCATTTCGGGCATTCAATTCTTCATCATTTGAATCCTTAAAGCTTTCCCTCTTCATGTTCCATCTTCATCTCCTTCTAGCAACTCAATCAAAGACTCCTTCAATTGTTAATTCACCTTTAAAATTCTTCAACTCCTTGAAGAATTTGTTGTGTCTCCTTTTTTGTTTACTATATGAGAATCTTTTCTTTTAGTTGTGCGTCTTCATAAATCCACCATTAACATGTGCATGAAGTATTTTGGTGAACTCTTAAGGAAAATAATGATGAAGGACCTCTTCTTTCTTCTCTATTATTTTTTAGGTTTTCCTTTCTTCAAATTTGTGATTCTTTAGCCTTTATATAGGTCTTTAAGTCGGTTTGAGACTTGGCTCTAACTAGGAATAAAATCTCTTCCGAAAAGACTTAAACTAGGTAACTAAAACTGCTAGTGACCAATCATTTTAAACAATGATAAATAGTTCACTCCTTACGGTAGAACTCTTAGAGCAATGGATTAGTCATTAGGGCAATCGATTAATAAACTCTCAGTTTATTTTTATAGAGGTTGTTTTAGGTGCCAATTGATCATTTGTTAAAGCTATCGTTCAATTTAACATTTTTCTATGCTATAGTTCATAACCGATCAATTGATTATACAATTAATTTATAAATTTTCTATTTTTACCCTAATTTGGTCTAAACTTTCTAAAATCACTTCTGAAACTCATCCAAGTGACTTAATATGATAGTGTATGCTCAATGAACCTCTTTTGCCTTAAACATTCCTTAGTCTTTAGCTTTGATCTATAAGAACTTATCTACTCCTATTTTTCAAGTCCATCAATTCTAAACCTGAGTCGACTAACCTTAAATCTAGTAAGATTTTGAAGACTAATTACATACGTGAAGTTTAGACATAGTTTTGATCAATGAAATTAGCCAATGCATGTGCCTATGTTCTAATTGCACACCATACTAAAAGTCTTACTAATAAAGATAAGAAATCCCACATTTCTTCTAGAGCTTGTCATCTTTCCCTAGCTCACCAATCCTAACTCAGCTACTCTTTTAATGAACCTGCATCATGAAGATGCTGAGTATATAAATATTCCCAGTGGGATGGCTAAACAAGTACTATGTAATGATAATGCACATGATTTTTTCTATATCATCACAATAACAATACTATTATATCCAATAGCAATCATCATCAACACACATAAGATGAATAAGAAAAACATTCATAATTACTTTTTTATGATTTTAAACATCATAATATGACTTCACTCAGGAGTCTCTTGCTCCATAAGTCATATGGTTCTTTATGACATAGTAGTAACGTCTATGAATATGGCCCCGCCTCACTAGACCATGAACTACTCACCATGGACCTCAAGATTTTGAGGCATGCACGCCCCATTCACGCCATGAAGCTAAGGCCCACTAGGGCTCATGGACCTAGTGGTTGAAAACCCGACTTTCATGATCATTGAAATTTCAGGTATTGCATTATGTGGGACTAATTATTTTTTAATGCTCAAGTCCATTCAAACACATCATAAGGGCAAGTGAAGCAATTATACATAATTTCCATCCTTAGAGAGCTGGAAGACCTTGATCTTATTTTATACCAAACCCTTTCCGTTTATGTAGTTAAATACTTACTTTAGGAACCATACTACCACAAGGATATTATGTCCTTGAGTGCCTTTGTCTAATAACCTCGGGGTGTGATCTATTATAAGGATTTTCATACATATAAGGGTGCATAATCCCAAACATCAACAATCATTACATCACATATAATTAATTTCAAGCATTCAATATCATGTTTAATCTCTTATAATAATAGACAAACACATGTAGCATTCATTGCTAGAATTTATCCGAAACAAACTTGTTGTCAGTAGACTCATCGATATGTTGGTTAGGTCATGAATGCCCATTGGCAACTTACCGATGCATTGAACCCCCTATAGACAGTGGGATGGCAAGGTCATCCATTCTCATCGATGTGTCAAGCTCAATGCCAGTGACCCATTGGTAGCACACCAACATGTCAATGCATATATATAACCATATTTTTATCTTCTCCGTTGTATTGACAACATCTCCAACATGTTGGTACTTGCCGATGGGCGGGAAAAGTAACAGAACTATTAAACTTGTTTAAAGTTAATCTGAAAGGATGATGTAGATTGTTATTTCATATATACTACTTCCTAACAAAGCAATAGAATAATTTCATAGAGTTAAATATTCATTTAACCTAGAGATCATGATCATAAGCCTTGTTATAACATTCTATCTGGAAAGTGATGCCTTCACACATTTAATCATAGTAAGATTGAAATTCAAGTCCATCATGCATACATATGATGTTAAATCATAGTATGAGGTTAGCAAATATGACCTCTTTTCTTCAATTAAATAAGGTCTCCACAAATTTGATCCTTCTTCCTTTCTACTGAACTTTGACAAGCCCTTAGTCCGCCGCTTTCTCCCCAAATTCTGAGATTTAGTAGGATTATGTTCAAGGTTTTGTCAAAGGTACTTATATGGGAATCAAATAACTAAATTCTGGTGCATAATTGTCCATGAAACCGCTTAGAACCATTTTTTCGTAGAGTTTCACAATCCATCAATATAATTGATTTATAGTCATTCACATGTTAAAAGTTGGTGACATTGTCTTTAAGATTTCATTTATGAGTTGACCGATGTGTCGAACCTCACAAATAGTGAAATACAGTTTCATGGTAGGTTCACCAACATTTTGCTGCTTGTTGACATAAATTTTTAATTAAAAATAAAATTAAATAAACTTCATGTGTATCATCGTTACTACTTTTATGAGTTTTTCACTCAATAATTTCATGTTTATTAAAGAGGTTTGTTAATTTAAAGAACACAAGGACCCACAATAGAAAATCACAAAGAAACTATGAGGATAAATCATGAATAATAGCATAGAAATTCTTCACAGAAATGTGTCCATCTCCTTCCCTCATTGGAAGAAATTTTGTCCCCAAAGTACTTACTAGCAAATAAATGAGGATAGGTCTTTTTGAACTCCGCTTCAGACTCCTAAGTCATCTCCTCTAATGACTAACTCCTCGGTATTTCCTTATTCTGCAAGGTTCTTATTCTCTTATCAAGATCATTATAGGCTTATCTTTATAAATAAGATCAGGTTGAAACTCTACACTTGAAGTATCAATCACATGTGAGGGATAAACAATATACTTCTTTAACATTGATACATGAAGGACATTATGAACTTCAACCAAATTTGGAGGTAAAATGAGTTTATAGGCATGTTGTCCAATTCTTTGTAAACTCTAAAATGGACCTACATACCTAAAACCCAATTTCCCCTTTTTACCAAATCTTATCCCTCTTTCAAAATGTGGTACTTTAAAAAACACATGATCTCCCACTTAGAACTCCAATTCTCTTCTTCTCAAGTCAACATATTTCTTTTATCTACTTTGGACTTAGAGAACTTTCCTTTTGATGTCATGTATCTTTTCCACATAGTGACTTATAAACTCGTCTTTAAATAGTTGTCTTTCCCCAACTTCAGTCCAACTTCTAGGTGGCCGACATCAACATCCATATAATGCTTCATATTTTGTCATTCCAATGCTAGAATGATAACTATTATTGTAAATAATTCTATAAGTGGTAAGAATTTATCCCATTTCCTTAAAACTCTTGCACACAAGCCTAAAGCATGTTTTCTAAAGTTTGGATTGTTATTTTGGACTATCCATGCATTTGGGGATGAAAAGCCATACTAAATTATAGTTTAGTTCCCAAGGCATTTTGAATGTTATTTTAATACTTAGAAGTAAATATGGGATCTCTATTCAACACTATTGATAGTAGTGTTCCATGTAATATTACCATCTCTTGAATTTATAACATTGCCAAACTTTTGGCTGATTGTGTCTATCTAATAGGTAGAAAATTGGCCAATTTGGTCATTATATTCACTACTATCCAAATAGCATCAATTTTCCTTTGAGTCTTGGGTAATCCCACAACAAAATCCATTGTGACATCTTCCCATTTTTATCCCACAACAAAATCCATTGTGACATCTTCCCATTTTTATTGTGATATGTCCTAAGGATTGAGTGTCCCAGCTAGTCTTTGCTATTCAGTTTTTACTTGTTGATAAGTAAACATCAAGATTAGAAATCTCTAATATCGTTTTTCATTCCATACTACCAAAATGATTTGTTTAAATCTCTATACATTTTGGTTCCTCTAGGGTGGATTGTATATTGTGAATGATGGATTGTTTCTAATAATTCTCTTTTCAAGTCTTCAATATTAGGAACTACCAACCTATTCCTAAATCTTTTGCCTCTATCCATACTTTTTAAGAAATCTTTCTTCCCATCTAACTCTTGTGTCTCCTTGTCAGACAATAGTGCTTCTAAAATCTTTTGTACTACTTGGGACTTAATCTTGAAATTAGTGATAATCTCCACATAGCTTTGAAAGATCTTCCTTGACCTTCTTTGCAACAACAACATAATGAGACTTGGAGTACAATCCCAATTTTAAATATCTTTTTCTTCACCAACTTTGTGTAAAAAGTGCTTGTATGAAGAAACCAAACAAACAAACCATGAAGCAAAGACATAAACATAGTTAATTATTGGATTCAACAACTAAATACAATTTTCATTAAAGCATAACAACCATAAAAGCTCTCTCCTCTAAGAAATATCTCAATTCACTTCAGAGAGGAATTTCTAAGTTTTCTTAATGTTTCTCATGTGTTTTACTACGCCCAAATACCCTTTATATGGGTGACTAATTCGGTTCATTACTTGGACTTTTAATAGGAATCAAATTCCAACTCAAATGACGTATTTTAGGTAAAACTACATACCACCAATCAATTGCCTAGCTGGACGATTGATCGCTTATAGAGTAAAGCGACACAATACCCTTTCCAAAAATATCATATCCTATGTTAGGTGCCTTTTTGTACCACTTGAGAGACTGGTTGGAGCATTTAACTACATATGTATTCTTCTTCTCATCTACAACCTAATATGTGAAATTTGCCTTTATTGCAAGATCTATCAACGCCCTCTTAAAATATACCACGCCTTGGAACTATGCACCTAATTGGAGTAGATTTGGGTAGTTCTTTTCTAACAAACTACTGATCATTATCTTACCCTCACCAATATTTAATTCCAACACATTGAAATCATCAACTTTGGCCCACTCTGCTTCGGCCTCAAAGTCCAAATTCATGGGCATTAGACTGTGTATGAATTCTTCAATGTCAGGAATACTTTCAATCTCAATACTCTCATTCTCGTGTCCTACACTCTACATATCTTCATCTTCATGCACATTCGCACCGCCCACGCTATATGGGGATCATAGGTATTATTTTGGAATATTGTCCTTAACGCACCCCTTGTTGAAGACATTGACATGTTAAATGATGTCTAATACAAATTTGTTGAACTGAACTCACCTAGTTCTCCCAACCTATATCAGATATTAATGTGTTAACGAAAATGCAACTTAATTTTCTCAATATCGTGCATTTAGTTGCATGCCTACAACTCATTTTGTGACATTGATGAGATGCTATTCAACAAAGTTGTGATGTCATATCCACACTAACATGAATATGAGAGATATCAAATATGTATTGTGACGCCTATGATTTTTGTAAGAAATGTCTTTGCTATTATTTATTATTTTTCCTCATAGTGTGTTTGTGACTTTATGTTGAGAGCCCTATGTTCTTTAAATCAACAAGCCTCTTTAATAAATAAGAAATTAGTGAGTGACAGGGAAGTAGTAACAAGGACAAACATGATTTTTGTTTAATTTTAATTATAGTAAAAAGTTTTGTTGGCAGGCACCGACACATTAGTGAACCTATCAATGAAACAATAGGTTCACTATTGGTGAGGTTTGACACATCAGTCATCTCATCGATGAGGTACTAAAGAGACTGTTAGCAACCTTTGATGTGTCGATGGTTGTAAATCATTTCTACCTATGGGTTATGAAGTTGCAATGTCATGAGTAGTTATGCACCATAATTTGGCTATTTAATTCTCATATAAATACCTTTGACTAACCTTGACCCAAATTCTTTGACTTTGGGGGAGAAAGCGGTGGACTAAAGACATGTCAAAGTTTAATAGAATGGAAGAAGAATCGGATTTGTGGAGACCTTATATGATTGTGGAAAATAGGTAAGATTGCTAACCTTATAATGTTATTTAACATCAAATGTATGTACGATGGATTTGAATTACAATATTATTATGATTGAATGCATGAAGGCAGGAATTTTGAGGACATTTTGTTATAATGATGATTATGATCATGATCTTTGTGTTAAATGAGTATTTAACTCCATGAAATTATTTTATTGCCTTGTTAAAGAATAGTATATGTGAAATATCATGTTTTTAGATCAACTTTAAACTAGTGTGATAGCCATGTTACTTTTCCCAAACCATCAACAAGACTACTAACATGTCATGACACAGTCAATGCAATGGCGAAGATAAAGGCATGGGATATGGGTATGTATTTGTTGGTGGATTTCGGTAGTTCTCTATGCACAAGACAAGGGAATGGATCGGATGATCCTTCCTTGCAAGGGGTAGAGAAGAACATTTTTTTTTTAATGTGGGACGACCTTCTCTTGATTAATCAAGACTACTCTTTACACTTTGAAGTGAGTAGTAGTGATTAATCAATTTTCAAAACCCTTCGATTAGTTGGCAAGAATGAAAGAAACAAGAATTTTATTAAAATAAGAAAAGAGAATTGCCAGGAGAAGTGGCTACAACTTTCGAGTTAAAAAAAAGAAAAGAAAAGAAGAAAAGAAGAAAACAAGGAAAATTCTTCTTGAATATGAGAGCTCCCCTTGCACAAATTCTTCTTCCTTCTTAGTTGCTTCTGCTTGTCTTCTGATTCCTCGATCTTCTTTGACTTTTTTGAAGGTCAAGGCTTTTTAGGAATTTGGTGTGTGATGGACTTCTGGATTTCTCTTTGGAGGTTCCGTAGACTTGAAAGCTAAAAGCTCCTTTCTTATGGAAATGAAGGGGTATTTATAGGATGAGAGTTGCACGGTTAAGCAAAGTAGTGGGGTGAGTTGGAAAGGTAATTTATGAGAAGTGGAGAGTGGATTAGTGGGAGTGTTGGTGAGAACTACTTGCTTAGTGGAGGAAGTGGGAAGTGTGAGAGAAGACCGGGCATTATACCTTTGACTTGGTCATCTCCACTTTCTTCTCCTTTTTTTTATTATTATTTTTATATATATATATTTTTATTTCATCATCCTTTTTTTTATAGTAGGAGATTACGAGCATTAAGGCTTTGATTTAATCTTCCCATTCCTTATGTGGGGCCCATGAAATTTTCTACACAACCCCTTTTTTTTTCTTTGAATTTTGGGTTCTTTTGGAATTTAACCCTTTTTTTTTATTTTCAGTTATTTTGGTCTTTCATGACTAAACAAGTTTTTTTTTTTAACAAAATAATAGCGTAGGACCCACGAGTCTTACCTAGCCTTTTTTCAATTATTTATGTTTTGTGACTATTTTGTTGTGAGACTTATGAGGTCCCACATGGTCCTTTGCAACTTTTATTACGTGGCCATGTGAGGCTTACAAAGCCTCCTTCAGCCATTTAACTTTGAATGTAAAGAGGCCCCCATAATGTTCTCTCACAATAAAATTTTTTGTTGGAAGCCTTAGTCCATTCTTACGTGTGTAGGATTTAGATCTTGCCTCTTCATTTTTTTTTTTGTTAAAAGCCTTAGTCTATTCCTACGTGTGTAGGATTAGATTTTGCTTCATTACTTTTTTTTCTTTAGACTTTGTCCACTTTAGAGACTTTGTCTATTAAAAAAATTTGGTCTCACTCAGAGCTAGTCAAGCTCTGAAATCTTGGCCTTTGGATTTAAATTTTTTTTCTTTGTTTGGACTTTATCCGAATTTTGAGACTTTGTCCATTTTGAAAATTTAGAGTTATCTGGAGCTAGTCAAGCTCCGAGATCTTTGCATTTGAGTTTTGATTTGATTTTGATTTTTTTTTATGTCAACAGACAGCCCCTTCGAGGGGTGACAGTGGAATGACATTATAAATGGAGCTGTCACCTGTCGAAAAAATTGTGAGAACTATGCCTGGTTTTCCATTAACTACTTCTTCTGGGTTGCCTGCAATTCAAATTGCTTCGCATGGAACTCGTTTAAATTTTGATGGGAATTCCGAAGTTATAATGGACAAAGCTGTGGAAATAATAGCGAGAGCAAGTAGAGATGTCACTGAAGCTCGTCGAAGGGAAGAGCCCCTTCCAAGTTTTATTCTTGTACAAGGATATCTCTTCTGCATCGAAGATTTAGACAATAGGCGTATTGTTTTTCTGGAAGATGTTAAGGAAGAGTTGATTATAGAGGGAATTCTGCACTGATAGATTTCCTCCTCATCGTTTCATTCATTTTTTTTTCTTGTAATCTTCCCATAGGAGAAGATTTTTTTTTTTTAAAGAAACAAATAAAACATTTTTTTTTTCATTACATTTTTTTTTTAGTGTGGGCGGCCAGAGTTGGACTGGATACAACGGCATAAGATTGCTCTTGGGGCTGCAAAGGGCGTTGCTTATCTTCATCATGACATAGCTCCAGCCATTATTCACAGGGATATCAAATCAACCAACATATTGCTAGATAAATACTACAAAGCTAAAATTGCAGATTTTGGGGTGGCAAAGATTGCAGAAGGGAATTTTTTTGCTGGAGAGGAGTTCAGCTGTTTTGCCGGCACACATGGTTATATAAAACCTGGTATGCTTTTGATTGGATTGCACTAATCGTTAAGTGGAATGACTAATGATAATTTGTTTCCCAATAGCTTAAGATGCTAGGAGATAGATTCTCATTATCCGTTTCACTACTTAACACAAGGAAATCCTAATCACTGTGGTTTACATCAACAAAATTATTGGTCTAACTAAATGTGTTATTTTCCATTCTGTAATCCAACTTTTTTTTTTTTAGAACTTGTTTATACGTTGAAGGTCACAGCAAAAATTGATGTCTACAGCTTTGGTATGGTGTTACTTGAATTGATAACAGGCCAAAGTTCAATTGAACCAGAATTTGGTGATGGGAGGGACATTGTAAGCTGGGTTTCTGTTCACCTTAATAAACGTGAAGGTGTTTCAAAACCTTTTTTTGTCAGCAGAATTTCGGCAGCGTTTGAAGTGGAAATGATGAAAGTGTTGAAGATTGCAGTTTTTTTTTTCCACTAAGCTGCCCACTCTACGGCCCACCATGTGAGAAGTAGTGAACATGCTCCTGAATACCGATCCTTATTATTCATACTCTCACTCTAATTGACAGTTTAAACTAATCCCACATTATAAATATCAGAGTTTAAACTGTTATAGGCATTTAAAACTTCACGTACCAACGTTGTCAAGACTCAATGGGAGTTTAAACTGGTCAAGACTCAATGGGAGTTTGAACTGGTCCGGGTATCCAAGCTTAATCGGAGATAGACCTTTATCCAGTATCTTAACAAAGTATCTTACCAACGATAACAGCAAATCCTGTTGGTAACAGGAAATCCCGAAATCCGGAGTATACGACAAACTCCACGAATCTAAGTAATATTTTGTAACTTGTAACAGATTTACAACCTATCTCAATACGAATCCTAATCTTCATTTCTAATATAAAAATCCCTGCAACACACACATCGGAACTTTGTTTCTCCGGATTGATAGCAGGCTGAGTAGCTTTTTTTTTGTTTGTTTGTTTCTTCGCTCTTGTTTCTCTTCTTCCAAATTTTCTTTGCTTTTTTTTTATCTACTGCGGCGTTTGTGCACGCTTATGGCCGAAGCGCCGCTTTGCCGCGATGGCGTACTTAGGCGACCGGCAGCCGGGCAGGGAGAAGTGACGGAGCATCTTCACCGTATTGTTGCTGCGATGGCCGAAATTTTTTTTTTTGTGTGTCATTGGCGGAGAAGGTGGTGGTGACGCAATGGCCTGAGGGAGAGAGGAAGATGGAGCCGTGGTGGAAGTGAGAAAGGCGGGGCAGTGTTCAAAGAGCGGCAGATTTGGCTGTGAGGGGTCCGGGCTGGAAGCTGTCCATAGTCCCGGGCTCGAGATCCATGAGGACGGTGTGGGGAACGAACCGGCCGCCGCTGCTGCAGGTTGGAAGTACCCTTGTCGGTGCCGTGATCGACGCAAACCACCTCCCAGAACTTCATCATGATCTGGTTGCTGCACTGCCCGCCCTGGATGTGCAGGATCTCCCGCAATTCTGCGAAGAAGATGAGGCCTTCTGCAGCTCGCGTTTTTGTGGAGGCAGTGGCAGAAAAATGGGGAGGTCCGGTAGAGAGATGGTGGCGATCTGGTCAGTGAGGTGCTGGGAGAAGATGGTGGAGATGGCCGTGGCGCTGACGATGCGAGACGGAGGCTGGTGGTGGCGCAAGACGGAAAGAATGTCAGAGGGGAATAGATCCGGCAGTGCGAAGGGAGTGATGACGGCGATCGGAGCGGCTGTGGGTGGTGAGAGAAGGCGAGGCGAAGAAGGCGAAGAGGAGGGCCAGAAGTGATGACGGTGAGGGAGGTAAAATGAGCGGAGACTAGTGTGTGGCAGTAGCCGCGGCCGAAGGCGGTCGGTGGCTCGATGGTTTGTGACGGCGTTACAATCCAAAAGCTTGGATTTTTTTTTTTGATTTGATTTCAATTCCGGTGACGGACAAAGCAATCGGAGGGGCGGCCGTCAGAGAAGGGGTATAGACGAAGAGGGATTTGAAGGAGCCTGGGGAGGGGAAGCCGGATCTGGGGTTGAGGATGGAGGAGATGAATGCAAAAAAAAGCGAGAGACAATGTTGGAGGGGGGGCAGATCCGGTGGCGAGGTGGAGACGAGGAGAAGACCGACGGGGGCAGAGCTAGCGGAACGGGAACCGACCGGTGGAGGCGAAGACCGAGACGCCGGCGACGGTGACCATGGGCGAGGCGATCCGGTGAGAGGAGGTAGCAGCAGATAGACTGGAAAGTGGTGGCCGGTGAAAGATGTGGCCATCGAGCAATAGAAGCAGTGCCGGGAAACAGAGGATGAACAGAGAGAGCGAGCGGAGCGGAGGAAGGCATCGTGAAAGAGAGGGCAAGGAGAGCAGAGGGAGATGGCAGGATGAGAATGTGATGGAGGAGATGGGGAAGGAAGGTTGGCCGGTAGTAATCGGTCGGCGGTGGTCCGGATGGAGGAGGAGAGCGGCGGTAGACGGGTGGAAATTGAATGGCGTATGAGGATCAGGAGGAAGTGTTATGGTCGTCATGGTTCGCCGTCTCGGCGAGATCTCTCCGAGATCTCTCTCTCGGGACATTTACCGAGCCACGAGATCGGACAAAATTGCATTTACATAATCTCGGCGAGATCTCGCCGAGATAGCTGAGATCTCGCCGAGATAGCCGAGATCCAATGAGACTAGTTGTCCATCGTTGGGCGGAGGGCGACGATCTGAATCCAAAAGCAATTATCAATGGCGTTGCCAACTCACTGCCTCGCCCACGCTTACCTGCGCCCTTTGCCGCCTTATCCCCGCTAAGCACATCCTCACAAAGGCCCTTCGAGTTTACCTTCACATTCATTCTCCCAGCTTGCGCTGGTGCGAGATTGCTTACCCATGGGAGGTGGGTTCATGACGAAATCTAGAAGAGGGGTTGCAATAGAAATCTGTTCGTTGCCACTGCATTGGTGGATATGTATAGGAAATGGGGGGAGCTTGGCAAGGAAGATGTTTGATGAAATGCCATGTTAGCAAGGTAGGGAGTTTTGTGAGAGCAGTCTTCTTTTCTGTTAAAGCAATTCCATGATCGGCTTTTCGTAGAAGGTGAAAATTTCTTCTTTATTCTTGTTTTTTTATCTAACAGGTATGTGATGAAGCTATGTTCATTTTTAACATGATGCAAAGAGATGGAGTAAGCATGACCAGATGACAATGGCGAGCTTACTACAAGCCCATGCTTCTGTTGGAGCTTCGCAACAGGGAAGGTGGGTCCATGAGCAGATGTTTGAGGATAGGCATGGAAATTAATGTCTACTTGGGAGTAGCTCTCATTCACATGTACGCCAGGTGTGGAAACATAGCTGATTCTTGTAGATTTTTTATCAGATGCAAAAGAAAGATTTAATTTGTTGGACTTCTATTATCTCTGCTGCCTATGTGATGCACGGGCTCGGGAAGACCACATAGATGCTCTTTATGTGCATAATAGAGTCCGAAGTTAGACCTGACTGTAACTTTTGTGGGTTTGTTAGCTGGTTCCAATAATCCAGGAATGGTTGATAAAGGGTAGATGTATTTTAAGAAACTAAAGGAAGAAATCTCTTTCAAACCAGGCTTGGAACATTATGGCTTTGTAAATGATAGTATATAACCCATTGAGAAATGTGTTTGACAATTTTTTTATGATCATCTAATTATTTTATGATCACCTAGAAGGTTGCTATTGTTTTACAGGATCTCTCCGAGATCTCATCTCTTTCGCTCACCGAGATGAGACCGAGATCCGAGACAGCGAACCATGATGGTCGTAGGTTTTTTTTTTTTTGTCATCAATGGTCCAGCTTCAGTCGGGACGATCAATGGCTGTGATTTTTTTTAAAGAAAATCAATTGCTGCGATTCCGATATGGCAATCAACGACTATGATTTATTTTTTATTTTATTTTATTTTTTTTTAAAAAAACTTTGGCTTAGTTTAAGCCAGGCTGAGCTAAGCTCTCGGCCATCATTTACTTTTTTTTAATAAAAATAAATAAAAATTATTTTTTTTTATTTTGCAAATTGAAGATTATTTTGGGATTGGAGCAAGTATTCCTCTGTCTGCACGGGCAAACTTTCGGCCGGTTTATAGACGTGTAATATACGAACATCTAAGGACTTAAAATTTAACTTTATAACTTATATTATAAAAAGTTATAAATAAAATTTGTTGCAGGTCACATTCTCTTTTTGAGAAATTTGAAAATTTTAAAATGTTTTTGTTTTTTTTTTGTCATTTGCAAGTCTCATTTAGATTGAGGACTTTAATTACCTTAAATTTTTTTTTTTTTTTTTAAAAAGTGATATAGTTTTTTTTTATAGTTTTTTTTTTCAAAAGAAAGATGCAAGTCTCATTATGTCTCTTTCTGAGGGGATTGAGAACTTTAGGCTTGTTCTCTTTGATTTTGATAGATTGATTTAATTTTTTTTTTAAAAAATTTATCAAAAGGGATGCAGTCTAATTATGTCTCCTTCGGGATTGAGAACTTTAGACTTACTTACTTTTGATTATTTTTTTTATCGTTTTTTAAACTTTAGGCTTGCTTTCTTTGATTTTGATTGATTGATTTTTTTTTTAAAAAAAAAATTTGTCAAAAGGGATGCAGTCTAATTATGTCTCCTTCAGGATTGAGAACTTTAGACTTGCTTACTTTTGATGATTTTTTTTATCATTTTTTTAAAATAGAGATGCAAGTCTCATTATGTCTCTTTCTGAGGGGATTGAGAACTTTAGGCTTGCTCTCTTTGATTTTGATTGATTGATTTTTTTTTGTTGAAATTTGTTAAAAGGGTTGCAGTCTAATTATGTCTCCTTTGGGATTGAGAACTTTAGACTTGCTTACTTTTGATGATTTTTTTTATCATTTTTTTCAAAAGAGAGATGCAAGTCTCATTATGTCTCTTTCTGAGGGGATTAAGAACTTTAGGCTTTCTCTCTTTGATTTTGATTGATTGATTTTTTTTTGTTAAAATTTGTCAAAAGGAATGCAGTCTAATTATGTCTCCTTTGGGATTGAGAACTTTAGACTTTCTTACTTTTGATGATTTTTTTTTCTGTTTTTCAAAAGAGAGATGCAAGTCTGATTATATCTCAATCTAAGGGGATTGAGAACTTTAGGCTTGCTCTCTTTGATTTTGATTAATTGATTTTTTTTGTTAAAATTTGTCAAAAGGAATGCAGTCTAATTATGTCTCCTTTGGGATTGAGAACTTTAGACTTGCTTACTTTTGATGATTTTTTTTTATCGTTTTTCAAAAGAGAGATGCAAGTCTCATTATGTCTTAATCTAAGGGGATTGAGAACTTTAGGCTTGCTCTCTTTGATTTTTGATTGATTGATTTATTTTTTTGAAATTTATCAAAAGGGATGCAGTCTAATTATGTTTCCTTCGGGATTGAGAACTTTAGACTTGCTTACTTTTGATAAAATTTTTTATTATTTTTCAAAAGAGAGATGTAAGTCTCATTATGTCTCAATCTGAGGGGATTGAGAACTTTAGGCTTGCTCTCTTTGATTTTTGATTGATTGATTTTTTTTTGTTAAAACTTATGAAAATGGATGCAGTCTAATTATATCTCCTTCAGGATTGAGAACTTTAGACTTGTTTACTTTTGATAAAAAATTTTTTTATCGTTTTTCAAAAGAGAGATGCAAGTCTCATTATGTCTCTTTCTAAGGGGATTGAGAACTTTAGGCTTGCTCTCTTTGATTTTTGATTGATTGGTTTTTTATTATTATTATTTTTTTATTTTTTTTGTTTTTACTAACTTCTCTCTCTCTCTCTCTCTCTTTTTAGGTTTATTTTTCTCTTCTGAAAGACTCATCTCCCAGAATGGCTTCTTCTTCTCGTGCAAGTGTCCAAAGCCAAGAAGAAGAGACGTCAGGTGGTTCAAGGTTCCCAGTTTTTCGTTTGGATGGACAAATCATCTCTAGAACCATCAAAGATTTAGGAGCTGATAACCAACACAAGCGGACTTCTATTTTAAAGAAAATGGTTCCTGATCTTGAAAGAACTCTAATAACTGATAGAGAGTGGATATTTCCAAAACCTGCCTACATATGTGGAGATGGCGGCGAAGGCTGGTCTTTTTCTTACGGATTTCCACGAAAGCAAATTGGTATTTTCAGATATATGGGGAAGTTATTTTCCACCAATATGTCTTTTGATAGTGATCTATCCATTAGATCTTATAAATCTGCAGTTTGTTCCAAAGGTTCCCCTTCAAAAGGAATTCCGTCAAATGAGTTATTTTTAGAACGCTCCTCAGAATTGACTCACCGTTCTAGTGGTGTCAAATTCGTGGTGTTTACAAAAGGGGGTAAAGATTTCAGCAAGCGAGGATATGGAGACATTGAACGTCAAGTTTTATATCCAAGTACCCTTGCATCTTCAAATAATAGAGAAGAGAACGTTCAGTTGGAAACACTTTTGACTCAATCCATGGCAAAAGGGTCTTCATATAATGACTTCGACCACATAAGCGGATGGGCCTATGACTCAAAGCATTGGTCTATTCTCACTGGGAAAATTGTAGGTTCATATGCATCCAGATTGGAGAGAAGTGGTTTGTTGGAAGCAATATTGACCACACAGAGAGGGATAACATTGAATAAGCAAATTTATATCGCTATGTTGGAGTCTTTTTGTCCTGCAACCAATACTTGTCTATCTCCAAACGGTGAGTATGGGTTTTCTTTAAGTGAGATGACACATATCTCAGCTCTTCCAGGCTTTGGGGAGATTTATGAAGAGTATATTCCCTGTGATTCGAGAGGCAGAACCTGACTTATACAGGATTGTAGCTGAGCTGTTTCTTCACTTTACCATTATTGCAAAAGAGAAACCAGTTCATGCCAAAGGCGTTCTCATTCAACAGTGGACAAGCCATTTCTTTAACATTATTGAATTTAGCCAAACACAGGCCGAGATTGAGAGTAATGAGAAATCATTGAGATATAAGACTCGGACTCCTCTTACCAAGGCAGATATTGAAGCACAGGCAAGAAAAGATTCCATTAGCTTGGAAGATTTACTAGTGCCTGAAAGTGAAGAACCAGGGCTTCGAGCATTATGAGCTGATGGTCATGCCATGCTCAGAGAAACTTTTCTTGCTGCATACCTTGTTGCATGGCTTCGCCGTTGTATATTTCCGAGCAAGAATCCTCGACTACTTGATCCTTCATTATTCTTAGTTACAGCCCGCATGGCATTGGGCACACATTTTTCCCTTTGCCCTGCCATGGTAGCTCGATTATGCACTGGTTTACGTGATCATGTAAAGCATCTTGGTTCGGAGAAGTACAAATTGAAGGCTTATCCTGGCCATTTCTTCTACAACTGGTATGTCATGCATTGTCCCTCTCTACACCCTCCACCTGCTCCTCCAGCCCATAGGGGTGAAGCGTTCTTGGGGAGATTAGCAGTAAGTTCTTTTAAAAATTTATCTTTGAAAGAAGCACGTGAGAAAATCTGTTTTCATGGAAACTGGCATCTTGGAAGTCTCCCACATTTTAATGATGAAGGAATGATGACAGACGATTCTTCCCTTGCTGGTGTTAAAAAAATGGATGATGCTGCATTTATCTGGCTTATCAACATCCGCCCAAGTACTTTAGTTTACCGAAGTGTACTTCAAGTAGAACTTGAACCGTACACTCCAAGCAGATTTGTTGTACAATTTGGATATTCTCAAGGTATGGTGGGAAATCCTAACCTTCAATGGAAACGACATGGAGAAATTTGTGACGCTGCTTGTGCTTGGTATCACTTCATAAAACGTGATACTGGAACAAAATTCATTTATCCGGATGAAAGCACCGTTTACACTGAATGTTTTGCTAATTGGTGGGTAAGGGCAGCTGAGAACTACTTAAATGCAGATATATCAAAGGCACCTTCATTTCGCTCTGTCATTGTTGACTCAAACAAAAGGCCACTTTCACCTAAATCAGATGATCTTGGTAAGGGAACTAGGATAAAGTCAAAAGCCCTTCGTCTTCGGAAGAAGAAGAAAAGTGATCAAATTATTATTCAAGGTTTAAACATCTTGGCTCTTTATACATATATATATACTCATTGTTCTCTTTGTATGTAGAAGTTTCATCTTCCTCTTGTCACGCAAGTGATGTGGGTTCCCAAAGCTTGGTGAACTTTGTGGATGGAATTGATGGTGATATAAATACAGAAGACATTATTACTTTTGAAGGTATGCTAAACACACATCCTCTTCTCTTCTTTTTTTTTTAACGAAAAGAAAACTTATTTCCTTTCTCCCTCTCTTTTTTTTTAGGTACCCTTGATAATTTGGATTCATCAAGAATTCAAGAACGGACTCATGAACTTAATGAGACTGAAGTTGTCCCTTCTTTATCAAGTATGTTTTTTTTTTTTAAGGTTGCATAGCTCACTCCTTTCATTTTGTTTTTTGTTTTTGTTTTAGGTCACGTACGTAGAAACTCAAGGGAAGTGAATCCAATAGAGTCTCAAGGGTTAAACCTTATACCTGAAAGCTCAAGTGGTATAAACCAAACAAAAGCCCAAGGCATGACAACCAGAGATGAGATTAACCAAGAATTGGGGTTTGCTCGGTTTGCTCAGGTATATCTTTTGGTTCTTCTTCTTTAATTCCATTTCTTTTTCTTTTTTTTCTTTTCTTTTTTTTTAAAAAAATTGTGTGAATTTTGACTTGTAGGTTCCCACCACACTCACTTCACCATCCTTAGAAACCGGTATTTCATCCAGGGTGGAAAGAATTGAGGCCTTAAAAGATATTTCAGCAGCTAACAGTTTAAGTTCGAACTCTTCTTCAAGTAAAAATTCTTCTTATAGTAAAGGCCTAACTTTGAGCAAAGGTGCTTCAAATCAACATGTTGATGTGACTTCTTCCACCCATGAACAAAATGATGCAGAAAATGTATGTGTTCAAACGGTGATTGTATCTTCTCTCCTTAGAATATTTAAAGAGACATTGGAGATTCTGATTAAGGTGACCCCAACCATGATAGCCGTAAGGAAAGCTGAATTAGAAAGCTTATTAAGCCTTCTAGATTATCAAGAAGTTGACACAAGTCCTTATCGTTCTACATTGGATAAGATAATCACAATTTCTGATGAAATAAAGAGAGCATGTGGACCAAGTCTCATATCTGTGAAATTGGATGAGAAGAGAAAGGTAGAGTCTCAATTGTTAAATGAGCTTGAAGAACTTAAATCAGAGGGTAAAGATATTGAAGTACAGTCTTCTTTGAAACATGCCTATCTCAATAAACTCATAGATTCTCAGATTTCTCTAAAGCAAGCACATACTGAGGTGAAGTGTCAAATAGAGGCTTTTCTTAAAAAGAAAGAAGAACTTGAGAACCAGATTCATGGGATTTCAACAGAACAATCAATTGTTGAGGTGGAGCTCAGGGATTCATCCCCTAGGCTTAAAGAATTGGATGCAAAGATCAGTGTCAAAGCTGGGGAAGTAAGCAAGCTGCATCAAGAAATTGAAGACATGGAGCGATCATTTTCCTCTAGTGAAGAAGCAAGAATAGCTACGAAGCATAAAGCAACACAAGCTATGGATGAAGTTTTTAATAGCCTCCAATTTTAGTTTTTTTTCTTTTGAAAAAAAAATAAAACCTTGTATTTGTAGTTGAATTTCCTTCCCTTATTTCTCTGTATCATATGATTACATTTCTAAGGGTAATACCAATCACCTTCACCTTCTTGTGTCACCGATCACCTTCTTGTGTCAAGAGTCGGTAAGCTCCATTTGAATAAACCGTCTCAACAACATATAGCCCTTCCCATTTAGGTTCAAACTTGCCCTTTGACTTATGTGTGAAAACCATAGGTCGTTTGACAGCAAGCACCAAATCACCCTTCTTGAAAGATCTTTGTTTAACTTTTTTATTAAAAGCCCCAATCATCCTTGCTTGATACAACTCTGTAGTTTGCTGGGCTTGTAGCCTTTTTTCGTCAAGAGTTTCTAGTTCTTGTAGGCGTAGCTTGATATTTTCATTATTTGTTAATTGATTTGCCAAAGCCACTCTCAACGATGGAATTTGAATTTCTAAGGGTAAAACTGCTTCACATCCATAAATAAGGGAGAAAGGTGTCGCTTGAGTTGCATTTCGAACTGTGGTGCGATAAGCCCACAATACTTCTAGCAACTTTTCATGCCAATCCCTTTTGTTCTTTGAAATGACTTTCTTTAAGAGTTTACATATAGTCTTGTTGAAAGCTTCAACAAGCCCATTGGCGGCAGGATTGTATGCCGTTGAGGCTACACTCTCAATGCCATACTTTGCACAGAATTGGTAAAATTTATAGTTTGCAAATTGAGGTCCATTGTCATGCACAAACCTTCTCGGGACTCCAAACCTATAAATAATATGAGTCTTCAAGAATTTCAATACATCTTTGGTTTTTGTTTCACGAAGGGCTGTAGCTTCTGCCCATTTTGAGAAATAATCAGTAACTGTGATTATAAATCTATGGCCTTTAGATGAGCTAGGGGTAATTGGACCTATAATATCCATTCCCCATGTTTCAAAAGGCCAAGAAGCTGTTGTAGGGTGCAAGAATTCAGGTGCTTGATGTATAAAGTTTGCATGATATTGGCATGCTTGACATTTCTTAGCATATTCCATACAATCTTTTATCATGGTAGGCCAATAATATCCCAACCTTTTTATCCTATCTTGCAATTTTGGACCAGGCTGGTGAGCTCCACAAATGCCATCATGGGTTTCTTGGATCACTTTTTGGGCTTCTTTTTGTGACAAACACCTTCGTAAAATCCCATCATAAGACTTTCGATACAAAATTTTCATTTTTGCATCATAATAAAACTTTGGGGTTCGCCGTCTTATATTTGTGGCCTTCGATGGGTCTTGGGGTAAGATGTTATGTAAGGCAAAATCAATCAGAGGGGAACGCCAATCATCAGACTCAAAGTCAAATGAAATTTGCTCTATGCTGTTACATTCACTTAGTAGTTCAAATTCACTAGGTAGCAATCTTTTCTCACATATGGAAATCCCAATATTTTGTCATTCTAATATTGTCATAGAGGTGGCTAGTGCTGCAAGAGCATCTGATTTAGCATTCTTTGACCTCACTATGTGTTGTATGTCAAAATCATCAAATAATTTTGCTAATTTCTTAGCCATTAAGTGATAAGGTAAAAGCTCAGGTTTTCTTACTTCAAAAACCCCTTTCATCTGATTGACGACTAATTGGGAATCCCCAAAGGCTGAGAGAGATTTTATTTGTAATTCATGTGCCAATTGCATTCCAATAATTAGAGCCATGTATTCAGCCATGTTGTTGGAGCATGGTTGTGTTAGCACAAAAGCATGTGGTATCATGTATTTTTCTGGTGTGATAAAGACAATACCCACTCCTGATACATTTTATCCTTGATCATTTGTTCTTGATGCGCCGTCAAAGTACATCTGCCATATGCTTTCTTGAACTTTTATGGGGCTTGCAAAGAAGACAGCTTTATCAGGTAAATCTTCTTGTAACTTTGAACTTTCTTTCAAAGGGTGCTCAGCAAGAAAATCTGCTAATACTTGACCTTTTACTGTTTTTTGTGGAATATAAACTAGATGATAGGGTGACAACAAAAGTGACCATTTTGCTAATCGAGAATTAAGAGATCCTACCTTCGTCATTAAAATTTTGAGCGGATTAACTCGAGATACCACGAATGTCGTCTGACCCAACAAATAGTGTCTTAGCTTCTCAACTGCAAACATGAGTGCTAGACATTCTTTTTTAATAGGGGGATATCTATGTTCAGCCCCTACCATCATTCGACTCAAGTAATACAGAGCTTGTTCTCGACCTTCATCATTTTTTTGTGCAAGCATCGCTCCAAGTGAATGATCAAGAGCTTTTATATATAGGATGAAGGGTCGACCTTGGATGGGTGCCGATAAAACAGGTGGCTGAGTGAGATAACGTTTGATCTCGTTGAAGGCATTATCACATGCTTTGTCCCAAACAAAGTTTGCTCCTTTCTTCATCAACCGAGAGAATGGTTGACATCTTCCAGATAAGTTTGAAATAAATCTTCTTATATAAGCTAATCTCCCTTGCAACCCCTTTAACTCTCGCAAGTTTCTTAGTGGTCTCATTTCTATTATTGCTTTTGTTTTTGCAGGATCCACCATGATTCCATCTTTGGTTACAATGAATCCTAAAAATTTACCAGAAGATACTCCTAGAAAGCATTTGAGAGGATTCATCCTCATTTGGTGTTTTCTTAAAATTTCAAAGATCATACGAAGGTTTGCTATGTGATCACTTGCATGTTTGCTTTTGACAGCAAGATCATCAACATAACACTCCACTCTTTTATGTAAATGTTCTTTAAATATTTTTGTCATAGCTCTTTGATATGTTGCTCCAGCATTCTTTAAACCAAATGGCATAACAGTGTAACAATAAATACCAAAAGAAGTCCTGAATGTTGTATGTTTTTCATCTTCAGAGTTCATTTTTATTTGATTGTACCTAGAATACCCATCCATAAATGACTTACGGTCATAACCAGTTGTGTTATCAACTAAAATTTCTGTGATTGGTAAGGGGAATTCATCTTTTGGACATGCATCATTTAAGTCTCTAAAATCGATGCACACACGAATTTTTCCATTCTTTTTCATAACTGGTACAACATTGGCAAGCCAATCAGGGTGTTGCTCTTCCCTAATGAAACCAGCCTCCTTTAGCTTTTGAACTTCTTTTTCAATTTCTTGCATTATTGAAGGTTTAAACCTTCTTTGTGCTTGTTTTACTGGTCTTACCTCAGACCTAATGTTCAAATGATGAACGGTAATTTTCAGACTTAGTCCTAGCATTTCAGTATAATTCCAAGCAAACACATCCTTAAATTCCTTAAGCAAACTTATCAAAGATTCTGCCTCGTTCGTAGTAAGACTAGTGCTAAGGAAGATAGGCAATGGGTGTTCTTCTGTACTCAAATTTACTTCTCTTACCTCATCTTGTGTAGGAGGAAGAATTTTTACTTCTTCTTCAATTTCATATTCTTAGAATTCTTCAACATCACTAGCTTTGTTATTTTCATCATTACTAGTCTCATTATTTTCATGGTATTCTATTGAGACCATATTTACAGACTTTGTGTCGAGGTTGGATATTTCAAGTGATTCAAAGAAATCACAAGTATCTACATCTGAGTCCCAACTTGAAGTTTTGCATGATTCATTGTCACTTTCATTCCGTTGAGATAAGTCAATAAAGTCTGGTTTAAATCCCAGGCCATGTAAAGAGGATTTTTTTGTTTTGACATTATAGATGGTTGTAATGGGGTTTTTCTCCCCACACCATTATTGAGACCACCCGGAGAATCAAAGTCGTAGCCCATATTTTTTATAATGTCTTTTGAAATTGAACTATAGTTTTCTAATTCAACTTCATCTTTTTCTGAGTCTGATTCCTCTTTTGAAAATTGATCAATAGTGGAAGTTCGGTGAAATATGATTTCCTTTGAACTATCATTTTTTGGTACAAGGAAAGTAGATCCCTCAGGATTTTCTATATATGAAAAGGCGTGTAAACGAGTCAAAGGCAATTCAAAACAAGTGGCCAATTCTAAAAAATCATCATTTTTCAAAGTTTTAAATGGTTGATCTACAAATATTTTTGTTTCAGAAGAAGATGCAATATACCTCAAAAATAAATTTTTATTCATGCATACACGAGATACATCATCTTTAGAAGCCGTTTTCTTTACATCATTTACAACATATTTGCAATACGGCTTTTCATTTACATGTACAATGTACTTTCCTTTAGCATTCGGAAACCTTGCATTGATTCCTTGTGGATCTATTGCTTTTGAGCCTTCAAATTCCTCAATTTCATCATCTTCATACATTGCAGAGTCAGCAAAATAGGCTTCAACACCTTTGAATGGCTTTTTGTCGGCAAAGACTCTATGAATTTTTCCATCATCTCCAATATACTTGAAGCACTGGTGAAGTGTTGAAGGGATTACTAAGTTTTCATGTATCCAAGTTTGACCAAACAAAAGGTTGTAGGAAGTTTGGTTACTGATTACGTAGCATGTCACTTTAGACTTTAAACTTCCAATTCGACATTTGAGGCGGATCTTTCTTTTAGCTTTTTGTGAATTTGCATCATATCCTTGAATACTTGTCATTGTAGGAGTAAGCTTCTTCATAGGGATCCCTAAGTATTCCAAGGTACGAATTGGGAGAATATTGATTCCAGAGCCTGGGTCTATTTGAATTTGATGCAGTTCCATGTGACCAATATACCCTGTATGATACAATGGCCTTGTATGTTTCATGTCTCCAAGTAGCATATCATCCTTGGAGAATGTGATTGTTGCTTGAAGATTTTCAAGTTTAACTTCATGGCACTTTTCACATATTTCTTTCTCCTCTTTGATTTCAACACGGTTGACATGAGGTGCATATTTTTCAGCTTCCATTAGCACATTGACAATCGTCTTCCTAATCTCTGGAGACAATCGAAGCAAGTCATACATGGTCAACCGGGCAGACACATTTGCTAGTTGAGCGATCAAGTCATAATTTAGAGGCTCACTTATATCTGGAAGAGGTGAATTTCTTTTAACTGGCTCCTCGAACCAAACAACTTTTTGTTGTTTTGTTTTTTCTTTTTCCTTCCAATAGTCAGAATAATCTTTGTGATAATCTCGCCCTGACCTTGTTCCAGGATTTGATTCTTTAGTGTTGTGGATTTGCTCCATGCTTCCTTCGGAATCAAATGCAGAATCATCATAAATTTCACCAACAACTTCTTCATTCGCTAACTTAGTCATGTTGCAAAAGTCTTTAATCAAGCATTCCTCTTTAATTGTTGGAGCAAACTTATGATGAAGAGAAATCATGTTACACATGAATGTCTTCTCATTGTCTTCGTCTTTTTCTTTCAATGGAGTAATCATTGATTCATCATCACTTCCCCATCCGCTAGGAATAATTTTTTCATCACTTGCCCATGGAGAGACTTTGGGGAGTCTTATCTTGTACCTTTTTCGTCCCATATGCTCAACCCAATGTTCTTCATAATCTTTTAAAATTTGAGGTTGAACATTAGGCACCTTGATTTGAGTTTTCGAAGTCATGACTTGGTTTCTATAATATTTAATGTGAGACTTAGCCCCTCTAGACCTCGATCTAGAATTTCTTCTTAATAATGAATCTTTTCCCAAAAAAGAAGTCACCTTGGGAGGTTGAGGCAAGCGAGAGGGTATCTTTGTTACCACATCTAGAGTTTTGGCTTTCAAGCACTTTTTTTCTTCTTTCAGTGAGATTTCTAAATTCTTTTTTGAAGATAACCCAATCCTTATTAGACATAGGCTCTTAAGGATGAAGAATCCTTATGTCGATATGACTCCTCATGTGAGTCTTTAGCTACATAAATAGAAAGTGTTTGATATAAAATAGGACCAAAGTGTTTTAGCTCTCTATGGATAAGAGTTATATTTGACTGCTTCACTAACATGGGAGATGTGTTTGATGGATTATAGTATTAAAAGATGACTAGTCCTGCACAGTGCAATATATAAGGTTTTATTGATCATAGAAGTTAGGATCTCAACTACTTGGGTCCATGAGCCCTTGTGGGCCTAATTTTTATGGCGTGGATGGAGACGGCAGACCTCAAAATGCTTGAAGTCCATGGTGAGTATTTCATGGTATATTGAGACAATGTTGTACTCCTAGAACTGGTTACTATATCATAGTGAGCCTTATGACTTTCACTTATAGAGTAAAAGACTCTTAAGTGAAGTCACGTTATGATGTTTGAAATCATGAAAAAGTAATTATGAATGTTTTGCTTGTTCCATTCATGTATGTGATGATAATGATTACTATTATATATGATAACATTGTTGTTTTGATGATATAGTGATGTCATGTGCATTGTTATTACATTATACTTATTTAGCCATCCCATTATGTTTATTCGTATACTGAACATCCTCGTGATGTAGATTCCCTGGAAGAGTGGTTGGGTTGAAATCAATGAGCACTGAAAGGACGACAAGCTCTAAAAGAAATGTAAGATTTCTTATATTGTTTAGTAAAACTCTTAGTATGGTATGTAATTTGAACATAAACACGTAAGTGACAATTACTTATAGTCGTATATGTGTGATAAATTCTTGGTATGTACTTGGGCAACACCCTTTGTGATTTATGTGTAATTTGACCTTGTCCAAATTACAAATATGATGGTTTGAATATTCTTATGGTAAAAAACGTGTGAGTCACCCCAAGGATAATTTTGTTGATGACTGACAAAAAGGAGTTTTGAAAAGGAGATTTGCTTTTGGTGATTTTATTGTAATAAAGAGTTTAAAAAATCCTGGTGCATGACACATATATTTCATCAGCAGTTATGTGACAATAACTATATTGTGTTTCTATGAACATGAGTATTTCCATTATCGGTTATAGTGATGCAATTTATCTTAATATCACATATTCGATTACATGCCTACAACTCATATCATGACATTGATGGGGTGCTATTCAACAAATTCGAGTTATTATATTGATGCTAACACAAATATGAGATATAATGCATATATAATAACTCAAATTATATATATATTGGGTGTGTGTGTGTGACAATAACTATATCTAGTTTCTATCAGCACGAGTGTTTCCATTGTCATGTTATCGTGATCACGATATCGAGTATGTCATGTTATCCTATATTGCAAATTGATAGCACTTACTTGACTAAATCACATGTGGATTGTGTATCATTGATTCTTGTTTGAAATTCTGTATTCGTGTTAGGGTAAGCTAACACAAATTTCTCCAATGACAATGATTTTTTCTATTCACAATCTGGTTCATTTCTAACAATGGTGATTATTCTCAATTTGTAGTCTTGTTCATTTTCGTATACAACACCAAAAATTCTATATTTGCCTTATTATGAATGACAAATATTTAATGTTGGTCGTCGTCATCTTCATCATTATCATCATCATCATCTAATTTAAATGTGGACAATTTTGAAAGATAAAATCAAATATTTGAAAGTCACATTACCACTTTGGACAATAAGTCTTTCTTTTACTTCCACTAGGAGCTCGCCACATCTTACCCGAGGATCAACATTCATCAGCCACACTTTTTCACCAACATAATTGCCATTATGTCCTATCTTTCTATTTTAATGAATACAATTAGCTACTCTGTCCATTATTCTGTTGGTTAGTCGTTGTCGATAGCTACTTGCAGTTGATGATACCTCCCCACAGGAACAATGCCCCCTCCCCCTTTACCATTCATTAATGACATAAGGATCTAAGTTGGCTTCATGTATGGCCTAAGTGTAATTTCCCCTAAACTAGGTTATGTGGGGTTGTGTTAAAATCTAGTTAAATATTTGTATCTTGGACCAGGTATATAGAAAAGTCTATAAAAACTCCTTTTAACCTATGTCAAATGAAGTGACTTATTAGTTATTAATGTGTTTTATGGGCATTTTTGAATATCTTCCAAGTCAAATGAACTATAAAATTGAGACGTTAGTTTCCATCAATTTTGAAGAAGATTTTTGAAAATGACATTTAACGAAAGTCTATGGAAGTGTTTAAATTTCAAACTTTTTTTGTTCTTCACTGTACCATCAACTTGTTTCTCAAAGTTTTATAAGAAGGGAGCTAGATACTTTCCTGCCCATTGATCCTTGTAGCAACAGGATTATCCATCATGTCACCTTCATGGGCGATGTTTTATATCTTTGTGGAATCGGTAATCTTACTCTAATTGTTATCTACTATTTTCATTTCTTGTTATTCACAGTTCTTTATCTAGATAAACTACCTATCACAAAGATGACACCATCGTATCATCCTTTAAATTATCTATTCTTTTTAAGTTCTCAAATTGTAACAATTCTTCTAGGTATTCTTACACATTGAAACAGGATTGCATCTAAAGAAGAGAAAATTCTATTTTGGTGCATTTGCATTTTAGTCGTCCTTTATAAATAGGATTCATGCTAGCATGCACTCAGTGCATTTAGCTGTGCTACGACCAACACCCATTGTTGGATCTCGATCTAGCAGGCGGGTTTGAATGAGACACATCCCACACACAGCCAGATGTGCCCAAATAAGCACCTATAAGATTTCTTTGCTCGCTAATAATGGTTGTTCTAAAGTCAAATAATTGGATGTAGCACATTAGTACAAACCCCAATAATCAAATGTTGGAGGCAGATTTTTGTGTCTTGCTTGACTTTTTAAAGACTCGTGAGTTGTATCTGAGATTTTGTGTACGTATCTTTCACAAAGGAAAAAAAAACAAAGATTTTATGCATAGTGGTGGTGCAGTAGGCATTACCTCTCCCTTTCAGATATTTGGGCTGCAGACGGGATTATGTAGTAAAAAGGAAAATTTATGATCTATCCCACAACGGGATCACTATCTCAAACGCTATCCTATTTTCAACCGCAAAACGTTCCATAACCCGGCCTTCGGGTGTAACAAGGCCCGGTTTTCTCCAGCTCCGCCCGCTCGAACTCAGCTCAATTTCAGGTCCGGTCGAGCCCAGTCTAGGATTTTTAAAACAATAGTAAAATCTGCTCCCCATACACTAATGCACTAGGTTGTGCCCTAAAATCAATGATTTTTGTAAAATGGGAGTAAATCCCAGATGACACTCCCCAACTACTGATAATCTCTACCCGGGGTTGACTGTTGTTGTGTTAGTACGGATTTTCCAGACAGTTAGAGGTGACCATAACTCTGTTGTGCAGCATGCAAACTGAATATGGACATATAGCCAAATTGGGAACAGAATATACTTGTCCGCATCTGGATTTTGGAATGCTAGGTCAAGATGGCCAGTTAGCACAACCAATAAACAGAAAAAAAATCATGTAACCCACATTAATAGTTATGCAGCCTTTGTTTTTTTTGGCACTTGCAGTCATGTAACTGAATGGTGCTATAAAATCTGATCCTGCAGTTCATGAATCAAGATTTGCCATACTATCAAGATTTGATCTATGTAATGGCTCTTATGACTTGGGCCTTGGCCATTTTGCAGGTGTTCATGATCAGCTCCTGCACTGCGGACAGTCTATTTCCAGCCATGATGGTCTTTGGGGACTCCTTGTCCGACCCTGGAAATAACAATAATCTTGTGACTTTGGCTAAGGCAAACTACTTGCCTTATGGAATTGATTTCCCAGATGGTCCGACGGGCAGATTTTGCAATGGTCCCACAGCCGTTGATTATATAGGTACTGATAATCATTAAGTTTCGTTAATTCCATTTTAGGCATCTTCGTGCATCATGCAATTACGTAGAAGAATTCTCATGCATGTTTTAAATTACACCTTGTTCTTAGGAATTGCAACACAGGCTGGATCGGCTAGCTAGCCACATTTGACTATTGCATAAGTAGTTCACTTCACTATAAGATATTCTGGATTAGTATTTGGATATAATGCACTAATCCTATGAACTATACATGTTCTTATATATGAACCCATTTGATCTTTGGTTAGGATCATAATCAGCAGTTAGATTAAAGTTTATATCATTTTCTTGAAAAAAAAACTAAAACAAATAGTGGCTGATGCTTGCTGGAATTGCTTCAATCCAGCAACCCGATTGGGATTACCACTGATTCCTCCATTCAACAATGAGACAACTAAGGGACCAAAGATCTTAAAGGGTGTGAATTATGCATCTGGGTCGGCTGGGATCCTCAATGACAGCGGGAGTATTTTGGTATGCCATCCATCGAAAGCATTTTTCTTTGCATAATTGGACAGAATTAGTTAGTTTCTTTCACTCAAAATTCATTATGTTTTTCTGATTTCCAGGGAGATCAGTTCACAATGGATGAACAAATTCAAAATTTCCGACAAACAGTTGGCCAGTTGAGCTCTGAATTGGCTAATATCGGTGTCAATGATACAGCATTTCTTGCCAAGTCTCTCTTCTTTGTGAGCATTGGCAGCAATGACTTCCTCGACAACTACCTTCAGCCTACTTCAGGAAAAGCTATTCTTTACACAGTTGATGCATTCATTCAGCTGCTCCTTCGAGAATTCAGTAGGCAGCTCAAGGCAAGTCTCTGGCTTTTATGTAACTTTGTGATTACTGGCAGTACTTCAATGATGTAGTTGTATTGCCTTTCAATTGCAGAATTTGTACAACTTGGGAGGAAGGAAATTTGTAGTGTGTGGAATTGGTCCACTTGGTTGCATTCCCGGTTTGGTTGGCAACTTCGCTATAAATCAAAGTGCTTGTGTGAATCGTCCAAATCAAATGGCGGCCAAGTACAATGAGATGCTAAAGCCACTACTCACCCAACTTAACGGAGACCTTGCTGGAGCAAAGTTTGTGTATGCGGAAATCTATTTCTTGACTCTAAACATCATTAACAACCCTTCTCAATATGGTAAGCCTACTCTCTCTCTCTCTCTCTCTCTCCCTCTCTCTCTAAGTCCAGTATTGGTACATGTCAACTGCCAAACCATACTCTCATACACTGTCAGGCTATATATAGGACGTTCAATTTCATATAGTAATACTCATTATGAATTTTAGTAGCTATAACCTGTTCAGAAGTAGTTCTGATACTTATTTTATACCAACATCAAAATAAAGTAAGATTTTACAGGTAAAATCCTTTTTATTTTTCCCTCCATGCATTACAAGGTTTTGGTCCAGCTGCTCGCTGGGTACAAGTTTCTATTCAGACCTGAATCAATCATTTGAGAACCTTATATCCACTATACACAATATGGAACGATTACAGAAATGCAGATCTTATGTAACTGGCTAACTTGTGAGAAATATTACAGGATTTAAGTATACAAGCAAAGCTTGCTGTGGACTTGGGCGATCCAACGGCCAGATTTATTGTTTGCCACTGCTGCCTTTGGAGTGTCGGAATCGTTCAGAGTATATGTTTTGGGATGCTTTTCATCCTACGGCTGCTTTAAATGAGATAGTTGCAAAACTGGGACTTTCTGTTGTAATCTCAGAATTGGAGTGACGTGCGATCTTACATAATTTGTGCATGGTTTCGCGTGCAAAGACATTAAAATGTTGCACTATGCTTACAATCTTGCCTTTTTTTTATCGTATCTTTTTCTTTTTAGGATTCTGTAATATATTTGTGATATGAATTGCAACAAACACCCCGATAAAAAAGGTCAAAAATAAAATAAAAATTAAAAAAACAAGAGAATCAATGTGTTCGGCATTATTGCCTATGTCGACAGGTAACAGAATTGAGTTTCTTCTCCCTTTTAGTAAGGGAAAATATTCTTCGTTACTATATAATAGAAAACATAGATCACGTTCTCATAGTACAAAGAAATCAGTATCTTCTTTAAAGAAAATAATATTTATATACCAATAATTGAGTTTTAATTAGACAAAACAAGTGAGCCTAAGAAACTTTATATGCGACCCACATATTTTAGCTAATTAAAACCCAAATGTGAGTTTTTGGTGTGTGAATATTCCTATCCTTCTTCACGACACGAGAAAACCATTTCTCTCTTGGTACAAAGAAAACCTACTCCCTTTCTAACAAGATACAAAGAAGACATATGTCTTCCTTATTTTTCTCTCTAACTCAAGACATGATTTTAGTGGATATTCACCGTCTATGTATATTTAGATAGTGAATATATGGGTGCCATATGAACTTCTCTCTTGTTATAAGCTTAGTGAACTTATCCACAACATTAATATTGTTATAAACCTTTTACATCAAGACCTTTCCATCTTCTACAACATCACAAAGAAAGTGATAGTAAACATTAATGTGCTTGGTATGGGCATGATAAACCATTTTTTTGCTAATTTCAAGGTTATATGATTGGCACACTGAATGACCACTATATCTTGATAGGCCCTAAAGTCCTTAAATAAACTTTGCAATGAAATCATGTATTTACATGTACATATAGCTAAAATATACTCTTCTATAGTAGACAATGACCTCAACATCCAAATGACTGTACTAGCTAAAGAAAAGACATAACATGTGGTAGATCTCCTTTTATCTAGTTTACCTACAAAATCAACATCCACCTAACCAACCAATGTCAAATCTCTACCCCCATAACATAGAGCAACATCATAAATACCCTTTTGATAGTGAAGGGTTCACTTCATAGCAGTCTAACATAATCTTCCCATATTTGTCATATATTTACTAACTTCTCCTACTACTTGTACAATGTCTACTATGGTGCACACCAAAGAAAACATAGGGCAACCTATTTCTTATGAGTATAGCACTCGAGACATCTTCCTTTTCAGCTTCTATACCAAGACATTGTCTAGAAGATAAAACACAACCAATAGAAAGTGGGGTACCCACTAGTTTTGAAATTTTCATATAAATGTAGTCCAAAATTCCCTTTATATAACTCGTTAAAGTTTCTATACTTTTCTATTTTTCTATCTTTGACTACTGTCATCCCAAATATCTGATTCACTACTCCAATATCTTTCATATCAAATTCCCTCACTAATTGAACTTTCAATGTTGCAAGATCCATGCAACTATCATATCATCAAAATAAAAGTGACAAGATTAATAAACCACCACTATCACAATTGAAAAAGTAAAAACATTGATTAACTTAATGCCATTGAAACCATAAGCTCAATAGAAAAGAATCAAGCTGCTTGTCCAAATACCTTGACACCTATTTCAAGCCATACAACGATTTGGTCAAACTACAAACCAAAATTTTCTTATATTCTTTAACAAAGCCTTTGTATTAAGTCATGTAAATTTATTCATTCATATTCCCTTGTAAAATAGTTATCTTCACATCAAACAACTCAACTCAAAATCAAATATTGTTGTCATGCTCAAATGATACAAATAGTACTCAACCGAACAACTATTGTATCTACTTTCTGAGTATATCCTTTTGCTACTAAATGGGTCTTATATCATTCAATATTGTCACTCTATCTTTCTTCAATTTGTAAACCCATTTGCAGTCAATGACCTTTCACCCCTTGGGTAACTCAACTAACTTTCATGTCTTGTTTTTGTGTAAAACCTCAACATTTTTATGAATAAACATATGTCATTGTGTCATGTTAACAGAGTCACATGTTGTGACGCCCCAACCCGCAAACCGACCCGGGCCGGGGGTTCGAAAAGCGATGAAAACGAAACCCAGAACCATGAGCAGCACACTCTGAGTGCGAGAGTTTTCTCGTTCCTCTACGTGCTACGGAACTTTAGCGCTCCGTTGCGCGTAGGCAGGAACTGGCCTAATTATATAACTAATTCGGACTGGGCCAACGTTGCATTGCCGTTGGTTGCCTACGTACATATCAGCTAACATCCACGATGTTACTCCGATACGATCGGATCCGGACGTAGTTCTGCCTACTGGTTACTACATACAACCAGCACTAGGGCTGTCAATGGGTAGGGTATGGGTTGGGTAAGGCTTTACCCATACCCATACCCGCTTCCAGAAATTTTACCCATACCCTACCCATTACCCATTTCCGTATTCATTACCCATATCCTACCCATTACTCATTACCATTGGGTAAATAGGCGGGTAAATGGGCAGGTAACGGGTAAACGACTAACCAATTAATAAACAAAAATAACAACAATTATATATGTTAAAAGTTTATTCAAAGTACAAAAAAATTAATCTAATTTAAACTTATAAGGACCTCACAATTCATATAAAAAAATAAAACATAATAAAAATCTAACACCTTATATAAATTAGATAATTAAAAAAACTAAGACTCAAAGATGTTTTTATTATTCTAAATTTTCTGACTCATTATACCAAAATGCTACAAGATGCACCCTTTTTATATAAAAAGCAAAGATAAAAAAGATTTACCAAATTCTCTTCCATTTTCTTTATAAGAAGTTTGCATTATAAGTTTATATATATTTCTCAAAATCCTTCTATCCAATGTATCACTCAGTGGTTGGTCAATCGCCAAGAGAGACAAGAGGAAGCCGGGTTAGTCGCCGAGAGAAAGGATTAAGAGAAATAATAGAAAAGAAGTATTGTGCCAAGCCACCACTGCCCTATGCCCCGTTCTCTATCCCATAGTTTGTGGCTTGTTGATTAAAAGAAAACAGTCAATGTCAGGTGGGTAGTGGGTACTTACTTTAGGCATTTGAGTTGGGTCGGGCGGGTTACTGGGATTGGGCATTTGGGCTGGACTGGTTATTGGGCCGGGGACTGTGGTAGTGGGTAAATTATAAGTATATATAAATAATTAAACATAAGAATGGTGATGGGTATTATATATATATATATATATATATATATATATATATTGAATTAGGTTGGGCGGGTTACTGGGATTGGGCATTTGGGCTAGACTGGTTATTGGGCCAGGGACTGTGGTAGTGGGTAAATTATAAGTATATATAAATAATTAAACAAAAGAATGGTGATGGGTATTATATATATATATATATAATCGGGTAACGGGTATGGATAAGGGGTTACCCATACCCTACCCACGTAATAAATGGGCGAGTAAAATTACCCACTTAGTTTACCCTTTACCCATTTATTAATTACCCGCCCATGAATTTCGGATCGGGCGAGTGGGTGAAGCGGGTAAATGGTTACCCATTGACAGCCCTAACCAGCACACCAAAAACACATGCGTATAAAATACGTATCTCCGAATATTTAATCGGAGTTATACAAAAATACCGGTAACACACGTCTCGCTCTATCATAGAGACGAGCACCACACAACCAATACGAAAACCCGATAAAACACCAGCAACACACATCTCGCTCTATCACAGAGACGAGCATCACACAACCATCACAACATGCCTCACTCTATCCCAGAGCAAGACCATCACAACATTCCTCACTCTATCCTAGAGCAAGACCACACATCACACGTCTCGCTCCATCACTGAGCCGAGACCACATACATCACACGTCTCGCTATATCACTTAGCCGAGATTGCACACATCACACGTCTTGCTCTATTGTAGAGTGAGATGAAACGCAATCATAGGTTTCGCTCTATCACTGAGCTGAGACCGAACACAACACAATCTTAGGTCTCTCGCTCTATCACTGAGCCGAGACCGAACACACACACAACCCGTCTCTCTCTAACCCAGAGCGAGACGGCACACATCATGGCATGTAAGCATAGCATAGTAATATATAAACACACGCACAACCCGTCTCTCTCTAACCCAGAGGGAGACGGCACACATCATGCATATAAGCATAGCATAGCAATATATAAACACACACACAACCCGTCTCTCTCTCACCCAGAGCGAGACGGTACACAACATGGCATATAAACAACACATATCATAATATAACACACACACACAGCCCGTCTCTCTCTAACCTAGAGCGAGACAGCACACAACATAACACGCACATGTAATTCTATAATTAAATAGAAGGTAAGAGACCCTTACTCCCCTGATGTCACACGAGGTAGCGGTATTCGGGATGCCCGTTCTGGGCGTCCTCCCCTTTAGATCCGGAGACAGCGGACAGAGCCTCCCCTAGCCTCCATATGTTCGTCGCCTTGCACCGAAGATGACCCAACCCACTCTCCCCTTTCCCGGAGATATCATTTTCTGCGCCCGTGGGCGACGGACAGAACCTCCCCTACACGGGGTGTCCTTCACACGGCGTGGCCCTTCGGTGGAGAACAGAGCCTCCCCTACATCGGGCCACTTCCCTTGATCTGGCCCGGTAACGGAGGACGGAGCCTCCTCTCTCACCAGGCCCTCTCTCTCTCACTCTCGGGGCAGGAGGGCGGCGGACAGAGCCTCCTCTTACCCAGGGTCGTTCCTCCCTTATAGGAGTACCAACTCGAGGAATAGACCATGCCATTGCGTAGATCACCCTCGAATTAGCTAGGAACGCCTCAAGAACGGAAGAAAACGGACTCCAAACGAGTCCAGAAACTCCTCCCGAAAACAGAATGGGAATTCAATTTATAGGGGCAGAGCCGAGAGCGTACAAGACGCCCCCGGACACGCTCGCGCCACGCGTCGTGCGCCTGCGCGGCGTGTGACGCGCTGGCCGCGCGCGTGAAGCGCGCGGACGTGCGCTGCGCCCGCATTGCGCGGGGCCCGGCCCCGCGACACGCGGCTCCCACGCGCCGCGCGTCGGGCAGCACGGCTGATGCCAGCTGTTTTGTCTTATATGATTAAAATAATATATTTTCTATATTATTTTAATCCAAAAATATTTAAACTTCAACGCGCGATATCTTCTTACCCCGAAGTCGGAATCGCGCGTTCTACGTACCGATGGACTCGTATTGATGAGCCCTTCGATACAAGACCACACATGGGTAGGTTATCCCGCTCTTTTTGAGTGGGCCCTGCCTATGCGGCACGCTTCTCGAGGTCGTAGCTTTCGCTCCCGACCTCCATTTTACGCGTTCTTTGATTCGTCATGCTCATTACTCCGAGCTCTACCCATCCACAGGGGTTTCATCCCTTAAAACCCCCGACACTAAATCACAAAATTACCGAATTACCCTTAACCCACCCGGGTTAAGCGTAACCGGAAAACGGGTTGTTACACATATTTCGTTGTAAGATTAAGCAAGTTATAACATAGTATTAGAGTGATGTTCGAACTCTACAGTCATGATCATGTTGGCCTTGGTTACCCTAAGTCTCAATCTTAACAATATGCTCATCATTAGCTATCTCTTTAGCATCCACCATTTGTATTGTTTGGTATATGTAAGAAATGTTTGTTACCCTTGAGTTAGGCTATACACTCTTCTGCAATGAATCTCCAGTAAATACAACACCTCGGCTAAAAACAATATTGTGGGCAGTAGGATCCCACAATTTTTACCCTTTTGTTCCATCTGCATAATAAGAAAAATGCAATGTTTGGACCTAGCATCTAGGTTAGTCTTATGCCCTTTAGGAATCCAAGCACATGCATCAAAACCAAAAGTACATAGGAATAAATAGTTAACAAGTTTTCAATCCATATCTTTTCTAAAATTATGCATATATGAGTAGTGGTTGGAGAACAATTCATAAGATAACATTCTATTTGAACTGTCTCTCCCCAAAACCCCTACTTGAGGCCAACTTCTGGTTTTGTCCATGAGTAAATTACCCCATTTTGTTCTAGGGTACCAGCTACAATAAATTTTCAGTTGATATCATTATTTGTTGATATCATCACTGCAAAAACCCTAAATGCATTTCATTTGTATTCTTTTACATTGTCACTCGTTGGATATTTAATTTCTTTTTCCTTCTAAATTTAAACCAATGATTTAAACTTTTCAAATAAAAGAATATGTCAAATTTCATTTTTAACATATACACTCTATACTTTTCTTGTGAAATAATCAATAAAATATAGAAAATATAACCAAAGATGTAGCAGGAGTCTCCCTTGTTTCAAAAATCTAGCTCTATGATGCGTACCAAATAAGAAATCTTCATCAAAATTCAAATTTATAGATTTTAATCTAAGAAGCATGTTACAATCAAAGAGTACCTAAAGTCCATGTCCACTCACATAACCCAAATGTTAAAACATAGTAACATATGTAATTATATTGACTTGATTTTGATGATAAAAAATGTCCATTTGAGTTATGTGTAATTAAGTTTAGTAGAGTTTGGTTTGATTAGTAATATACTAAGTCAAATTTATAATTGCACTTTGATAATTTAAGGTTGACAACTTAAAATTTTAAAAGAAAAGATGAAATGAATCATGCATACTATCACGCCCCGCCACACCACCCTGACCAGAACCCGATCCAAGAAGTGAGGCAAAGAGTGACAAAGTAGAAGACTAACTCATCTTAGGTTTCAATCGAAATACACAACACATAGTCCCTTTATGCAAAAGCAAATAGCAGAAGGTAAAAGAGATTAATTAACAATCTTAATCCAACACAACACGCACAGTATCTATAATAAACGTAGTCACAAGCCCTAAGGCTTTAATACATTTAAAGTCATCACAAACTATCTAAAGTATGAAATAAAGTAAATCAACATATCATAAGGCATCAGTCTAAAACCACCCAAGTATTTAGCCCTCTCTCATGGCACTTGTCCATCATCAAGCTTGACATAAAGACCACCTCAAGCACCTGCATAACACAACATACAGGCCCAAAACAAAACCACAAAAAAAAGAGGGGTGAGCTTAGCTTAATAAGGGTTTTAAAACAAAGCATAAACTCATAATAACACCACATGCATTCTTCCCATAAAAGTCAATTTAAATATGCAACACATATCTATTATCTACACATATACATTATGAAATGAATTATATTCCATATTCCCATTCACACCACCTATGCATTATAAGTTTATTTATAATTCATAACACGCATGCGCAACCTATGCAATCATCTAAGTTTCATGATTCATTCATATCATGCATTAATCAAGTATCAACATACATATTCACCCCACATAATCAAGTATATCAAACCACATTTTATCCTGCATGTTCAAGTATAAATATTTTGTATGCATCCCATGCAAACAGGAGTATCATTGTCCCTATACAACTTGTATTAATAAGCATTATCATCTATACAAATGTATAAACAATCCCATAAATATCTCATAATAGAGAAAATAACATTGTTTATCATCATCGAAACACAAGCAGACCTCCTCACCCTAAAAATCATAAAATGAAATTTGAATTCTTAGAAAGAAAAAACTAGAACAATTTGGGTAAATCCATAATGGAGAAATTACCCTCTAGTAAGTCGGTGCACATGGACAAACCTCTCACGACCCAGATTTTTTTATATGAAGAAAATTAAAACTATAATTAGAACTTGTTTGGGTCATGACCTGGAGACAATTTGCCACAAACATAACAGACTATAGTTCATTTCTCAGGAAATACATTGTCTGTGTACAAATACATAAGTAAAAATATAAACATGTCTTCTCAAGCTCATAAACGTAAAATAAAATATTTAGAACCTACTGGTACAGTCATAGATCCTTAGTCACCTCTTGAAGCTCCGAAAAAAAGTGCCTTCTCACAAGTCCTTTCTACATGCAATCTATTCCTCACCGGGTCTTGCAAGGTCTAAGGGGTGGTAAGTGTTTTAAAATACTTAGTAGAAGCATTTGTCATATCATACATAAATTTAATATATGACAGTTTTTAAATCAAGCAATGAAGTAAATAGATAATACTTTTCAAAAACTAGGGTGCTCCTCTCACCCAAAATCTCCCTTAGAGCTTCTTCCTAAGTATTTAAGATGCTACTAAGGTTTGTAAATTCTCAAAGCTTACTACTAGTGTCCTAGACACCTATTTCATCCTAAGAACTTTGTTACAGGTACAAAACGGCCACCTTTTACTCCTTCACATATAGGGCTACCAATGGTATCCGTTGTACCGTTCTACCGTCTGTACCGTACCGTTAAGAGGTTAAATGGTATGGTTAAATTTATTCGATGGGTAAATAAGAGGATAATTTTATCCAACCGTTATCTTAATGGAAGGTAATGGAAAAAGTTCTTCCATACCCGTTTATCCGTTACCCGTTTGTTATATTTAAAAATTATATATATATATATATATATATATATATATATATATATATATACATACATACATATATACTCATTAGTCTTAAGTGGTTTAATTTCAAAAGAGATTGACTTATGATCTTTTAAAATAATCTTCATATCATAATTCACCACGGTGATTTACTCAATGAAAGATATCATTCAAATCCAAATATTTATTGTATTTATTTAACTACTTTCAACAATTTACTATAATTGTTACAAGCTACTACTTGGAATATAATTTCCTTTTTCTAGCATTTCATTTCTAACTCTATTTTTTAATAAAAAAATATTCATTTATAATTTATATTCTCTTAAACTAACTTCGCTTTGATGTTTCCCATTTGGTTGATTTGTCTAATTTTTATGGTCTCATTAGGTCACAATTTATCTTTAATCATATGTGATAAAATTTTAACTAGCTACATAGACACTTTGTACAAAATATGTTTACAATTCTCAGGTTAATTTAGATTCAATTTTGATAACTCAAACACATGAGTCTTTTTTATGTTTTTAATAATTAAACTTGTGGAATGTTTGCTTGTGTAAGGAAATAATTGGTGGGTTTGGAGTAGGATTGTTAAGTGAGCTTTATTTTACTCTAGGTTAGACTCAAGTTAGCTCAAATCAAAGTTTGAACTTGGGCTAATAGAATGAAACTCTTGTTTGGCCCATCTCGATTAGCTTGGTTTGAGTGTTGGTTGGCTTAACTTTGAATGAGTGGTATAAGTGGTTTATTTTGAGATTTGGTATATGGTTGGAATCATGATTATATTACAAATCATGTTTATATATGTGATTGCATAATTCGGAATGATTTAGTTATTGAAATAGGTTGGAATCAATAAGTTTTGAATGACCAAATAAGTTTAAGTGAAACTTTATCTAAAATATGGGGAACTATTTTAAATTTTATAGGTGATGATGTCATCATCTAATCAACCTGGGTTGTCTTAACCCAGCCCAATGTTTTAAAAACCGGCCCGGCCATTGACCCAGATTCGTCGTCGGGCCGGGTTGATTGGGTTCAACCACCAGTCAGCCTAGGTTGACCCAATTTTCTCATATATTAGAATAAATAGAAAGTTAGGTACAATATTCACACAAAATCATTGTAACTCAGTTGGTAAGAGTGTAAATGTTATTTTTATCACGACATGGGTTCGAATCCCATCCTGGAGATTTTTTTTTGGAGCAATGTAAAATAGATAAATATTAAATAAAATAAAAATGTGTATAAACAAACTTGTTGCAGCCTGGTGGGTTAGGCTTGCTGATGAGCTCTCACAGAATGTGAGTTGGAAACCTGTCTCCAACATAAATTTTTTTCATGAGAGTATTAAACCGGTCTGGCCCGGGCAGCGGGTTGGTGGTTCAATCGGCCGGGTCGTATTGACCTGGTCGGGTTAACTTAACTAGTTAAAGTAGATGAACCTATCAGATTTATCAACTTGGTCCAATTGAGCCCAGTCGGACTTGCCGGGTCGACCTAGTTTATAAAACAATGGCCCGACTACTAATCTGGGTCAGGCTCCTTGGTTGGGTTTTAAAACATTGCTTAAAAAAGACACTAATGGATAATGAGCATCACTACATGTGGTCTCATTTTTGCTTTTAATGCACATTTAAATATAGATGGTTGTGAGAAGACAATTATTATTCTCACATTGGGATTCTTCTCAAACAAGCACTAGATGGATGTCTTGAAGCTGGACTCATATAATAGAAAATAATTATTAAAAAATAAATAGTTTATATATATATAGTCCCATTTATATGAGCTCGGGCTCACACGCTTCGGCGTGCTCCCGGGTTCATTCGGCCGTCGAATTTACATCCGACGGCCCATCAAACTCACGGGGCATTTAAACCAGTGAGTTTGATGGGCCGTCAGATATAAATCCGATGGCTCAATGAGCCCAGGTGCACGCCAATGCGCGCGAGCCTAGGCTCATATTAACTTTTTCCATATATATATATGCTTAATATATGTATCTATTTATATTTCATGTTTAATCTTTACAATTTATTTGCAATAACTATAAATAAGAGTAGTAATGATGTTAGTTTTTTACCTTAGTAATATTTAATTAAGTGAATAAAAAAGAATTATTTTAGCTTTTTTAGCACATTTTAAAAAATGTAATGGATAATGGTTATCCGATTAACCGGCCGTTTATTAGTGGAAGGTACGGTTATGGAAGTACCTATACCGTTTACTTAACGGAACGGTTATGGATAAAGGTTTCTGAAATGGTTATGGTAATGGAATAGGTTATACCGTAACCGTATCGTTCCGTTGGCAGCCCTATTCACATATCATCGCAAAAATCTTTGTACTTATGAAAAGAAGTGACGCATGTGCTCATAGGGCACTATGATCAAGAGAGTAAAAAGCCTTTCTATGATACTCTCTACCTTAGCTCCCGTAGAGTTCTTAAGGGGTCTTGCCCTTCGTTAAGGGCTCAATATGGGTTTTGCCTTTCATTAGGGGGTCATTAGATTAATATGTGTATCGTGTATCCAATCCTAAATTGGATTATAACTATGCGCTCCCTATTTATGAAACTTTATCGGTATGTCTACCAAGTTAAAGCTTCAGACAATCAAATAACACTTAAATTCCCCAACTCAAAATCAGAGTTTTCTTTTTGAGAACATCCTGCCCCAAGGTTCATGTAACGCCCGAGATTTTTCACACATTTTCCTTAAAATTCACAGAAAATTTTTTCAATATAACGTCTGTAAATCGGAGGAAAAATGACGAAACCAAAACCTGATAAAACAGTTTATAATTTAAAACATTAAACATCCACATACGGTCAATCATCGTACGACCAAAGCAAATATCATCAGGCACTACTCAAAAACAACCGTACGAATAAATTTGCTATGATCATAGACTTTTAAATACAAATCACTCTCCCAGGCATCCCTGAGTACAAGTCCCATAACAGTCAACAGACTAATCCAATCGAAAGTCCAGAATAAAACATCTTAAAGTCTCATCTCACTCAATACAGGAGATCGTGGCACAAACAAACTCACAGAGAGTCGAACAGATACCTGAGTCAGCGGGAATCAATCCACCGCTGAAACGAGCGTCCATCACCAGGAGCTCTCTGCACAACCTGCAAAACCTCCCGTACAACGGGGCTAAAAATAGTAGGGTGAGTATTTTTATACTCAGTAGGAAAATACTCAGTAGGGGAAACCCCAAATGGTGAACTCACAAGTTCAAAAATGCATGCATCATGCAACTCAAACATGAAGCAGTCAACATAATATAATCATATCGTGCACATACGCATACGATCATACTAAATGCACTATCGTGCCAAAGACATACCAAATGCACCACCGTGCCAAAATCATATCAAGGCATCATCGTGCCAGAATCATACCGAAGGCACCATCGTGCCAGAATCATACCAAAGGCACCATCGTGCCAGAATCATACCAAAGGCACCATCGTGCCAAAATCATACTATCCAAACAACTTACACAAACACCCTTATCCAGGGTCATACAATTTACTCGTACCACCGTACGCATACTCATACAACATACGCATACTTGTACAATTTTACTCGTACAATCATATGCTCACTCATACAGCTTACCCATACATGTACGACCTTACTCGTACAATCAGACTCGTACGACCTTACTCGTACAGTCTGCACAAAATCATACTTACTGTCTTACTCAGAACCATATTCTCACAATCGTACTCATACTCTTACAGTCGTGCTCATACTCATACGCTTACAGTCTTACTCATACTCATACGCTTATAGTCTTACTCATACTCATACACTTACAGTCCTGCTCATACTCATACACTTACAGTCCCGCTCATACTCATACACTTACAGTCCCGCTCATACTCATACAGTCGTACTCACACTCATACAGTCATACTCATAATCGTACACATATCAACGACCACTGAAGCTCATTACAACTAATAAGCTCCAGCGTCGAAATGGAAAAGAATGCCACTGGGGCAACACCTTAACCTCCGGGGAGTGACTAGACGCCATGGACTTTTCCGAAGGTAAGGCACACCAATGCTCATGGGGCACTGGATCAAACAGGTAAGAGTAGATCCATGATACTACTTACCTGAGCACGCAAACATAAACACCCACACATAAGGGGTCATACAGTTGCCCACCATAATGGGTCTTATAGTGCCAGAGGATTGCCCACCATAATGGGTCTTATAGTGCCAGAGAATTGCCCACCATAATGGGTCTTATAGTGCCATAGAATTGCCCACCATAATGGGTCTTATAGTACCATAGAATTGCCCACCATAATGGGTCTTATAGTACCATTGCCACTCTTGGGCAGAAACGTACAGTGCCACTCTTGGGCGAAAACATACAACGCTCTCAACAGAGCATCAAACGTCTGGGCTTACACAAAGACACGTACCAAATCGAGAAACATACGTCGCTCTCGGTAGAGCATCGGACGTGCGGGCTTCATACGACACGCGGACAAAGTCGAAACGTACATCGCTCTCAGCAGTAGCATCAAACGTACGGGCTTATACAAAGACGCAGACCAAATCAGAAACAACGTCGCTCTCAGCAGAGCATCAGACGTCTGGTGCTCTACACAGCACACAGACAACATCCCGCAGGATAAACACCATGGCAAGACATGATAAATGCTCGGCCAACTCATCAGTGGCCAGCACAAACACGGAATTTAATCCGTCGAACCCTCACGTCTCAAACTCACAACGCTATCATTAGCTGTGCTTATAATTCCAGTTTGAATTAAGTATATTATGCGGTACAATTATGCCACACAAACTCACAGTCCTCGACTGATCACACCGAAGCTGAGCCCGATCGAAACCCCAGTTCGTCAAGGCAGCAGACTTCACTTACCCGTCCACATCATGGACAAAACACACCGTACAACAAACCCTTACAGTCTTACACTTCGCCATCCATCTTATGGCCAAAACCTCTTACACTGACATCCTCAAATAACGCTCCTCAGAGCCAACCCAGTTGTCGCCCTCTTACTTATATCTCACTTATTATACTTACTTTTCACTTCATAATCTGTACGTTATGCTTGTACAATTATGAACACTCTTACTGTCTGACAAATGCCCAACATACAATCCACCCCAAATTGATCCATTCTAATCCTTGCCCGTCATACTCAAATCCTCTGTCATACGCTTACACAACCGTATCCAAATTCAGACAGCTTGTCACCTCTTACTGTCCATCGCCCATACCTCTGCCCACAAACACATACGCACATCCAAAGCATAGGCAAAAGCCATCATACATACGTATGTTTCACACATACGTACAACATACACATACGGTCATACATACATAACTTACAAACATGCATGCTAGCCATCACTAGCACATGCATACACACGTCAAACGTGCACGCTAGCCATCACTAGCATATGCATACATTCACACATACATCAAACATGCACGCTAGCCATCACTAGCACATGCATACATCAAACGTACACGCTAGTCATCTCTAGCACGTGCACACACATTCTTACATACTTCAAACATGCACGCTAGCCATCACTAGCACATGCATAACCCATACATAGCATACTGACATATTTGCTAGCCATCGCCAGCGCATACATAATCCACATCCATAAAACATGCATACATCTCATGCATATCAATCATACCATACAATCATGCTTACACGCACCTCATGCAATCGGATCGTTACTTAACATCCAAGCATGGAATCATACAATCCTAGCATGCTGCTACTCATTCAAAGCATGCTTCATGAATTTACAAGTTCAAAGCTCCCCTACCTCGTAATCATGACGTTCGATGGCGAGCACACGACGGTGGCGGTGTCGGCGGCGGAGTTGGCGGTCAAAACCGTTGCCTGGCTGAGAGAGCTGCTGTCCCGAGGATTTTAGGATGCGCCGGAACTATCCACGGCCAAACAGAGTGTCAGATATCAATGCGGCAAAACCCGCGATCCACGGCGGCACCGTAGGGCGGCCGGGAGAAATATCGTGCCAACATAAGTGGCAGTGCGGCCAGATGTCAAGGGTGTACACTCTGAAGATCAGCCGGTGGCTAAGACGTGCACAGCCGGCCACAAGACGTCGAAATCGGCCGTGGACAGCACCCAACGGCGACGATTTCGGTCAACAAAGGCCCACATACGGGCGGAGAGCGTGGGGCAACGCTCGAGAACCAAAGGAGAGGTGGTGGAGGACGGCTCTAGTGGTCAACTCTACTCGGTGGCAAAGCCAACCGATGGTTAGGCGGCAAAAATGCGGCGCCTAAACCCAGAAGTACACGCGTGGCTACATGCGCACGCGGCCCAAAGGGCGGGGAAGATGGCTGAAATGAGGCGACTCATGGCCCACAAAAGCCAACCGGGCTAAGGCCCTAACGGTGGCCAATCAAAGCGGCGACATCGCCAATCGCCACCCACAACCAATACCCATGGTGCGGGCAGCTGTGCATCTCGCACGGTATAGGGCAAGGGGAGGGTTCAAGGTCGTGCAAAGGCTATGAGGCCGTCATTGGCCAAGGCCTGAGCAGGTGAACTCATCCACCTTCTGTCAAGGTAAGACATACAAATTCTTGCCCGAGGCCGTCCGGTACCGACGGCGTAAAATGGGCAAGAAGGGTCAACGGCACACACGCCGATAAGGCGGACTAGCTGCGGCTACGGGCTGCAAGGCTGAACAAGACCCAGAGGGTGGCCCACTGGTGTCACCGGGCTGGGGCAGAGCCGAACTACGGTCCGCTAAAACAAATCCGGCGTCCGACTGATAACGTCAGTCACCGCGTCCAAAATGGACGCAAACCAAAAATAAGGGACGACCGGGGAAAACCCATAAGGGCGGAGCGGCCAAGGTGGCGGCGGCTGAATCGGGCACGGAGGTGTAGTCCACTGCCTTCGCCGGAGCAAGGCCGAATCGGCCGCAGATCACCGCCGGCGGCCACTGTTTGCCCAAACAGTCCGTCGGCGGAACAGTGAACAGAGGGGGAAAGAGGATGGGGCGGCGGTGCCGAGGCCCACCGGGCCGGGAGGAGGGGCTCCTCGCCGTCTCCGGCCCAGGGCGGAGCCGTGGCCGGCCGGTCGGGCCGTGCCGGCCCGTGGCGGCGGCGGAACGGCGCTGCATGCGGGGGGCGAAAACAGGGGCAGCAGAGAGAGGGAGCGGGACGGCGGAGCTGAGGCCGTCCGGGGCCGGGGGGAGTGGCCTTCCGTCGTCGCCGGCCCTCGCCGGCCCACGGCGGCGGCGGAATCGCAAATCACAGAAAAGGGGGCTCACCGGAAAAGTGGGGGCGGAGCGGCCGTGGGGCCGGGACGGGGGCTCCCCTGCCATCGCACGGCCAAGGCGGAGCCGGTGCGACGGTCCAACGGCATGCCGGCGGCCGACGGCGGCCGGGCACAGTGAAAAGGCGGAATGGAAGGGGGCAGCGGTACTGTTCACATCCGAATCCGGATCGGGCCGAGCCCGATCTTTTATCTGTTCTCCTTTATTTTTTTCCCGCTTACGTCCGCAACGCGCGTTAACCTACTAGTTACGCGTCAAACCTCCAAAATTCGCGCCGTAAGCGCGCAGCGAGGCCCGTGGCCCGCGACTAAGCCCCACACCCGACTCTACGGGTATAAATACGGGAAAAAGACACAAATACCCATACGCTGAAACGTCACATTTTTCTGCTGAAAATGACCAGAAAAATCCTAGAAAATCGTAGAAAAATCAGGGACCTTACAGTTCAACCTTTCAAAAATTATAGCCTCGCCTCTACAAGTCATGACTATATTACTGATAATGATTATAAAGGTAGGGTTGGTCACGTATTCTAATTAGACAGTTACTCATTCTCTACCTCATCCCAGCAACTTAGTCAGCATGATTGTAAGCAGTTTTCAAATCTTTTTAACAAAACAATAATTCTATAAAATCGTCTTTCGATCTTATTGTACTCATATATAACTAAAATAATGACGAAGTGAGATTTTCTCTACATTGCATATATCAGATAGCATAATTCATAATTTACTTCAAGAGATAAATATTTGAAAAAACAAATATAAGAGACAATCTTAAAACATACATGAAATATATTTAATTACTTAACTAGAATTGTATATATACACTTTATAAGACAACTTATGTAAATATTTATGTCTTGAAAGAGGCTAAAAACATTTACCTAATCTTCTTCATGAATTTGAAGGCGAGAAACATGATGCCTCTTACTTGGACAACGAAGTTTGTCCTTCTAGAGTCGTCAAATCCTTAAAACAAGCCTCTCATTGTGTATAGTACATTCAATTTAGGTTGAAATGCTTCTTGAATCACCCGAATTGGACTTAAAATGCCTTAGAAATTGAAAAAATAAAGTTTGAATAGTGTGGGAGTGGAAAGACAAAAGAGCCTTACACTTTTTATAGGTGTTTGAGGAGGTTCCGCGCGCTAAGCAGTGCGTAGATTGCACCGCCGGGGCCTCTCGGTGTATGGCGCATGCCACCACATGTCGTGTGGGCTCCGTGCATAATGTGGACCCAACATGCGGCCGGACATAGACCCTTTAAAAATAGAAATTTGAAAATTCGAATGGGCATATCTCCATACACTGAAGTTGGAATCACACGTTATTTGTACCATTAAGCTTGTATCAACAAGATATGAAACTAGACCTCACATTAGTAAGTTATTCCACACTTTTCAAGTGGCTCCTAGCCATAACTTAGAACCTCGGTGTCTGATTTAGGCATTCTTTGGCATGTTATGTTCAGTTCACAAAGCTCTACTCAACACGCTTAACTTTTATCACAAAAATATTATAAATTTTTTTTTAAAAAATACATATATTACAAAACCAACTTGAATTCTCAGGTTTACAAAAAACTCATTAATATAACCCAACATTCTGCTCTTCTCACCCTCCTCAAAGGAACATAAAATTATAACTTTTCAGACATAAAATTGATTTCGACAAACTTTCAATGTGGCTCATCAGGAAACCTATAGCAACTAATCGATTAACTATAGTTAAGCGCAATTAATCTTCATTTACAATTAATTCTCATGGTATATGTAACATAATAGATACAAATATAAGTAAACATACACTAACCATTCCTAAATATATGAAACATAGTTGTTTTGTATCAAATAAAAAATCATATATGCATGGGTAAAAGATACATTCATGGATATGCTCTCAATTTAGATAAAACATGTGTAACACAGCTCATTTATAATTAAATTGACATATGTAACAATTTATATCCTCTCATGATCATAAGCTACAAGAGTTACAAAGTAAAAAGAAGAAATAACTAAAATACATATTTAAATTAAGTAGAGTATCATAATAAGCCTAAACAAGCATAGTCATCTTTATACTTAAGCTAAAATGCATCTAAATAAACTTCATATGTAATTAAGGTGACATATAAATATTCATAATTCATCATGATGATAGTAAATTAAAATCATGAGAAAATAACAAAAAATTACTAAAAATACACTAAAAATGACCATTTGCACAAATATGCAGTATGGTTGTTTGAACTGCCAGACTGCCAGTTCGAATAGTTGAAACAGTTCAATTTTCTTATTTATCTTCTACTTCTCGAAATTAGAACCAAAATTATTTTAAAATTCCATATAAATTCTTAAATTATCATAAAACATCATATGATCAATAACTAAGCCTAAAGCATTATGAATCTAATATTTTCTATACCTAATTATACAAAAATAATTATAAATCACTTATTTTTCATAAATTAACATTATCCACGAAGATTATTTAAAAGCTCCAATAAACTAACAATGATAACATTACAAGTAAGAAAACCACTCCAAGTGAAAACCTCTTACCTCTATTCATTTTGTAAATCCCTTAAACAAACTTCAACTTTAAAAAATCCTACTAAAAAATTAAGGTTTTTAGTTAATCTTAATTAAAACCTACCTAATAAACTTAAATTAGCATGGATTAAAAATAAAAATTACACAAATTAAGGTTCAAAATCATAATTAAAAAGATAATATTAATGACAAAAAATTAAAAATCTAAATAGTAGAAGTGAAAGATGAGATAATTAAGACAAAAATCGAAAAGATTAAGGTGTGATCAGTACGAATGAATTGTCATTTAGAAAAAAGGGGCATAGCTTAGCCTCCCTTTTAATATCAACCCTTCCCCAACTAGGAAGTGGTTTGTGGGCTACAATTTAATTGGGCTGAAAAATAGGTAAATAAACCGAAAGTGACATTTTTAATACATATTTAACTTAAAAATAAATTTAAGCACACTTAATCCCACTTAGATAAGTTAATAAAAGGTTGATGATTAAAAAAAATTATTAATGTAAAAAATAGTTAAGAAAACAAAAAAAGAAAACACTAAGGCATTAAGGCATTAAGGTCATTATAAATATCATGTTATCCTAGTTAAAATTGAATTAAGATTTTATCTAATTGAAAAATATAAATATTAAAATTAAAAATAAAAATAAAAAATATTTTAAATAGATGAAAGATAAAAATAATTATCTCTTATAGATTTCTATGTATCAAAATCAAAAAAAATTAAGAACAAGAGTATTTAAGCATCTTATGTATTTCAATCACAAAAAAATAAGAAAAAAATTATTAAATAAATATCACTTTAAACAACTAATACTTACTTGAAACCATTGATAAAACATAAATAAAACTCTATTACATTATTACAAATTACCTATAACTTTAGCTTAAGAACTTATAAAGCTATTATAGTAAAACTAAAAATATAAATATAAAATAAAATAAAAATAAGAGAAGAGTGCTCCAAAGAGTGGGGTTGATGTCTTTATCACGTCCACCCCTATAGTTATAAGAGTAGATGAGGTTACTTTAAAGGAAAAAATTTAATCACATCTCTTAATTACATTCCGATTCATTGCTTAATTTGTTGCTTCTTAGGAATGATTAGATTTTAAATTAATATTAAAAATTATTAATTTATTTAACAAATAAGTAATTTTTAGTATTCATTTAATTATCAAATAAATCTCATTGTCTTTTCTTATGTGTATCAATTATAATTAATGAAAAGATTCTCCATGTGTTGGTCTTATGTTAGTTTACTAACTATCTATTTGCTTATTAGATTTGACACATAAAGATTCGGAATTATAAATTTCTTCATGAAATAAAGATTGTAGTTAATGTAATTTTCTTTCCAATGTTACTAGAATCTAATCAATACAAATTATACATAAAAAGATATTATTAAAATACTAAGGTTCTGTCAATCTGTCCGAATCAGCTTCTTCCTAAATTTTATTTTCTTTATGCAAATCTAAAATCTAATGGGTCTATAAGGTTTTAGTTAACCATTCAATGCATGTTTAAACCATTACGAGCTCATTTTTTACTTTTAAATAGCTTTGGGTTGTTAAGTTTCACTTATTCTTCTACTTAGATCATGTTGAAGTCAATTTAGACATGTAAACATAACTAAGGTCTAACTAGCATATTCAAAACGAAAATAACACATATAAGTAATGAATTAACACAAAATAAAATTATAATTTAAGATTTAAAAACATCTAATTGAACATTGTTTTAGTTCATCATCATCTCACATTAATGTAGGTCCCATGGGGGGCCTGCATCTCTGATTAAGAAAAAATAAAAAAAATATTCTTAAATAGGAAAAAATTTGGTCAATCAAACTTTATACTAATACTATAAACAAAAATAAAATTAAACCTTCAAAAATTTATTACTAAACTAACCCATTACCATAAGAAAATCAAATCAAATAGACAACAAAATAAAATTAAATTAAATTTTAAAAAATTTACAATTAAACTAACTTATTACTATAAGAAAGTCAAATTAAATTGACAACCAAACAATTTTATGCATTAAAAATAAAAAATTAGAAGATTTTATACATACACTCTCACACGCAGTTAGGTTTTAATATTTTTATCGTGTGAGTATTTGAAAAAAAATAAAAAAAAATAGATGTAAATCACATATTCTTTCATAAGTGATTGATCACCCATGAACATTGTTGAATTGGTATTCAATAAACTTTAAGATTTTTTCTAAAAAATTAAATGGTCAAGTGTCTAGTAAAGAGCGATTAGAATGAGTTTAATCAAGTTCTAGAATAGTGAATAATTAATCGTATTATTAAAATCATTTATTGTTGCTAAGGTTTTTTGTAAATAAATAGAAATGATCGATCGATCGAAAACATACATGTATGAAATAAGTCATTTCCAGAATAATTAGTTACCTAATTAAATATAAATACTTAAGCTGACTTAACCCTCTCCTCCCATTATCTCATATCAATAACTCTATTAGATTTTTTAAAATGAGCTATTAATTTAGGACAAATGAAGCATATAAGCACTAAGTAGTGACAAAATTGAAAATAAATGAAGGCTATTCATTGAGTGAGAAGAGAATGCTTTCACTCCAAATTTCTTTGTACACCTTCATAAATTATTAAGTGATTATTAAAAGGGAGGTGAGTTGGATTTAAAAGAGTTTATAAATTATATTAAGAATTGTGAGAGACAACAAACCATGTCACACACAGCAAAAGATTGAGCAAATCAAAATAAATGTTGATGGCCTAAGAGTATTAGAGGACTTGTAGTGTTAATTGGGTTGGTTAGAAAAATTATCTTTGTAAAGTATTGAATTCCTGATACATTAATTTTTTCAACCAGTGGATAGCTACATAATTTTTTATCTAATTGAGGTTTTCATGTTAAAAATTATTTTTTTATCATTTTTGTGTAGTTCCTTTGTTAATTTTTTGTTTTAGTAGTAGATAAATTCTTAGGCAACAATGCCACATCTTATAATTCTTAATTTTATCTTTGGGCTAGAGACACTGTGACAACCCTCTTTGTTTGAAGGGTATTAAACTCACATCAAATGCCTATGCCTAGTCATAATTGACTATATTACAACATTAGTCACAATAACAACTACAATGACGGAAGCCCTAATCAACTTATACACATTCCACTCACAATTTTCAATTGATCTCTTCAAAAAATTTATAGTTATCTTGATAAAAATTTCTAAAAACAACAATTTTTTTTACATATATGGGCAATGTCATGTTAACAATGTCACCATCCCATGACCGATATATGTAGAACTCGTCTTTGAATAATGTCATATAAAAAGATGCTTTAGAATCCACAATTTACCCATAACTTAAAATTTCCTTTAAAAGAACACATAGAACATCACCATCTCGAGACAAGTAATCTTCCTCTTTTAAGTTTCCTTGAAAACCTTTTAAACTAGATTCCCCCTATGAATCAGGCTATAAAGGAAAAGGTTGTATTCAAAAATTACATTACAAAATCACTCACTTACATATGTAGAAATATATTAGGTATCTTAAATTTATTAGGGTTATTTGACATGTTAAGGTGAACACATGGTACTTGAAGATTGACTATTTTCGAAGATTCAGAGAAATTGAGCTCAAGTCAAGCTATAAGTGAAGATTAAACCAAAAGCACATGTGATCCGCAGTACAACTTATCATAGAAGGTTATTTTTATCTTTTTATATCATAGACTATCTTTCCAAGAAATTAGAAAGTGTCAAAATTTATAACACCCGAGAATTTTGTAAATCTCCTTTACTTGGCAATGTGAAAAATAATGAATTTAACCTTTAAATTTTTTAGTAAAATAATTTATAAAGTTTGGGCTTATAACTTTAGCATTAAAAAGTAGATAAAAAAACTTTAAACATTCACTAAAAATATATAAATCAAAGTTTCGATGAGAAAGTTAGAGTAGATGTAACATCAAAAAATTTTCTAAGCTAGGTAGAAATAGTAAATTTGATGCTTGGGACTTCTTTGTGTAATAAATTATTTCGTAATTAGATTCAGTCTTAAATATGACAAAAAGTAATAGAAAGAGCTTTGAATGTCACTTAGATTATAGAATTAAAATTTATATGAAGAAGTTATAATCATTTGATGTTATACAAGGGTGTTGCCGATAACCCATTGACGTGTCACTCATGCCCACTAATTTAACCCTTAGACATTCTTAATATAATAAAAATAAATTAAAATAAATACTAATATTAAATTTAAATTTGTAAATTAAATAAAAATATATTCAAAACACCATCAAGAATGTATAAATCGAAGTTTATATAAAAAAATTATGATTGTTTAAATTTAGAATATACTTCACTGACGCAACAAAAACACATTATTGGGAATGCTAACAATTAAGGCAATTCTGCCAATATGCTAAAAAATTGCCAGTTTAATGATAATAAACCAAAAATTTGTTCATTTTTCCCTTATAAATACCTTTTGAGGCCTTTTTTACTCTCATTTCTTTAAAAACTTTTTAAAATCATGAATGAGAAGAATAAAGGCTGTCCAAATTAAAAAAAATCAAAGAAATAAAATAATTTTATAAAAATGGCTAACAAAGTAAGGATTTTCATTTTGTAAAAAATATCAAATTACTAACATTGAACCTTATGTGATCTATAAACATAAAAAAGATATGATATTTAGGATTATTGGCTACTCAAATCATTATAAATTCAAAGTTCTATGCTTGATTGCTAGTCTTTGAATTGAAAATTCATGTTTTGATGATTTGATATGAAATATATCTCAAATAATATGAGTTATTTTGGTGATTAAATCATTACCTTGCATAAAAAATTATTAATAGATGATGTTATGCCTGTAATTATAGATTATTGATGATGAACATGATTTATATAATTATATGAGCATAATTTATATGGTTATATGAATAACAATTGTAGTTACAATTGAAGGTTTATTACTATAGATGTTGTGGTTCCAAATTTTTACGAAAGGTAAAACATTGAGTATTAAAATGAAAACTTTCTTTCTTTGTCTATATTCACTAATATGTTCATCAACAAGGAGTTAATAGCCCAGGGAGTCAATAATTAGAAGTCAATAGTTAAAAAAAGATAAATAGTACTTGCATTGACATGTAAAGATGCATCAATGTTAAACTAAGTATCAGTAATAAGACCAACACGTTGGTAATGATGTCAACAAATCAAACTCTTTTTAGTATACTCATTGTATGTAGGGAATCAATATATCGATGATGGTGTCAATGGTCATCGACACCTACACCGATATATCCATATGTTGATTGTTGGTACATTGGTTCATTATTTTGAAATAAAATTTTTACTAATATTTTTACTACTTATAAGATAGATATGAACATAACTTACATGATGAATGTAAATAAATATTAAAATATAATATAAAAATATATATATATATATATATATATATATATATATATATATATATATATATATATATATATATATATATATATATATATATATATATATATATATATATATATATAATATAAAAATATGTATATGATTGAGAGATAAGTAAACCATATATTTGAACCCTATAGAGAGTAAAAGACTCTATAAGTCGTTATATATGATACTTAACAGATATGCCTAGTGTCGAGTTGGACTTCAAAAAGGGGTCTTTTAACCACGTAGAGAAGTTTTACAGTAGCACATAGCCCCATGACTTCTAGCTCACCTTGGTACGAGAATTTTTGTATATAGATTCTCTCGTAGGGGCTCAAGAGATGGCTTGAATGGTATAATATTAAAAGATGTATAATTCCAATGCAACATAACAAAAAGAGGTCTTAGTAATCATATAATAATAAAAATCTTAACTACTTAAGTCTATCAACCCGTGTGGGCATTAACTTTATAGTGTTAATAGAGTCGTTAATAGTCTTTAACAAGAATATGAAATCGCTTTGAGAACAATATGCATCTTGACGAGTCATAGAGATCTCCTTGGTGTTACCTAGAAATTAGTAACCCCTTTATTTTATATATTTGTTATGTTTGAACTTAAGCATAAAATACAAAAAAATAATTATTTTATCCCTTGTAATAATGTTAGGGTTCTTAGTTAACCATCTTAACAGGTATACTTATATACTCAACATCCATGTAAAGCATGTACTTTACAAGATTAAAATTCTTTTAAAACTAGTTATATAGTAAATATGATATTACTAAGCCACTTGGCATATTTATAAAGACTAATAATAATAAACACATAAATATCAATTTATTTATATTTATATATATATTAATATATTTAGACATATATTCAAATAAGACCATTTTCAATTTATAATGTGGTTTGAGTTAATTATTACTTTATTTTAATTTGATATTCATATGTTAAAAAACAAGTAACTTAGCACCCTGAAATATCTTAAAAAATATTTTGATCGAAAAAATATGTATCCACTATTTTATTCGCATAAAATAAATTTGGAAATCTTACGGTGTGATAAAATTGATTCTAAATTGCATGTGTATTTTTTGCACGTCAATCGATCTAATGATAGATCTACCTACTTCCAACAATTTACTGTACCATCTTGGTCGGTTGATCTACTACCTAGTCTATTAGTTGACTTGAATCGAATGATCAGCATATTGATCTACTTGCCAGGCAATTTTAAGAAATAGTTCAATTCTATATAAAGTGTTCTCTAAACTCATATTTAATACAGTGAAACGTCTAAAGAAAGATCTGTCATGTTAGAAAGGAACGCCAAAAAAAGTAAGCATCAAGTTTAACATGACATACAATATGTAAGAACCCTTGCGAAAGGCTTGAACATAATACACCAAAAAAATTTCATCTCAGAAAAAAAAACGTGGTAGAGAAAAGGTTAAGGCGACCTTGTGCCCCCTGATAAACATATAGAGTGCTCTCTAAACTCATATTCAATACAGTGAAACGTCTAAATGAATAAATTCAAGAGACAGATCCGTCATCTAAGAAAGGAATGCAAGGAAACTGAGTATCAAGTTTAGCATGACATACAATATGTAAGAACCCAATATCTTGAAAAAAGGCATGAACATTAATACACCAAAAATTATTCATCTCAGAAAAAAAACAAACGTGGTAGAGAAAAAGTTAGACGACCTTGTGCTCCCTAATGGACAGAGCTGCCTTCAACCTATCAACTATGTGAGGGAGTACTTGTATGCTGTCTTTGATTGCTTCGTCCACACAGGACTCGAGATCATTCATCGCTCCTGTCTTGAGTTGCTTGAGACGCGCGGCCTCAAACTTGTCTTGGCAGACCATGAGGGACCTTTGCATCCTCTCCTGCAAAGACAATTTGCGAAGGGTGGTTTATTGGTGTATTCATCAAGTTTCTTTCCTGTGCAATATGGTGCAAAAGCAAATGGTGTAAAACGCAGCCCATCAAACTAACTATCACAGCGAGAAATTATTGCTAACCTTGTATTCAATAATTCCCTAAAAGTGGCCACAGACATAACAAGAAATTTTGAGTAACAAAATGCAAATTTATAACATTTGCGTTCCAAAGTTTCAAAGAGCCATAATCAAAATGCAGAACGCGAGATTCAAACTTACTTGAAACTTAGCCATTTCTTCCTCAACCAAATTATTGGCACGAAGTACTGGAACACTGCAATGTTCCACACAATTGTTTATCTCTTCTTGCCTTCTTCTCCGGTCAAAACACTCATATGCGCATCTGAAGTAGGCTTGCTGCAGGCATTAGAAATTGCAAAAAGAAAAAACTCATTTTGCTGCATAATCAATCTCAAAAGTGGATCTCACACATATCAAACCATTAGAAACAAAACCTTTTTTAGCAGCATATTATATAAGAATACCAGCGATATATTCGTAATAGGACAGAGTTAGTATGAGCCTGGTTCCTAGACATCATGGGTAGGCAACTTGTATGCCCCTTGAGTAATATCTGCCGGCCGAAGATGCCTGGGCTCACACTGACGCACACGAGCCCGGACTCATAAAAACGAGTTTCTTCATAATATAATCAACAAAACAATTGATTAAACATACATTTGCAGCAAACAATCCGACAATGACACCAAAGTGAAGAAAGGGCAGTAAATGACTGATTTCTCTAGAAACACATTGATTCCTGTCTGAAAATTACTAAAAAACGTCCACAATACCCTATGAAGAAGCACATACACTAGCCAAAAACCAAATCTCCAACCCACAACACGCTAAAACGACTCACGACGTGAATAAGAAGAATACAGTAGTCCATTTGAGCAGGCTAACGCCCAAAATCCTCCCGCAATTTTTTTGCAGAAACAGGATCCAGATATCGGCATGTCAGTTGTTACTTATCGATCGAAACAGGGACGATGGAATTGGCGGCACACATACAAAAGCTGCATCTTTTCTGTCCGAACAAGACGACCTTTACTAACAACAGCAGTACCAGTAACGAAAGCAAAACCACACCTGGAGGGAGAAGTTGACATGGTCCTGGACGCCGGAGAGTTGGCTCTGCGCGGCGGCGTTCACTTCTTCCAGCTTCCTCCTTAGCCTGTCCGTCACGATCCGCTCCTCCGCTCCTGCAACGTGCTCCATTCCCCCACCTCCCGGCTCGACCCCGCAAAGGAAGAACAACAGCCCGGGCCGAGCAAGGCTGGAGAAGAAGCAGAAGCCGACGAGCAGAGGCGATGCAGAAGGGTTTAGGGCTTTAGGGCCCAGAGACCCGCTCCAGCTCCTTTTGTGGGCCTTTTCTCACGGCCCAAAAATGTTCCATCGAATAAGCCCAACCCAATATGCTTCACCAGAAGGAGCTCAATTTTGCGGCCCGTTTCCGCGCCAGGGTTTCTAAGTCTATATATAACACTGAAGAGGATCGAAGGATTCAAGCATGAGTTTTGATCTTCTCCGCCTCTTCCCTTTCAGTTCCATTTTTTTTCTTTCTTTTGGGATGTGTTGTATTATCCCTAAATTTGCTTGTTTTCATGTGGGTTGCCCTTTACGATCCCTGGATTTGTTTTCTTTTGGTTCTAGAATCTGCAATTTGGTCTTGAAATTTGATTATGATTAGCAGAAAGTAATTTGTGGAAGCCAATTAGCAGAGCAAATGCGTCTGATTAGGGTGGCGCTTAATTTGCATTGAAGGTTGGCGACAGTGAAAATGGCGTTTCTCCGTGCCTCTCAAATTCTACTCAGTTTTGATGGTGGCCTCGAACAAATCGCTACATTTTTTTTGCTGACTTAACTGATCCCTGCCTCTACTTTTGATTATCTGAGAAAAACGAGAACTTTTTTCTTTTGGTTTTTTCTGTGTTTATAGTTTTTTTTTTTCTTTTTAACACAACAGGATCTAAAATAGAGAATAATCTTTTTTTTTTTTGCCTTCTTAAGAAGGTTTTGCACCGAGTTTTATTCCATAGAAATTTCTAGCTTAGACCCGAGGAGGAACTCTTTTTATCCTATGGGGGTCAATGGGTCCCACATACTTTTTTTTCCCCTCAAAAGTTTTATTTTTTTTTCTCTTACTTACATAAAATTAATACATTTTAAAATATTAAATAAAGCTATTAATTTAAAATAGATGAAATATTATTTTTAAAATTACCTAAATTATCACTTTTCTAATTTCTCTTTTTATCCTTCTTTCTTTCGACCCACAATAACATAAGCACCATCACCACTGTAGTATTACTATAACCATTACTACCATTAGTGTTACCCCCACTGCCATACCAGGGCCAAGCCTGGGCAAGTTGTGTATAATAAAAATATACTATACTTTACGTAGTAAATTTATATTGTAGTTAGCATTTGTTAGCAATTGCTCCTATGGTGGCCCCAACTCTTTGTCCACCACCTTGCCCTCACAATGGCAACCGCTCAACTACCACCTCCAAACTCCAGTAGAGGTACCTACCACGTTAACAACTCTCAATGTTTGGTACTATTATTCCTTCAAATAGAGTTAATATTAAAGTTATTAATGAATTTTTATTCCCATTTATTATTTAGTGGGTTCTCATATAACTCTAAGAGACACGTGTAACGGGTTTTAACAAAAATTAGATATCGGGGGCCATAAGATTTGAAAGAAAAAATGCGGTTGATGCGTGTTAATGTGTGTGGGCTCTGTGTGAAGTGGTGTAGCGTGCGACCATGCATCATGACCGTTTGACTCAAAGTGAGTAGCTCGACCAATTTTCCTAGTTTTTTCTCCTCTCATCCCATACCCCTAAAACTTCTTCTAACCTTTGTGGAGTCAATTTGAGTTTGATTTAGTCTGTTTAAGAAGCACTTTTGACTAAATCTAATGTGCTTTACTTGATGATGCAGTTATTTTTATGTTTTGAGAACTTGAAAGTCAAAATAAATTTAGCTAACGTAGGGGGTTTTAAATTTTAAACTTATGCGGGAGAAATAAATTCTTTTAAAATATTTTACTAGAGTAAGTTTTATATCTTTATTTTATAATGAGAAACTTTATTTAATAAATGATTTGATTTTATTATGATATGTTTTGCGGTTTTTTCTATGTTTATAGTTTTTTTCCTTTTTAACACAACATGATCTAGAATAGAGAATACTTTTTTTTTTGCCAATTAACATTATTGTGATATGATATCGGGATTACTAAAATATTTATAGAATTGTTTAATTGCTCCCTTCATCCCATATTAATAACTTCTTTTAATTTTTTAAAATAATCTTTTCTTTATATTAATAGTTATATTTGAACAAATGATATTTTTCAATGAATGGTGATGCCCACATCTAAGATAAAAGAGAAAATAATTTCAATTATTTAAATAAAATTAAATTAAACTATAGAACAAACTTTTTTATCAAATAAAATTATTAATTTAAAATAGAAAAAGATTTAATTTATTTTGAAAAATTAAGTGAAAAAATTATTATTGTGGGACAAATGGAGATTGTAACTAAACATTGTTGAGATTAATTCTTGATGTTTTAAAATTAAAGCAAGGGTTAATTTTGATCTTCACTTTGGATGGGAATTAAGAGTTTTGTGTCCGCCTACATGTCACAAATTTACAGTATTTTTTTGTTGTTTATCTTCAACAAAGAGCTTTGTATGTGAAATACTAATTTCAATATATTCTTAACAAGCTTTTATTTTATTCGAATAAAAAGATATAGCTTTATCAAAAGTGGTCTGAATTGTTCGCGAATAAGTATATATTTATTTAAAACTTTTAAGTACATATTTTTTATGTAATTAGGTTCTTTGTACTAAAATTAGTTAATCAAATAAAAGCACTTATGTTAATTAAATGTTTTAAAATTTTGAATTACAATCCTATTTTGTATTAATTAATTATTTATTTAGGCTATTTATATTTTGAATATGTGAGTTAAACTTTCATTGTGTTTACACATCCAAATAGGTTTAGATGAGATTCAAGTAGAAGGAAAAGTGAAGCTTAACTACCTAAAGTTGTTCAAGGTTTAAAAATGGGTTCCTAATGGTCTAAATATGTATTAAATGGTTGAACACGAACTTATAGACCCATTAGATCTCATATTTACATCAAAAGAACTAAATTTGGGAAAAAACTTATTTGGACAGATTGACATAGTCGTAGTATTTTGATTATAACTTTTGACACAAAATTTTAATTGATATGATTCTAATGTTATTAGAAAGAAGATTTTTGTGGCTATAATCATATTTAAGGAAGAAATTTATAATTTTAAAAATATATAGGTCAAATCTGACATGCAAATGGACAACTAGTTAATTAACCAAGGCCAACATGTGTAGGATCTTTTCATTAGTTATAATTGATACACATAAAGAAAGATAATGAGACTGATTAGATAACTTAAGGAAGACTAAATTATATTTATTTGTTAAATAAATTATTAATTTATATGATTGATTTAGAATTTAATCATTGTTAAAGAAATAACCAACTAACAAATCAATCAATCAGGAAGTAATAAAGAAATATGATTAGACTTTCCCCTTTAAAACAACTTATTCTACTCCTATAAATAGAAGGATGGATGTGAGAAACACATCATATCCTCTTCTTTGGAGCTTTTTTCTCCTATTTTTCTTTTCTTTTGTAATTTTGATTTTTAGTTTTATTGTAATAACTTTTTAAGTATTATAGCTAAGGCTATAGGTGATTTGTAATGAATAAATTGTGTTCAACCCAATGGTTTGGTGAAGATATATGACAGTTATTGAGATGTAGGAACATATACATTTTTTTTATCAATCCACTTTGAATTCTATCTCAAATGATGAAAAACTTGATTTGAAGCTATGTGGAAAGTTGCCTTATTGCCACAAAATAGTAAGGCCAGTTGCGGATGATGAACTTGGAAATTTGAAAGTAAATATCTCAACCAAGTGAGTTCACAATTAGCATTGGCCATGACATGATATTCATCCTTTACATAAGACCTGAAAATAGTGGACTATTTCTTTGTCTTCCATGAAATAAGAGAATCACTAAGCATAACACAAAACCTAGTAGTAGATTATCTAGTCATAGGATAATTGGCCCAATCAGAATCACAATAAGTAGTTAAAGAAAGTGAGATGGATGAGGATAAAAGAAGTCCTTCTCTTTTTTTCAAGTACTTGAGCATTCTCATAGTCGCTTGAAGATGTGGTCTGTGAGAAGCATGGTTGAATTGACTCAATGTGTGAATAGAGAACATCATGTCAAGCATTATAATTGTGAGATAGATGAGTTGTCCAACCAAGAGACGGTAGTAGAAGGATTATGAAGAAATTTTTTATCTTTATTAGACAACTTTAAATGTTGCTCCATTGGAAACTCATAAGGTTGAGTACAAAGCTGTACTGTCATATAAAATATCAAGAGGATGTTTTCTATGTGAGATGCATATACCTTGTTGAGAGTGAACTACTTCAATTTTAATAAAATATTTAATAAGCCCAAGATCCTCGATGCAAAATTGCTTTTGAATAAACTACTTAAAATGAGTGATGACAACTTCATAATTTTCACCCACTATAATATCATCTAAATAGACCAGCACAATGGCAAATGAAGAACTATGACGGTGAGTGAACAATGAATAGTCTGCTCATGAGGGCATGAATTTGACATATAGAAGAATAGAGGAGAGCTTGAAAACCAATTTCTTGAAGCTTGTTAAAGGGACTTTTGCAATCAACAAACTCAAGTCTCCCCCAATTTAAATAGACCAGGTGGAAAGTTGATATATACCTCTTTATTTAAGTCACCATGTAGAAAAACATCATTAATGTCAAGTTGATATAGAGACTAATTAGAGATAACTGCAATGGCTAGAAGACAATGAACATTGGTAAGTTTGGCAACTGGTACAAAAGTTTCATGATAGTCAAGTCTTTCCTTTTGAGTATATCCTTTGGCAACTAATTGTGCCTTATACCACTCAATAGAACCATCAAAATTATATTTTATTTTATAGACCCATTTACATCAAATGGGTTGCTTGCCTGGAAGTAAAGGAACATGATACCATGTATCATTGTCTTCTAAAACCTAAATTTCTACATCCATGGAATTTGCCAGTTAGGGTCTTGCACTACCTAAGCAAATGAAGTAGGTTCTTTGCTCTCTGAAATGGAAGTAAGATGTGTAGTAGAAGAACGATCATATGAACAAACTTTAGAAAGATGATAGCGAGTACTTGGATGACACACCGACAAGGAGGTAGAAGACGGAAGGGGTTGAGAAGCCATCAATGTGGGATAATGGAAGTCCTGAAGGTGAGTGTGGGGCTACCAAGGACGTGTAGAACAACAAGTTGGTGCGGGAGAAGGAGGAGTGGCAAGGGTTGGTGGTTCAGGGGATGCATCATTGTCATTGTGAGAGGAATGATCATGCAACAAATCAGGGGCATGCAAGGTAGCACTAGGTTAGGGGGTGGTTAAGTGTCAGCTAGCTTGGCCATGGGGAAAATACACTAATGAAAAGCAACATCATGGCTGGTAAAAATTTGATGAGAGTTTATGTCATATAGATGGAAAGTTTTCTAGCCAAAAGGATATCCAATGAAAATGCAACAATGAGCATGACTATCAAATTTGGCTTTGTGGAGAACAATAGTGGCATAGCATAAGCAACCAAAAGAACGTAAATGGGTATAAAAAGGTGGTTTGCCCAACAAGACTTTATACAATATTTTGCCTAAAAGTGTAGGAGTAGGGAGACAATTAATTAGGTAAGCAATTGTGATAATGCATTCTCCCAAAAAAGACATGAGTAGGGATGCATAAAAATGCATGACACGAGCAATATCTAGAAGATGTCGATGTTTGCTCTCGACTACGCCATTTTGTTAAGGAGTAGCAACATATCATTGTTGTTGAAGTACTCCATTGGCACCAAGAAAGGAGTGCATTTCATGAGAAATTTTTTTAGCACCATTGTTACTACAAATTTGTTTGATGGTAAATTGTATTGCGTAGCCATCATAGGAAGGATATATTTGAGCAAACAACATGATGCATATTTAAAATGCTTAAGATAAACCAATGTGCAATGTAAAAAATCATTAACAATTGTAAGAAAGAATAGGTATAGGCTGCTAACTTCTTTACACAATCCAATCGTTCGTCTCATTGCAAGGTCTTAAAAAATGTAAAAATCAAGGAAGAGAGTAGCAGAACAATTTAGGGCTTTTGAGAGTTTGCTAACAAAAAGTTAATCAACATTAGAGAATGGAACGTGAAAAATATTATTTAATATTATATTAAAGAAAGAGTGATAGATCCAAAAGTGGAAATGAGAATTGTGGTACTAAAATATTTTTAGAACGTGCTATGTGATCAGTGGCTCCCATATCAAAATTCCATGAAGAACTAAAAATAGAGAAGATGCAAAAATGAGAGAGAAAATACATGCAACGTTGACAAAAGAATGTGATGTACCTTCATTGATAAGGACCATATTTGCTTATATTGTGCCGATGTGAATGTAGGGATGTCAGAATATCCATCAAGTTTAGGTGGATTGGCTTTGGTGCGAGATGATCCAATCACTGAAATGGTGTTGGTGCCTTTGTATTGCTTATGGCTAGGAGGATACCCATGTTTTTTATAACAATGACCAATGGTGTGGCTTACATCGAGAAGGCCAAATCCTTGATAATGATTACAAATAAACTTATCGCATCCCTGACTACGAGGACACCTTGATAATGATTACAAATAAACTTATCGCATCCCTGACTACGAGGACACCTAATGCATTTGTTGTGGTGGATTGTCAAGGTCCTCAAGCTAAAATAATTATTTCATCATTAGGTGTAGATACAATAAGAGTTACACTTTTAGATGGTTTCATAAGTGTTGTGACTGCCTGTTGTTTCTCTTCCTAAAGAACAAGTCATAAACTTTGTTAATGGTGGACAGAGGATGCATGAGAAGTACCTGCCCGCGCACAATAGCATGAGTCATAGAGTCCCATTAAAAACCGTAAACTTTCTCCACTTGTTCTTGACCAAGTAGAACTTTTATGGCACCACAAACACAAGTAGGCAAAGGATGATAGGATGCCGGTTCATCCCAAAAAAGCCTTTAACTTGTTGAAGTAGGTCGCCACAAATGATTTGTTTTGTTAGAGAGAAGAAATAGCTTTGTGAATATGATGAGCATTTCTTTGATAAAAACGTTCATGTAGGTCGCTTCACACTTTTGATGCCTTGTTTGTATAGATTACATTGTTGGCTAAATCAAAATATATAGAATTAAAAAGCCAAGAGGGTGCCATATCATTGTAGTGCTACTAAAAAGCAAAATCTTGAAGAGCAATCGTGACATTTGGATATGAAATAGTCTCATCTATAAACACCAATTTATTCTTAGTGTTGAGTTCCATATGCATAGCCCGACCTATATAGAATAATTGTCTTCAGTCAAGGTACGAGAGACAAAGGAAGTACCAAGATTATCTGAGTTGTGAAGATAATAAAATTTAAAAGAATCAATGAGAGTGGCACAACTGGTAGTTTGTAGCAACACAATTTGTCCCTAATAAGTTGTTGGAGCGAGCACCATCATCAGATATAGCCATGAAAATTGTTAAAAAGAAAGAGCTTAATGAGGAAGAAGAAGACTACTGAGAAATATCCCCCCTCAGCTATCATGTAAAATTGGTTGAGAATATTCTAACAAATTTTACTTATAGTTTAATTTGGTACATATGTGGATTTACAGTAATAACTATCAAAATATCCAAGGTAGTTCTCGCAAAACACATGTAACAACCATATTTAGTAAAATTAGCGTAAGATATACATGCAATCTAATCCTGCACATAATAGAATAATTGATGCCTGATGAAACAATCGATCAATAGGGTTATTAAAGTGTTCAAATAACACAATAAACCGATTGTTAACAGAATAAATCAATTGTTAAAATTATTAAAAGTTGATTAGAGCACTACAGTAATATAAAAGAAATGATCATTTGATAAAGTTACTAGAAATTTATCATCGGGTTTCTACTAATTATACACCGATTGATCGCACCGAATATATGTCCAACAATGTTTACATAAAAAACTGATCAAAGGAACCTATGACCTCCATAGATATAGATTTGGCGATTTGGCGTTTTGTAAGGGAGAATAATCGAGTGAATGGAAGAAGACAAAGCAATGTAAGCGATATACATAAGCTTCGGCAAGTTCCAGGCAAATTACGTCCTAATTTCACTAAAGCCCCCAGACATTCTTTTAATACCCGTCATGTCCCTCGACGCCGACAACTCCTCCCCCACCACCCACAGGGACTGGTTCTTCCCGGCCCCGTCCTTCCTCCACGCTCCGCCGGCCACCTCCTCCTCCTCCAGAAACCCGGTTCCGAACCGCCGGAGTCTCTCTAGGTTCCCCTCTTCTTCCGTTCGGAGGCAGCTGAAGCCCTACTACAGCACCCCGGAGGCTCCGAAGTCGTCGCCTGGCCGGGCCCCGGAGAATCCCGGCTTCCCGCAGCCGTCCTCTTCGTCGCCCTCGGAGAAGGAACCAGCGCCACTTCCAGTTCTCAGGAAGGATGCGAAGTATGCGGGGATTCGGAGGAGGGTCGCTTTCGAGGCGGAGAGCGGGAGGATTTCGGCTGAGAAACCCGTGGCTCAGCGTGCTGTTCCGGCCGACAGGACTGGGGCCTCCTCTGGCGGGGCTTTTTCTGGCAGCAAGACGAAAATTCGGTGGAAATTGGTGTTTACGGTGGCGGTGTGGCATTTTTGCTAAATTTTGTTCTGATTAATTTGTTTTAACTTCTTTAAATTTATTCAACTAATATTTTCTTTTATTAAATGCAGATAATTATGACGTCTTTCTCGTCTTTACTGCATAAAAACTTCTCCTTGCATAGCCAGATTATGGATTTAGAGGTAGATGATGGTTGTGATCTTATTCATTTTCTTCCTACTAGAATTTGGATGCAGCTGTTACATAACATGTATGCTATCACGAGATACAGCCAATAAGTATCAATCTTGTAAGTAATAACTGCTTTAATAATTGAAGTTACCATTATGTTACCGAATTACACATAACATGTCAGTAGAATGGTAAATATTTGTCGTGTTACATATAAAATGTCGTTATAGTAGCATATATTTGTACCATTTTCAATTAAAATTAATATGTTTATGGTAATTGTTATTCTTAATTTAATAGCTTCCAAATTTGATTGATTTGCGTGTGTTAACTTGTGCAGTATGGTAACTAAAATTAGCCATTCTGAGGTAGATAAATGTAATACAGTCTTGAATGGTTATTTACTTTGAGCATGATGAATATATTATACTAAGATGTAATATTCATTTTGTCTTTTATTGGACAGGAGCGGATTTCTAAGTATAATGCATGGCTTCGTGCGTGTGACTCAATGGATGATATTAATCTCATACCAGCAGATACCACTAATGGTTTTAATAAAAGTTTAAAAAATTCTGCGCTGATTGTCTCAATTGCTATGTTATCCATTCCCATCCTTATTTTCAAGTATGTCGACTATGCCTCAAGGTCAAAAAGATCGCTGGAAAGTACTTCAGAAGAAGTTTCTCTAAGCAAGCAATTAGCATACCATATTGACGTCCTTCTATCACTTCACCCATATGCTAAGTCCTTGGCATTGCTACTCGCGACTTTATTGCTCATATGCCTTGGTGGTCTGGCCCTTTTTGGCGTGACTGATGATAACTTTGCGGATTGTTTGTGGTTGTCCTGGACATATGTGGCTGATTCTGGCAATCATACCAATTCTGTTGGTTTTGGCCCAAAGTTAGTTTCGGTCTCCATCAGTTTTGGGGGGATGCTAATATTTGCTATGATGCTGGGACTTGTGTCAGATGCAATCTCAGAGAAGTTTGATTCTTTAAGGAAGGGCAAGAGCGAAGTGATAGAGAAAAATCACACCCTAATTCTGGGGTGGAGTGACAAATTGGTATGAGATCTGATTTTGTTGGGATCTTATATCCAACATTAGCTTTTTATATGTGTATCACCATTGGCGTTAGGAAAATATGCTGACTTCAATGTTAATTAGCTATTGGTATTTTCTGTCTGTCAATTAAGTTTGATTCTATGATATTAAATGCAGGGCTCATTATTGAACCAGCTTGCCATTGCCAATGAGAGTTTGGGAGGAGGAACCATAGTTGTGATGGCTGAGCGAGACAAAGAAGAAATGGAGCTTGATATTGCCAAAATGGAGTTTGACTTTAAGGGAACATCTGTCATATGCAGAAGTGGAAGCCCTTTGATATTAGCTGACCTTAAAAAGGTTCTATCCGTTAACTCTCTGGCAATTTACATTCATATATGCATAGTCTCCTCTCTCTCACACACACACACTCATTAGCTGCCCTTATAAAGGTTCTATTCATTAACTCTCGGCAATTTACATGCGCATAAATAGTTACACACACAGCCTTTGATATTAAGTGATGACCAGAAAAAGGGTCTATACCCACACCCACTTTCACTGACGCAAATGTTCTTTGCATGAAGCCCTTTGATGTTAGCTGACTTTAAAAAGGTTACCATTTTGAGGGGGCTCACAGTAGTAGCATGTGAAGGTTTCATGGAGGAGGGAGAAGAGGGAGATGATGAGACCTAGGCGTGCTACAGCTGTGACCGCCCTCAAAATAGTGAGATGAGGGGCAGTTCACATCTGGGTTTGAGTTGGGCCATTCTGGCGGACTCAAACCTAACCTCAGTTTCCATCACAGGTGCAGAGAAGGTGCCTGGACTGCAGAGCGTTCAGCACACACCATCAGGACACTCGTACATGTATACATTGACAACCACCTTTTACCCACACAAATACACATGCTTGTATGGTTCTGTGTATTGTTGTGTTTCTATTTTCTTTGTTTTTTCCGTATCCTAGTGACATATTTCAAACTGATGGCATTTTATAGGTATCGGTTTCGAAGGCTAGAGCAGTAATTGTTCTCGCCGAAGATGGAAATGCTGATCAGGTTAAAAATAGAAGATAGATTGAATTTGAGTGGTGTTTTACCTCATCATAACTGTATTATTAAGTCCTATTGACAGCACAACTGGTTTGGCACAGAGTGATGCACGTGCTTTGAGAACTGTTCTAAGCTTAACAGGAGTCAAGGAAGGGCTGAGAGGACACATAGTGGTGGAACTAAGCGACCTTGACAACGAAGTTCTAGTTAAACTTGTTGGGGGACATCTTGTAGAAACTGTGGTAGCTCATGATGTGATTGGCCGCCTGATGATCCAATGTGCTCGGCAACCAGGGCTTGCTCAGGTTTCTTGAATATAACAGTTCCTCGCACAAGGAATAGTTCAAAGCTTAAATGAATTATGAAATAACTTTTACTCCCAACAGATTATGTACTACAAAATTGCCAACATCTAGGATTGGTTATTTAGCTAGATAATTTATACTATTACTATATTTTGGCAGATATGGGAAGACATTCTTGGGTTTGAAAATTGTGAGTTCTACATCAAGAGATGGCCACAATTAGATGGCATGCAGTTCGAAGATGTTTTGATTAGTTTCCCTGAAGCAATTCCTTGTGGAGTTAAGGTGGCTTCTAGAGGCGGGAAGATTGTTCTGAACCCTGATGATTCCTATGTGCTGCAAGAGGGTGATGAAGTACTTGTCATTGCAGAGGATGATGACACGTATGCTCCTACAGATTTGCCAACGGTGTTCTCTTGTTACTTTTGAATATGAATCTTATTTGTTGATGTTTCTAATGAGCCTACATATGGTGTTATCCCATCTGCATTTTGTGTATCAGCTTGTTGATTTGTTTGTTTTCCATACGTACCTTTATCAGTGTTGCGATTTTATGCTTCAAGAATTCTCTCTTGCTGTTTATGTTGTTCATTAAATGCTTTTAACTGCTGATCCTGCCTAAGTTGTTCTTGTTGGATCTCATCCAGTTGAGGCAGAGGTCCCAGGGTCAAATTCCTGAGGTATATAGAATGTAAGTGTGGGTGAAGTGTGCTTGAGTCTTACCTATAAAGAAAAGCCTCAAACTGCACGAAAATGCTACAAGAAGAGGGTTAGTTATGAAATTTATTCATGCCTTAGTATTACTGCTGTGGAAAATACCTGCGCAGTACTAATTTGATTACATTGCATTGCATATGGTGTCCGTGTTTTCCATAACTTTGTATTTTATATAAGTTACTAACTTGTAGACTATAGCTGAGGCGTTCCTGCTGACTGCATTTTTTATTTCCCTTTTGAGAAACAATTCGCTTTGTGTCAGATTGTGTGTCCTGAAAAAGGATAAAACTGGCAACAAATTCCTAACTATTTTTTTTTTTAAATGAGTGACGAAACAGGGAAAGAATCTAACTCAGATAAATACATTCATTGCAATCTGCACTTATCGGGATGATTTCCTAATAATTTACGAGTTGTAACCACTAGTAAAACTCACAAAAATATAACGAATTTGATCATTCAGGTTCAAGACGAATCATTCATTAAAATTTCCAGGTCGGCAAGAAAGCCACAGAAGATACTACTTTGTGGGTGGAGACGGGACATTGATGATATGATTGTGGTAAGTTCTTTCCTTCAAAGCCCCCTAATGTCTTCTTTTTCTGGCTCATTGCTGCAGGTTTGGAGGGGGAACTTGCCCAAAGATTTTACTGTTCCAAAATCTCCAGAAAAGATACTTTTCTGCGGCTGGCGACGAGATATGGAAGATATGATAATGGTAACTATGATCTTGGGGGAGATGCTAGATGATTTCTGTCTAGATGACAGGATTCTTCCAAAAAAATACACAAACATATTAAAAGATAAATAATATCTGAAAAATCTGCTACATTTCAATTCATTATCTGATTTTCAGGTACTGGATGCCTCTCTAGCTCCTAAGTCGGAACTGTGGATGTTCAATGCTGTTCCTGAGAAAGAGAGAGAGAGAAAGCTTAGTGAGGGGGGTTTAGACATAAGACGATTAGAGAATATTTCACTACAAGATCGTGAAGGAAATGCAGTTATACGCCGGCACTTGGAGAGCTTACCTTTGGAAACTTTTGATTCGGTACATTAGCTTGTTAATAATGATGATCACATGGTTGCTACCTTACTATATCTGGTGATCTGTTGATGAAATGTGTTTTTGGCACAGATTTTAATTCTTGCTGATGAATCTGTGGAAGATTCTGCACTTCAGGCTGATTCAAGATCTCTTGCAACGTTATTGTTAATCCGAGATATTCAGGTATGCTCTTGGACTCTCAACTCGACATGAGGCTTTGTTTGGTTGCAGAAGGAATGCTTTGTTTATGGTGAGGAAGATAAACAATTAGGGCTTAATTGCTACCTTTTTTTCTCTTTACCCGAAGATATTTCAGATATGGATTTTAGTTAAAGGTTTGGATTGAGGATTGGTTTGACTTAGGCTGGGGCCCAATTTGAAACCCAGCTGGGAGATTGTCTACCATGGAAAGTTTGTCACAGGAAGTGTAAAAATAGAGGAAATGGAAGGTATAGAAGATGAAAATGAAGAGATTAAATAAAAGGAGAAATTCTGGAGCTTCATCGGGCATGTTTAGCTAGTTACAATAAGAAAACCAAAATTCATGTTGCTAAACAGTTCTGTGTAAATGTTTTTTGTGTTAGAAGGTTGTTTACTAACCCCCCCTTCACTTGGGGCAGAAATGGCTGATAATGCATTGTCAGCACTCTATTCATGATACCTACGGTAGGATGTTACACTTTAGTGGTAGTATTCTACTTTAGGATGTTAAACTTTAGTGATAGTATTCTACTTTAGGATGTTTGAATCTAGACCTTCACCTACAATAAATTCATGTAGGAAACTTACCAAAAGCTGTTCTAAATTTGACTTATAGCTATCTACATCCTAATGATTTATTATAAATTTCTTAATAATCAGTAAGAAGTCGAGAACAGTTAGAATTAGGACGTTGAGCCCACAACATTTAAGTGGTAAAACTGGACTATTCTTGCCAGTTTATGTTTGGTGAAAAATTCAGCATGCAGGTTTTCCCCTTTGGTAGTAAGTTATGTGAAGGAACTCGTTGTGATTGTGCCTCAATACCAGTGGGTGAGGATTGTGCTCAGACCCCTTTTTTTTTATTGGAATGAAACCCCATCTTTTCTACAAGGTAGGAACTGAAAAGAGCGCTTCATTGTTGCCCAAATTAAAGATGATTCAAGAAGTGTGTATGCTAAGATCCCTCCCCAAGGGAATGCTGCCAACTCAACACCCACATACCCAGATTTTACAAGGCAGGTGCATAATGAAGTCTTATGCTAGAAAGAAATCAGGAATCCTTTTCTCTACTTCTTGCAGATATCACCTCATTTTCCCACAAAGAAGAAAAAATTGGATGGCACGCATTCAATGCAGTCCTACATCTTCCATTACACATCCACCAGAACATGAATGGAATTGTCATATATCATGAAAAATGATTTTCCTTGGTGGGACCAATTCTCACACCTAACCTTCAGTTAGTTTTACAGAGAATGATCTCCAAGGCTTATAAAAACCAGAGAGATGAAGATTTTATGTGCTAGAATGAGGGCTTTTGGGAGAAGAACTCTCTTGATTGAATAATAATGAAAACTGAATACAAAGGAATTATTTGACCAGCCTCAAAATAGGCTTAGGGCTGCCAAGTAGGACAAAAGACTCTATTGCCCTTCACTTAAGTGATGGCTGGCCAATTATAAAATAAGATTAAACATGAATTACTAAACTATCCCTTATACATAAGACTATACTACTAATGACAACCAAATACAAACATATAGGAGATTTCGTGAAGAAGTTGGCAATTTAATGTGCACATTGAGCATGAGGAACATATGAGCAAATACTCCTCTAACTCCTCCCCTCAATCTCTAGATGTAGATGACACCGAGAGTTTGCTTAGCAAGAACTGGAAGTGGGCCACTGTATGAGATTTCGTGAAGAAGTTGGTAATTCAATGTGCCATTGAGCATGAGGAAGTATCAGAGTCCCATCATGGAGATGATGGTGTACCAAATGGAAGTCAATCTCAATATGTTTGGTGCGCTTATAGAACATCGATTTGCATGCAATTTGAATGATACTATTATTGTCACAATACTTCAGGGTATGACAAGAGAAACACTCATGTCAGCAAGAAGCAAACGAAGCTATACAATCTCAGCAACAGTAGCAGTCATAGCCTAGTACTCTGCCTCAGCATTACAACAAGCAACAGGTGCTTGTTTCTTACTCTTCCTGGAGACAATATCCAATGGTAGATCTATGATCCACAACATCACCAGCCCAATTAACATCAAAATAAGCCCTCAAAGTACGATCAAAAGAGGAAGAAAGAAGTAAGGTCCAATGTGAAGTTCTTTGCAATTAGCGAAGTATCTAAAATATAGCAGCCCAATGAGGATATCAAGGTCCTGACTAAACAACACGGACAACACGTGCTGAATATCTGGTCGGCAATTGTGAGATAAACTAAGGATCCGACAACTTCTCAATACCATGAACACCATCCGTAGTATCAAGCTTAAGGTTGACTTCCATGGGTTTCCCAATAGGTCAAGAGTCAGTCAACCTAGAATGAGTAATAATCTCAGATGCATACTTAGACTGAGGTTCATATTTGTCAAAAGGTGCCATAATGAAGCAGAAATAAGAAATAGATTAAACCAGCAACAACCCAAAGTGAATAGGCAGGCAGACAATAGCTCTGAAGCTGATTTCTTGATGGGTTCAACCATCTTTACAGGGGTCAATAGGATTTACAGGTTTGTGGGCAGGGCGGACATAATACAGAATCAAGGAACCTGATAGCAGCCGAGGCAATCTGAAAGAAACTTGAAAGAGTAGATGCAGAAAGTAGTAGACTTTAAGCCTTCACAAACTCTTCCCAGCATGCACTGACACAGGCAACCTAGCACTGGCAGAGATGCGAAACTGATGGAGACACTAGCAGATAAATGCAGAGGAGTATAAACGAATGCCAATATGCAAACTAAAACAGATCAGAATACCTGGCCTCGAGCTACCATGATAGAATTTGGGTTTTTTTGGAGAAGGGGAACTCTCTTTATAAATCATAATGAAGACTGAATACAAGTAATCAACCAGCCTCTAAATAGGCTTAGGGCTGCCAAACAGTTCGAAAGACTATTGCCCTAAGTGTGAGTTAGGGCTGACCAATTAAAAAATCAGATTAAACATGATTTACTAAATTACCCCTTATACATGACTGTACTACTAATTACAAGCGAATACAAGCATACGAGCAAATACTCCTCTAAAATTATGAAACAGCTAGACGGTGACTTATTACAAATTCCACTATCAAGAAAATTCCTGTGGATCTTAATTAGAAGATATTGAAAATGTTACAAAAATACTGCAATATAAATGTGGGGTGCAAGTAAAAAAGAAACTTGATCTCTTCTCTGAGAAGAGTCAAGTCTACTTTTTTCAAGACTTCAGGAGACAGGTTCAAGACCAACAGAACCTTAGATGGTAGCAATATCCGAAAATCTAATTTTACTTAGTTTTCTTTGTTAGAAGAAATCACCCCCATAATATGAGTACAAAGGGGGCGACCTGTTAACTCTGTGGCTCACTCCAGAATAAAGGACAAAAGTTCAAAAAATGAGGAAAATCTAAGATTTTCAGGAGATATCATTCTTTGTAGACCTAGGATTATGAATTTTGTTGAACAAGTGTACCTGTTGCTTGCTTCAAGTTTACAAAAAAAACAATGACATGTACTATGTCTCTGGTAGGCATTTCTTTGCCAAAATTCTTCATGATTCTCTTCACCTGTGGGGAATTTGGTCATTGTTAACAGGATTGCTTTCTGTTTTTTTCCCATTTATATATTTGTTTCAACTGTTTCACGGATAATATAGAGCTTAAGTTGTAATTTGGCAACAAACATCCACCTTCTGTCACTTGGAAACCTTTTTTTAGTTTGTTGGATAGCTTTTTAAGACCAGTTATGATTTTTTCTTCATGATGTTTTATATGATGGTATCTCTTCTTGTTTGATGCTTTATATTATATCATTTTCAATGATCAGTATAAATATGAGCTAGTCATACATGCATGTCTGATGGTTGTCCACCATAGTTCCAAAAGTTATCACCTAAGATAGAAAAGATAATCTCTCATGTTCACATGTTGCAGGCAAAGCGGCTTCCTTATAGAGAATCCATGGTCAGTTGCCTTCATCGTGGGAGCTTCTCTCAGGGTTCTTGGATTGGAGAAATGCAGCAGGCATCAGATAAATCAGTTATAATAAGTGAGATATTGGATCCTAGGACCAAAAATCTATTATCGATGTCAAAAATTAGTGATTATGTTCTTTCAAATGAACTTGTAAGCATGGCATTAGCCATGGTAGCAGAAGATCGTCAAATAAACGATGTCCTAGAGGAACTCTTTGCAGAAGAGGTAGCTTTCCTTGTTCAGAGAATTCATAATTCTTTATTTGTGGTGTCTGTTCTCTTCTATCTTATTATATATATATAATCACATTGCCTGTTAGAACATTTTTAGGGAAACGAAATGCATATAAGATCTGCTGATCTTTACTTTCGTGAAGAGGAAGAACTGAGCTTCTATGAGATAATGGTTCGTGCACGTCAGAGAAAAGAAATCGTGATTGGCTACCGTCTTGAAACTGCAGAGCGGGCTGTCATCAATCCCCCTGCCAAAAATGAACGGAGAAAATGGTCTTCCAAGGATGTTTTCATTGTTATAGCGGATAAGGAATAGAAGATTTTGTTCTGCCACGTCAACTCTTTTTCATTGAGAAAGTGTCAGCAACAGAAAGGAAGGGTTGTAAAAGTTTGGAAGTGCTAAATTTGCCATCCGAGTCAAAACAGGATATCTGACCTCTTTGCGTCCATCTGATGAAGACCTAAACCCTTCAGAGCGAGCTGAAATGTAGTAGATGTGAAAGGTCTTCCAGCATCTCATGTAAATAAAAGATGTAATTAAGACATTTCTTTGTAACAATTTATTTTTACCACATTTTATTTGTATTTACACATTGTTTGTCTGGCAAAAGTAAGTTCAATAGAAATTTAGATTATACTGCAAGAACTATATAACATTTTCAAAATAATTTATGGCCAGCAATCAGCAGCATGATAAAGCTATTTACTTGAGAATGGCAACCGAAGAAGTTCTACTGCTCTAGACATTATAAAATTTGTATCCCATATGCATAGGGGAGCCTCTTCGATTTGTTGAGAATGCAATCTATGTAAAATTTGAAAACCCAGATTTGCTTATAACTGAATGTTTTTGACGTTGTATTAGTAACTTTCCCTCACAGGAATAAACAAAACGAAGACAAGGTGCAACCGTCTTTAATAACTCGATATTTAACATAATACAAAACAGCTTAATCAATGTATTATATCCTTTCCGCCTGTCCTGTATCCGTGATGGTTCCATGTGGCAAGATGACTAGAGTCAACAATCAGCAGCTTTAAAATTGGCCAAGTATCAAAATTATTACGATCAGGATCAATCCAGAAACAGATCAACTCAGAAGATGTGCACTTGCCTCAGCACAACTATGGATGCCCAGAGACATTGCATTGGGCATAAAAAAATCGCTTCATGGTACTAGTTTAGAATCTTTGCAAGTTATCTCGTGGATGTTTGAAGAATTGGCAGACATTGTGTAGAACAAGGGACCTCAACATCTTCAAAATTGGGAAGTAGCTGCCTGAAAAGGAAAGAGGCAATCAGCAACACAAGTTCTCCAACTTCTACATGCCAATATAAGATGTAATAAAGCAAATATGCATACTGACCGGCGGTCATAATTATGGAACCTTAAGTAGGCGAACATATTGAAGTTGTATAACCAATGCACTCCCCTAAGAACAAAGCCACGTCAACCATATGGAAAAGCAGTAACCTGCCAGATGTTCCGGTAAATCAACCTGCATGATTGCGTCAAACATAATAAGCAATGAAAGAGAAAATGACAGTTATCCCAATATACAATGTGATATAATGGGTGAAGAAGAGCATACACTGTTCCATGAACAAGAATACTTATCAGTAGAGAGAAACCAGCTTATGCTACCTCCTCTCAGACTCTGTCCTCCATTCAATGTTTCCATTTCTAGCAGCTCATCATCATCAATGATTTCATGTTCATCATAATGTTTCTTTCTTCTCTTCTTTTTTCTTCTATTCTTCTTACTAGCTTTACTTGGAAGCCCTTTCTCCAAATCAGAATCAATTACTTCAGAAAGTTCGCAATTTTTTACCAAGGTAAAATTATTACATTTCTGGAAATTGATTCCATTCCCATGAAAAAGAGACTCCCAGGATTTCTCAGTATTGCATTTCTTCATCAAAATATAGTGAACAAGCCAAGCTTGAAGGGCAAACCATTTAATAGCAATGCCTTTGTTCATATTCAGACACTTCCTCATGAATGTGCAAGCAGAGACATCAGTTTGTGCGTAATAATCATTCAGCACAAGTTTCTCAATGTTTTCCTTGATGTCCTCATGTTCTTCATCGGATACTAGGCGTATCAACTGCCGACGATGTGTAATTACAGCATTAATAATAAGTAGCTCATCAATAGATGGGCAACTGTCACTTTCCGGGAGAAGAATCTCCAACCAAAAGGATGGTAAGCCAAAACCACTCTTGTTGGATAGCCTGCTGGGCATAACTTTGCAGAGGGTTTTGAGAAAATTATGGAGATCGCATTCATCCAATAAAATGAGAAGATGCTGACAGAGATACGAAAATTGCTCTTCAATCAAAAACTCATTTACAACACTCCATACATCTTCCACATTGTCCTCATACATCATACGTACAAAATAGTCCATAAAAAACTTCGGGTCCACTAAAAACATCTCTCCAC